>CM021100.1:193593665-193715260 GCA_007115665.2 Sequoiadendron giganteum | reverse complement strand
ACCACAATAGTGAGATGAATGCCATAACCCTTGATTATATTATTCAAAATTGTGATATACTTATACAAAGGAGAGACATGAGCTTGAAATGTATCATTATAACTCAAATTCTAGTACTGCCATCAAGCATCAAACCTTTATAAATCCAAAACCCTACTAAAAAATGACCCAAAACCTAAATTGCATTTACACTGAATTAACAAGCTTTACAATTTTCTCTGCAACTATGCCTAGACGCGACCTGAAAATATCTAACTTGCTAACCCTTATTTCTAGCCTTGAAATCCTTCTTATAAAGAATGAAGGAGCAAACAAGCATCGGTCCAGAAAATACACATGTCACCGGTCAATTGGACCGCTCTGTGACACTTCAAAAATATGATTACCATCACCAAGTCCTAGAGCATCTTCTTGTTAATTCCACTCATTAGGGAATAGTTGTTGCATTGGCCAAACCTCAAAACCTATGCCAAAAAACCGCCTTGGTGACAAAACAACAATCAATTATAACCATAACTGCTGAGTTGTTAGTTTTAGGTAGTAGACACAGTCTTACTCCTCTTCGGTTAAGTACTTGTCCACCCATTTTTGATACTCTTCATATGTTGGCCAGTCAAAGTTCACCACCTCATTCACCTTAATATTGTAAGGTGTGTATTTCACTACAACCTGATTGGCCTCTCTTTCAAAAGACTCTAAGAATGTGCTTGTGTTAATTATTTTATCCATGCTTCTCACCAACAAATCATAGTCTGAATAATCACAAATCAATTTGATTTGTGCATTAATAACTTCTTCTACCCTATCCTGCCACTGTTGCAATGTTTTAAAATTTCCTTGTGCATCAATGATGTCTTTTAAAAATGTATCACTCCAGTCATCAAAGCTCTTTACCAGCTCCCTAATTCTTCTACTCAAATCAGCAAGTAGGGCCTGGAATCCCTTCAATGATTTCACAAAGATTTGAGTAGGCCTCAATGACTGGGGCCTGTTGTGTGCATCAAATCTAGAAGCTTTATACATAAAATCTAGATCATTGGCCCTAGGGATCCACTTCTCAGCCAAAGGAAAAACTATCCCAATTCCTATTGATGTTTTTTATTCCATCCAAGAATAAAGAATATAAATAATGCACAAATAGTAATCTACCATCAACCTTCTCATTTAGATGCCTCAAAACTATGTCAACCACCTCATTTTGTTTGGCAATTGTGCCATCCTCACTTGCCTTTAAGGCAGCCTACAATTGTGTAATCTTACTCAACATTTTTTTCTTGGTGGGATCCATAGAATAATCAACTTCTTCTTCAATTGGTCCTGGTGAAGGACTGAGAGCAGGTGTATGGATGGGGGATCCTAGAGTAGAAACCATTGGAGTAGTAGGGGGGACTGATCCTAAAATAGAAGGTAATGCTCTGATACTAGGAGCACTAGAGAATTCTCCTACCTGCCCATATTTCAACCTATCTACTCAGATTGCACCTCAACATTCCTTTGCTACATCCTACTATATTCTCCAATTATTATATTGTACTTCTTTATCAAACTCTTCTTTTCAACTATTTTTTGGGCCAATTTGACCACATTTACTATCAGGCTTGTAGCTTATGTTGTTGAAGTTTCAGAAGCTCTCTTGATGATTAGCCTTCCCCTTAGGTTTGGGCTAATATCAGTTACATTTGGCTTTTTGCCCTGGGGTGCCAATGCCCATATTGCTAGAGTTTCATACTCCTCATTGAAGGCAGAGTCCTACAAAGCTTCCTTAACCTCTTCTTCACTATTTTGTATGGGGTGCATGGACTGTAAGAGAGCATTGAATGCTACAACATCGGCTATATCCCATTCAAGCAAAATCAGGACACCAGCCTGAGTCACAAGTCTTCTTCCCTCCTTAGGAGTGATCTTTTTGAATTCTTCCATTAATTCGGCCTTAACCTCATCATCATTCTCCTATTCATACCTATTAGGCCTTGATTCTCTCCTTCTCTTGCACTTGTCCTGGTATTCTTCTAGTTTCATCCTCCAAACTAGTTGCAAAAATACAGGAGTCTTCACAAATCCATCATCGTCCAAGAATGCCTTGCAGGCCTCTATCCTGGCATCTTGTACACACTGGCCCTTTACATCCATATCAGATAATACCAATTGTGTTGATCTAGGAGGGGAAGGGATACTGACCTGCATGTCTTGATCAGTCACAATTATCTCATCCATCAGAGTCTCTTGTATATCCTCAACTCTCTGCCTCTTAGGGCTTGGCTCTGATGGTAGCACTATAGGATCACTTCTCAGTGGTGAATCCAGATCAACAATCCTTATCCCTCTAGGTGCTCTGATCCTTTGACCTATCCATGATGATGCTTTCATTATTTGTTTTCCCTTCTTATCCCCCTCATCCTCATCACTGTTGTCATTCCTCTTCCACTTGTATAGAGGCCGATCAACTGAGGGCTGATAATTTGGCCTTGTTTCTTGAGGCCTCACCTCTGGTCTTTGAATCCCAAAGTCCAATTCCAAATTGACCTTCTTGGTCATCAAAGTTCCCATAATCTCTTTAAAATTATCCAACAAGAAAGCAATTCTCTTGTGGAATGGAGTAAACTCCATTAATGGATCATGTTTTGGATCCAATTTATGCACTATGGCCAGCAGCTTCTCATATGCAATCCATTTTTCTTTATTCAATTCCTGCCTATTCAAATCAAATTTATTTCTGATTAGGTCTTCAGGAAAATTGAATTCATGTGCAAACCTACCACCTTTAATTTGTTGCTTGAACAAGGCAAAGAATCCCTCAGGGTCACACTACCTCCTAGATCCATTCTTCAAATGGTAATCATCAAAAAACCTTCCAAAGTGGACCCATCCTCCCTTGGAAAAGACAAAATCTAAAACAACAGTATAATCAGGGAACAAAGTCCCCTTTCCTCTCCCTGTTAGGTTATCCTCATGAATACAACCTAGTTGCCACATGACCTTGGCAAACCCCATTCTTGATGGTACATTATATGGGAGAATATGAGGGGCTCCCTAGAAACCATACACCCTTAGGACAGTGCTTATGGGGTACAAGATGATGTCACCCCAATTGTGGCAGATGTTCAAATCAGGCTTCCTCACCTTTCATCGGAGGAATTCATGCAACTCTTCAAGAAATCTAGGAACATTTACCACCAATTGAGCACTAAGTCTGGAGGCAAAGCAGTTATCAAACTGCACAAAACTGGCACCTCCCCTATTGTAAGACAAGTCTGCATTCCAAACCTGTACTGGTAATCTTTCTCCATTCACTTCTTTCCTCAACTCCATCTTCTCTGAGAAGAAGTCGACATTCTTGTACAGGAACATATGCATTAACAGGGAGTACCAACATCCCCCACATGCAACTTCAACAAACCCTCATGTATCTTTTCTATTAGAAAAGATGTATAGTCATACACCATGGAGAAATTGGGATGCTAAATCTGAGCCCCCATGAACATATATGCAATGGGCATCACTGTATTTGGGTTGAATCCCAAAATCTGGCATAATGAATAAAATGTTTCCAAAAAGTGATTGGCAAAACAACATAGCTTGAAAGGCTCTTGGTCACTTGGGCTAATATGAATTGTTGAATTGCCTACCCTGGCTAGATGACAAGGAACCAAAATTGATCTGAAAAGAGGCTTTGACCTTGCATATTCCTACTTCATCTACTCAAGATCAATTGGGACCAAGAATGAGCTAGACTCACTCAAATCAAAAACCTGTTGAATCTCATCTGCACTTATACTTAGCAGAATCCCACCATCATTATCCCTAATTACCCTTGTAATAGGGTCATAGCGTGTTGCCACTGCTCTGAGTAGGTCCACGTCAAGAAACACATTTGGCACTGCTAGTTTCCCCATGTTGTATCTCTAGCCATTAGAGAAGGGGTGGGGTAAGTTTCACTGTCCATACCACAGCCTAAACATTTCTAGACCCGTCATAGGAACCCGAGCATCTCCAATATTATAGTTCTTGCACACTAGTCCCTCACCTAGGGTTTTTCCACTCATTAAAACCAAACCCCTCTTCCTGTCATTTGTTGATAACGGGAGTTGATCTAGAAAATCATCATATAAATTCCTTTGCAAATAATCAACATGGCCAGAGTGCTCCTTTGGTGGTGCCATCTCAAACTAGGACTTCCTTAAAATTTTAATCCTTGAACAAACTAGGGCTACCTAGAAACCAAAATTACAACACAACTATGCAATTTCCAACAATTCAAATGGACCAGTAACCCTACGACAATAATCAACAAACCCCTTGACTAGCACACTACAACCTTTCACAAAAAACACAACCAAATTAGCCCAGTGATACATAAAGTAACTCACGGGATTTCGCGCCTTGTAGAGAACCAAACTTTCACTATGATTGCTCGAAATTTTTTATCTCTGGCTCTGTACTACTTGAAAAATACTTGAATGCTTTTGTGGTTAATATAGAATGAAATTAAATACTTTATGTTGATTGAATTTAGCCAGTAGACATCTCATCCACCATTAAAGCTCATTTGCATGCCACTCCAATGGCTCCAATCGCATTTGATGCAAATTTAAATTTCAGCCATCGATCTTTTGTTTTTGTCAGATCAACAAATGACCACCTTCAAAAAGGATGATGTAATCTCCACCTTAGCATTGAGGTCCCACCATAATATGCAACACCAAAAGAGTACATGTGGCGCCCACCCGTGATATCACAATCACTAAACATCTTGCATCTTTGGATCACGTGATGGCGGGCAACCGTTGATTCCCACCATCAACAATCATGTTCATTCACAACCATCATTAGCACCAAACATAACTGTTGATCAACTTTTCATCAATATTATAACACCACCGTCGATCTTGAGCACGTGCATCTCATAGTTGTTTTAGTAACCCGCTTTATAACATATTAAAGCCTGACACAAATATTAAACACTTTATTAATATTTTTTCGGCATCAGCAGCTAAGACACATGGCGCTCACCCATGATTTCACAATCAGTTGAAACCCAGTGGTGATGTCATCATGAGATTGCAAGGAACAGTCAGGATCAACCATTGGATTATCAACGGTCATTAAAAAACATTTCCTGCAAAATAAAACAATTATTAAAAGGGGATAGGGGACATCGCCTAGGCCAACGACAAACGATGGCTTAAAGTTGTTCTTAAAACACAGGGCATGGGCTGACCTAGACTTAAGAAATAATAAAGTCAAGCGAAATATTTAACACTATTTATTAAAAGGGGCCCAGCCTAGATGAGTCAATGGGACATAAGTCATTTTAAAACCTCTCTCAAAAAGTTAATGGTGAAATAGATCCAACCCAAGGTTTAAGATAGAACATTAGGATTTCATGAAGGCAAAAATAAAACCCTAACCTTAGGTTTCTCCAGAATAGCATGACAGACCAGTAATGTGGCAAAATAATTAATGGAACTCAAAGAAAAAAATTTGAGGCTCCATCAGGTTCTATCTAAGGGGGCTTAGTCTAATGTGGTTTGATCAAACCCTCTTCAATTGGAATCCTTTAAATGGATATTTTCAAGGCTTAGATCATTATATTTTCCAAAAATATGTGATTTCAGCAAAAATCAGGATCTCCCAGAAAGTGTAAACCGCTATTGTGGTAGCACCCTCTAGGTCATATAATTGTACTTTATTTACTTTTCCATGATAACATGTTTTCTTTCAAGATATGTGGCTTTGATATGGTTAAAAATTGATTGCATAAGTACAACATCCCCTCTTGTAAGTTCAATTTAGAGTATAATAGTGAGGTCATTAAGAAATGTGCTAGTCATCCTTCTACTATCTTTCATAGTTATGAAAATATCTTAGAGAAAGCAGATCAAACCATTGATACAATTCTTAATATTACATTACCTATTGGTGAGGATGGTATGATAGAAGAAGATACAAGCATACACAATCATGAAAACCATAATTTTTCTTTTCCCAATACCTCTCCTAGTAGTGATGAATGTATCTTGGTGAAGGAAGATACAATCATTATGGATCATGAGAGTCTTGATTGTCTCTCTCCTACAACTCCTTAGAAAGATAGTATGACACAAGAAGATGAGATCATTTCCACCACTTTGATTATCTCAAATCTATCTCTCAACATCTCCCCTAATTGTAAGAAGGCTTTATTAAAAGAGGATACGTACAATCATGAACAATGCTGAAAATCACATTTGTCAGGAAGACATGTGGGTTGAAAGTGATAACCTTATCTTTCTCCTTCCTAATGTCCCTAACATTTGGAAAGACCTATTTGAACAAAATCATTTAACCATTCATAATCATGAAAACCATAGTGCTCCTCCTTTTGATGCATCCCCTACTTGTGATGAAGCTACTTTACAAAATTTAACCATGGAATGTGATGAACATCTTAAAAACTCTCCTACTATGATAGATAATATGGAACAAGAGAATGAGACCTTAGAGAAAAATGAAAATAAAACAGAGCCTTCTCTTAATATCCCCACTATTGATAAACAAGAAAATACAACCATTCATAACTTCCTTGCATGCGATGAAGTCATTTTAGAAGAACCAACCTCTAAATTTCATGAACATCTAGTTTTTCGTTCTCCTAAAAACTCTCATTCTAGGGAGGATATCATGGTGCAATAAAATTAAAACATTGACAATAATGTTATTATGCCCTTAGATGAAGATGATGAAGTAGCGTTAGACTCTCCTTCGCGAAGGGATGTTAATATTATTCAACCTCAACTCATCCTTTACCCCCATTCACACAAAATACACACTAAACAAAACCTGAATTCATCCTCTACCCACCTAAGAATTATGTGGCACACCAATCGAGTCATAATATCATTGCTCATACATACAACACTAGAAACAATCTGTAATCAAGACAACGAACCCCAAAAACCTTACCTTTGCCTAATCCCATTTTTCCTGGTGCCTCTTGTTTAATTTCTCATGGTGGGAAGGTGTATGATCTTATCGAACAACTCAAGAATACTCCTACAAAGATATCCCTATGGGACCTAATTCATAATTCACCAATCACACTATGCTTCAAATAGCCTTACAACAAGTTTCTATCCCTTCTAATGCACAACCGAATGACATAGCAGTCATGATTCAAGGATTGAATGCTGACATTATTTTCTACCAAAGTGAGCTCCCTCCTTTGGAAGTGCAAAAATAAAATGAAGCTCTCATAAAAATATCTCCATACAAAATAAAAGGGATAAAGAGAACCCTTGTGGATAACAACTCCACCCTTAATGTGTGTAGTGTGACCCTTCTAGATAGGCTTGGCATCAATAAATAAAATATTCAACCTAATTCTTTATATATTAGAGGATTTGAAAATGTAGGAAAATAACCGCTTGGTGTGATCACTTTTCCTATTATAGCTGGGAAGGCCACATTAGAAACACTGATCCATGTTATGCCTTAGGATATTTCATATAATCTCCTTCTCGACAGGCCATGAATTCATGCAATGAATGGGGTTCCTTCTACTCTTCATTGTAAAATGAAGTATATTTACAACAATAAAGTGTACACACTCCAATCAAAACCTAACACAAACAATTGTTTAAACATTGAGAAAAACAAGGAGAATCCTTTGGCAACATTGACACCAACTACAAAAGTAGAAAAAATGGAAGAAAAATACAAATAAAAACACATTGAGGAAGTCACAAAGTTATTAGATGATGATTGGGGTTCCTTAGACTTTGAACTGACATTCAAGGGTGAATACAAGATCATAAATAAAGACTCTAAAATGGAAAGGAAACAATGATAATGGCAACAAAAAATTCGGAAGACCCTTTGAAAGAATCCACCTCCACTAATCTAGAACAAAGGAAAAAAAATTACACAACAACCTTTGACAAAGCTAATTATGAACAACCACCAGATCTAAAAGATGAAAAATCTTTATGGAAAAGGTTATGAAGTTATGAAACAACTTGGGTATAGTGTAAAACTATGTGGTGCTAGAGAACAAGGTATCAATAACCCTATAGAGCCTAACACACAAGAAATGAATCGTGGCCTTGGTTATTGTCCTTTGATAGAAATAAAAAAACCTTCACCTCATACCAACACTATTACAAAACATCCCTCTAAGCCGAATTTAATAGTAATGCATCCTGAACTGATAGACACTAGTGATTTTGATTGTTATTCTTTGCAAGAAAGAAAACAAACAAATAAATCTTTTTTTAATGTCAATGTCATCACACAAAACACTAATGATTTTATTTTGTTAGATTTTACACCCTCTTGTAAAGGAGAGAACAAAGTCTCATAATCTAAAGAGTCTTGTGTAGGTATGACATCTTATACTAAGCAAGAGATATATTTGTCAAAAAATAATTAAACATCCTCTACTTTTGATCAAGAAGGTATCTTGTTGAGACCCCTCCAAGATCATTTGATATCCCTCCCTCCAAGAACACGAAATAAATTTTACTACAAACATTCATTTTGCACCTATCATAGAGTTCATGGTCATTCTACTAATGAATGTAAGGCTTTAAGTAACATAATTCAACATCTTAAGATTCTTGGTGCTATTCCTTGTGTTGAAGCAACTAGTTCCTCTAATTGAAAATTGTTTTCATCCTATTTAGCTCATCCTTGTCCTCTACTAAGTGGGGGAAAGGGGTTAGGTATCCTCCTCCTCGTATGTCAGTTGTCATTATCTCTTTTGGCTAGTTGATCACCTTTAATGTACATATAAGAGCAAGCTTGGGGTATGGACGACATGGCTTAAGTTGTCTCACATGTGACCTACTTATTCATGATGTAGTTTGATTCACAAAATATGACTTGGCATAGGGCTTTCTAAATAATATCTCATTCCTTCTTCTACTTTAAAGAAATTTCTCATAGCAATGGTGTTAGCAATCAATTTAAAGTGGGGGCATACATCAACACTCATATTTCATGGTGCAATTTTATTTCATATTGCAATGTGGCGTATTATTGATGGTGCCATTGGGTTTGACTTCCTCTGAGAATGTAATATTTCTTTGAATTTTCCTCTCTTGGATACATTAGACATGATCTTTGCTAAGAATAGACCTTACACGAACTAAGAAAAATCCCTTTGAACATTCCTTACACTATTTACAATGTCTATGAGTTTCAAGCATACAATGTTTCTCTGCCCTCATGGAGCTTGAAGTTCATTATTGTGTGGCATATTATTAAAGATCAAGAGGTATAACTTTGGTATGATTTGAGTGGGAAGCCCGACTAAGGAATCACTTTCCCCATATCCACTCACATTTGTGTGAGTACATACCAGCCATGAGTGTATGTTTCTCACCCAGTGGACAACCAAGAGTTCTATTGCCTCAAAGTGAGTGTGCATTTTGGACAAACAACTTGTTGAGAAGTTGTTTAGATGGTTTAGCATTTTTTTTATTGATGTCAAAACCTTGGATCTGGAAGGTTGTGCTTTGGATTATGTACATACTTGATCTATCCTATCATATGCTATGATGTTGCACTATGTGGAGATTATCCTTGATTCGGCTATGGCAGTATTCCATTTTTGGATGTCTATTGAATTCAGTTGATGTGGTATAATGAAGAATAGTCCTTTGATGTTGGTTTCTATGCTCAATGCCTACTTTGGGTATCCTTGCTATCCAAACATTCATGTTGCATATTACAAGTTTTGGTATGTTAGAAACTGCTTCTTTGGTTGATATTGAAATTAATGATAATGAAGATTTGGTCTCAGTTGTGGTGTTCTCATCAGCTCCAAAATATCTTTCATGTAATTTAGATTATGTTATCTTATGTATGACCTATTTTTGGTCCCTTGGTAATCTGGTAAGAAGATCTTTATGTGTGACCCATGTTTTGGGTCTGGTGTTAGCCTGCAAGGTCTTATTGAATATTTCAAGCTTGTTCTTCATGTCTACATGCTTTGTGGTGATCTAAATTCAAATTTTATCTAGCTGACTTAGAAGAATATTTAGATATTATGTGGCCGACTTAATTTTTTGTTCTACGGGTATACATGCATATATATAGAGAGCATCTTTTTGATTGAAGACATATATGCATGGAAGTAGTATGATGTGTGTGAATAGATAGAAGAGTGTGAAGGAAGGAGTAGTCTATTTTGGTAGAAAGTTGTGCAAAGGTTGTGGAAGGAAGGTGTGCAAAATATTCTTAACTAGATCTTCTACAGATAGAAATTGTGCTTGTAACCAGAACTGAATTCATGCATATGTAGATGCAACTTCATTAGTTCACTTTTGTCAATGTGACTATTTTGTAATATATTATTTTATATTTGGGCAGTGAGCCCACCGATAGTGAACCACCCTACAGTGAGAAACTTGGTAGTGAGCCTTTGTAAAAATCACCTTAACTGGTGCTTTATAATTGAGAATTAGCATTCTTTGTGGTTTTCCCTTCTTGGGTTTCCACATAAATTATGGTGTTTATTGTGCTTGGTGTTGATATGTGCATTCATGTTCTTATCTGTTTGATTATATTCTCATTCGTATAAGTCTTCTCTGGATTAAATAAATAAAATAATTTTTTTTCAAGATAACTGATTCACCCCCTCTTAGTTATTCAGACTATTCAACAATTGGTATTAGAGCTTGGTCTCTTACAGATACAGCTTAACCACTTGAGGGAGATCTTGACAGTTTGAATAGATGTCAGGAGATTATTACTTTGAGGAAGAAATTGTTGGAGCCTAAAATTTCATGCATTATTTTGCAAAATTTTAGGTTCCCATGATGAAAAATAAGATTTCAACACTCAGAAGTATAGTTAAATTTTTTGCTCAGATGACCCACTTTGAAAATCATAATTGGAAGCTCATTCAGTTTCATGCAAAATCACCTTGCAAGCATCTGTATCTAGCATATGAGAGTGTGCATGCCTGATTTTACCTCCCTACGATTAGTTTTTACAGGGTTTCATAGTGCTAAATTGAAGGGTTCTAAAAAATGTTTGCTGACCGCATAGTATAAAATCTACCAGAAAGGCCAACTTTGGAGGAAAATAATTATCAAATAAAGGATTTTCATAATGAACCAATTTTTGTTTCAGACTCTCCCCATGTAAATCTACCACCATTCCAATTTTTAGTGCCTCATCTCATCATTTGGTATTTTTTCAAAATCAAATCTAAATGGGTTTTGCACAATTTTAATATTTGCACTTTCAAAAAGTTGTCATATAGGTCAACTTTGATGCCTAATATTTTGTGAAAGAAATAAAATGATGAGAAGCCCTTTTACACACCTATTCATTTGACCCAAAGGAACTAATCACCAAGGTGGCATCTTATCATAATCAAATTTGATACTTTTTCAAAGAGGCAAACTGATGGGTTCCAATTGAGCTCTAACAGGTGCAATCTCAGAAAATACCAAGTAAGCTACTTTGACTGTTGATAATTTTTAATCCTAATGATCTGATGGAAAATTATTCTATAGGAATGTTCCCTTATCATAAAGCAAAATTCTGGTGTATTTTCATCGCTTTTCAAGATCATTTGATTAATTTTTCAAAGCAATTTCGGAGGCTACCTGACCTATTTTGATCATAAGGTAAAATATCAAAAAAGCATATTCTAATAACTACCCACTTCATATTTTCCACCCAACATGCATACAAAATCTGTATTTTATAGTAAATTGGATTAAATTATCCAGACTTGAGAATACATATGTAATACCCCTCCATTTTGATTCTTGTTCAAGTTGTTTTATGCTATGTTTGGTTGCAATTACTTTGATATTGGATACATTTTGTTATGATGTTTTGATCGCTACTATTGAGTGACAACTATTATTGTGGGATGTAGTTATTTGATTATTGTTTCACATGCATTATGATTAATGATGTTGTAGAGTTAACATGAGATGTTATTATGAGATTACTGGATTATGATGGAAGTGTCAGTTTCAATGAGTGTATTGGTGAAGAGGACGGTTTCGCATCACTCGCTTGCGAGCACCCTGCGAATCCGTAATTCCTTCTTCATGGTGTGTATTATATGCTGGATATATTGTATGATGTTGTTTACTTGGTTGCAGGATTGCAGGTACATGACATTGACTCCACCTGGTTTCACAGGTTTGAGCATGTCGATCCAACGGTTAAGTTGAACGGGAGATAGTAGCTAGGTAACATGTGTCAAGTTTACACCCTAGCCTTAGTGTGTCGTCAGTCGTGTGTGTCGAGCCATTGTCTGTCTTGTTTTAATGTTATTTAATTCTGAAGGATTATTGATTTGGAAATAGATACTTAGAATAATTGCATTTAAATCATGTTGATGATTATTTAATTTAAATAATGCAATGTGGATAAAAGTTTATACTTAAATTAATTAATTATATTTAGTTTATTTAATTAATTAAATTTGATCCAAAGGGGTTGAATTTAGTTATTAAATAATTAAATTAATTAATTAAACGTGATGCAAGAGAATGAAAGGAAATAAAAGAATTAGAATTAATTTTGGAATTTAATTCCAATGTGTGGGAATTAAATTAGAAATTGTAATTAAATGTTTATTTGAGAAATTGGTTGCAACTTTGGAAATTAATTTATTATTTGAAATTGCATTTTAAATTGAAAGTGGGTTTTTGAAAAGTGAAATTGAAATTGAAATTAATAAATTGAAATTGAAATTGAAAATTGAAATTGAAATATCTAATTTGCATGTAATGTGAATTAGGGTTGTATTAGGTATTTTTGATTTATAAGAATACATGTTTTAATTTTAGGGCAGAAAGTTTTTAGAAAAAATACATTTTTACAGCAGGGAAGAAATTTTGGAAAATTTGCACAAGGGTTTGAAGAAAGTTTGATTGTAGAATTGATTGAAGGAAATATTGTTTGCATTTGTTGGATTTTGGATTGGATTCATTGGAGGATTGAAGAAAATTTAGGAAATCTTTGGAGGAGGCTTGCATCAGAAATTCATCTCTTCCTGTAGCTTCTTGTACCAGGTTTTCCTCTTTGTGTTTTATTGTTCTTGATTGTTTTCTTTAAAATAGTAATGATTAAAGATTTGTTTGTTAAATCTATTTTAGAAAACAAATTTGATATTAGAAGAAAAGAATTAAATAAATTTACAGCCTTTGCTTGTGAAAATTCTTGAGTGAAAATTGTGAAAACCTTAGTTGAATTTAAATTATTTGGAGAAATTGATTTTATTGTTATTGAAATCAAACATAGAGATTGAACAATGCATTTAGAATGATTTTAGAAAATAAAACCCTCTGTTTGTTATTAAAAATTGGATTTTAAAATCTGCAGTATAGTTATATTTTTCATGGTAAAATGGTCTGATTGCGTCGCCTATAACTTTACTTTCACAAACTGGGTTTTCAGGAAATTTAAAAGGTTTTTGCATTTTGAAATTTTCTTACCCTTGTCCAAAAATCGTAAATACCCAGATCGTAGTTTTTGAGTTATGCTTGAAACATGAGACTGCTGTTAAATTATTTTCCCATGGCTGCTTTGAAAATAAAATAATAATAAATTGATATTTATAAATATTAATATTTTATGTATTGTTATTATAATATTAAAATATTATTTAATAATATTTTATATTATAATTTATAATACTAAAGTATTATATTTATTTATATTATTTTAAATAAAATTTGTATATTAGATTAGTGGAATTAAAATTATAAACATATGGGAAATTATTGTTATTTTAAAATGGCTTGTTAAAGTTTAATTGAAAGAGTTAAATATTTGATTTAAAGAATGCAATATATTATTGAATAGAGATTTAAAATTGGATTGATTAGTGTATATGGAAAATGGATAGAGAAACAATATGTTATTATATTAAAGTGATTGAATGTGTTGAATAGAAAATTGAATGAGATGTAAGATTTGGTTAGGAAATGGAAAGAGTTTACTTGCATGGATTTGTGTCGATTTAAAAGTAAATTAAGAAGTTGTTTTATTGATGAAACAATCAATTATGTTATTTATTAATTTCTATTTAGATTAATTGAATCATTGTGATTGGATTATGAAAGAGATATGGATTTAGTATATCCAAAAGTAGTATCTTCCTCATGATTATCTTAAAGGATTTAATTCTCTGTATTTAGTAAAGGGAAGTAAGTTTAATTGTTTTAGATTTCCAATAATGAAAAGGGAAATAAGGGTTATGATTATTTTAGATGATCTAGTTATCGTGTCTTTGACTTTGTCAACACTACCTATTGAATGAGTATGGATTTAGGAAATCCAAATATTAGATTTGATTGATGACTTGAATGCTTTTGTTGCTATGTCGTCAAGTTGCATTGTTGGTTTTGGGATTTAGTGTTAGTCCTAAATTATAAGTCTTCCAGAAGAACTTAGAGGATAAGGGTTGTTGAATCTTTATGCCATCCAGTTGTTTTCCCTTGGGTAGTGCATGGCGTCTTTTCAGTTTTACCCGATTTTCATGAACGGGGATGTTTGCACCTCCTTGGTTTAGGAGCGGATTATGGGATCCGTGTCTCCTTGTATGGAGTGACCTTTTATGTGGTTTCATCTTGTTGCCTCCTGTGAAAGGAATGGACTATGTGTTGTTGCCTCCAAGATGTTTGGAATGAGTTTCTATTATTTGTATCCTCCTTGTGTTGGAGTGGATTATGATGCCTAGTTGGTATGCACTTGTGGTTCCCTTGGTGGATTGTTTGGTGTGTGTTGTCGAATAGAAGAGTGGCTTCTGTTAGGCGCCAGAGCCCAAAGAGGTAAACTGGATAACCTTCAGGAGTGATTTAAACAAGTGATAATTAAAATAATGTACTTAGAAGATTAGGACTAACTTCACATTAATCAAGATAATTTAATCCTCACTCATAGACACAAGGGCTTGTTTAGACTTGGGATGAGTGAGAAGGCCTGGAATGGCAAGATCAACTATCTTGTTCTTGTGAGAGGTAGTTGATGTAAGGAAACTTCAGTCGCGAGAAAGCGACTTCCTACACTAATCTCTTAAAGGAAACATGGTGCAAAGTCGTTTTAAACCCTTACAATTTCAGATTCATTAATCTACTTAACAAAGATATTGCAGCAATATACCATACATACAGAAAATGAAGAATGACACAATGATTTACCCTGGGGAAAACCTTTCGGTAAAAAACCCCAGCACTCCAAAACCTGCACAATGTATTATCTTCAACACAGCGGTTACAACACACTTGCAATGCAAGTTCTTTCAGGAGATTTCCAACCCTTGAAGACAAAATGCGGCAGCATCAAAACGTTCCAACAATACACTCACATCACACATCTTCGCAACCCTAAAAAATGCTTATATCATGCGCTTCCCTTTTTAGGGAAACTTCCGAAGATAACTGTATTAGGGTTTTACCATTCTCCGAGAAAATAGGAACCCCACTATCGTGGAAGAGTGTACAGTACTCAACTTTATCAGTTGCCACATGTCTTCACCTGTCATTGAATCTTCCAGACATAGCTCTTACGTGTCATAGGAATCCGTCATAACCGTTTCAGCCATGATCTCCTTACACACAATTCAAGATGCCGACACATTAAGTGGAGTGACACATCAACATGCAAACTAGACATGTACACTCACACTTAATTACATTATTTGCAAGAAATACATTTTACAAAACAAATAATAAGAATAGGAATTATCCAAGGTTGAGACACCTTATTCCTAACATTCTCCCACTTGTCGAACACCTTGTAAGAGCAATAGGAACATAACAGGAATTAACCGCTATAGGCCAAAAGGCCCATAGACTCCAAACACCATCTGAACTTCACAGTGCCCACTGGTTTCGTTAATGCATCTGCAACATTCTTCACAGTATCTACCTTCTCCAAATTTATCTTTCCATCTTCCACCATATCTCTCACAAAGTGAAACTGCACATCAATGTGCTTCGTTCTGGCATGGAAAGTTGGATTCTTCGCAAGGCAAATAGCACTCTGACTGTCACACCAAATAGTAATCTGTTCTGCATCAACACCAACATCAGAACACAATCTCCTAAGCCAAATGGCTTCCTTACAAGCATGAGTAGCAGCCATGTACTCAGCTTCTGTAGTGGACAAAGCAACCACAGGTTGTCGCTTACTCATCCAACTGATGGCACCACCAAACATAGTGAAAACATAAGCACTGGTGGATCTCCTGCTGTTAATATCACCTGCCCAATCTGAATCCACAAATCCACGAATACAAACTGAATGTGGAGATCCAGAAGAGTTACCATGGTAACATATGGAGTAATCTGATGTACCCCTCAAATATCTGAATACTCGCTTAACTGCATCCCAATGTACCCGTCCAGGGTTAGCCATAAACCGGCTTAGGACTCCCACTGCTTGGGCAATGTCTGGTCTAGTACAGACCATAGCATACATAAGACTGCCAACTGCACTAGCATAAGGTACTCTACTCATGTCCTCCACCTCACTAGGAGATTTTGGACAATCATCTACAGATAACTTTGTTCCCATTGAAACAGGAACACATAGTGGTCTACAATCTGCCATGCTGAACCTGTCCAACACAGACTTCACATACTTACTCTGACTCAACCAGAGTTTTCTGTTAGACCTGTCTCTACTGATTTCCATACCCAAGATGTACCTTGCTGCCCCAAGATCTTTCATCTCAAACTGTGCTGACAACTGAGATTTAAAATCAGAAATCATACCCTTACCCTTCCCAAACAGCAACATATCATCAACATATAATGCAACAATAAGAAGGCGATCATTTTCAACTCTGAAATAAACACAATGATCTGATTTCGATCTTACAAATCCAATTGACAACACAAAGGCATCAAACTTAAGGTACCACATCCTAGGAGATTGCTTCAAACCATATAGAGATTTCTTTAATCTGCAAACTAAGGATTCATTACCTTTAACAATGTAGTGCTTAGGCTGTGACATATAAATCTCTTCCTCCAAATCACCATGAAGGAAAGTTGTCTTCACATCCATCTGTTCTATCTCTAAATCATATGATGCAGCAAGAGATAACAGAAATCTAATGGATGTCAACTTTGCAACAGGAGAGAATATTTCACCATAATCTATTCCCTCTACCTGTGAATACCCCTTTGCAACCAATCTAGCTTTGTACCTTTCAACACTGCCATCTGCACAGAATTTCTTCTTGAACACCCATTTACAGCCAACAGATTTTCTCCCTTTAGGCAAAGGTACAAGGTCCCAAGTTTTGTTTTTCTCCAATGAAGCCATCTCATCATCCATAGCCTCAATCCAGGAACCTGCATCTTCCATGCCCAAAGCCTCTTTCACAGATCTAGGCTCATCAGTGTTAGTAATCAAAGCAAAAGCACAACTGGAATCTAACATAGAATAACCAAACCTTTCTGGTTGCTTTCTTTCTCTCATGGATCTCCTCAAGGGCTGAGGTTGAGGTTGTTCTTCCTCTTCTTCCGAACTATCAGAGCTGCTAGAGCTCTCCTCATCATTAGACCCAACATGGTCTCTCTGTTCAGTCTTCTCAGGGGTAGGAGGAAACTGAACAACATCTTTTTCCTTTTCTTTTTCATCTGGTTGTAGCACAATAGGAGAAGATGTTAGCTCTCTGAAAATAACATTTCTACTATACAACACCTTACTAGTCATAGGATTCCAAAGCTTGTATCCTTTCACACCAACACTGTATCCGATGAAAATACATTTGACAGCTTTGTTTTCCAACTTAGATCTTTTCTCCTTTGGAACATGTGCATAAGCTTCACAACCAAAAACACGAAGATGTCTAATTGAAGGCTTCTTACCAGACCACACCTCCATGGGTGTCTTACCAACAAGAGCTGATGTAGGAGATCTGTTAACCAGATAGCAAGCAGTGGCAACAGCTTCGGCCCAAAATTTTTGTTCTAGGCCAGCTCCACTAAGCATACTCCTAGCCTTCTCCATCAGTGTCTTGTTCATTCTCTCTGCAACTCCATTTTGCTGCGGGGTGTAAGGAGTTGTCTTATGTCTCTCGATTCCTCGTTCTTTACAGAACTGTTCAAACTCTGTGGAACAAAACTCACCACCATTATCAGTTCTCACACACTTGATTCTTTTACCAGTCTGATTCTCCACGAGAGCCTTAAATTCCTTGAACCGACTGAAAACCTGTGTCTTACTTTTTAGGAAATATATCCAAGTCCTTCTACTGTAATCATCTATAAAAGATACAAAATATACAGAACTGGAGATAGAAGGAACTTTTACAGGACCAAAAACATCAGAATGAATAAGATCCAAAAAGTCCAGAAGACTTGTGAGAACTAGAGTAGAACTGAACACGATTTTGCTTACCATAAACACAGTGTTCACAGAAATCGAATTCGAGATTACAATCATTTAGCCCCTCAACGAGATTTTTAGTTTTCAAGGTCCTAAGACCCTTCTCACCAATGTGGCCAAATCTCATATGCCACAACATTGTCTTTTCTGCAGGAAGCTTGCCTTCCAAAGTGTTTACACCCTTAGGCACACTTACTGCACTGCCATCGGAACCCATTGCCACAATCTTCTTTACTGCTCGTTCAGATGGTGGGGATGAAGTGATAGCCGCTCTCTTCTTTGAAACAGAAGAACTATTGCATTGAGCAATGCATGCATCAAGCTGAAACAAAGTACCTCTCCTAGTACCTTTAGCGAGCACCATAGATCCTCTTATCATCTTGCATCCATCTTTCGAAAAAACAACTTGCACACCTACATCATTCAACATACTTACAGATAATAGGTTTCGTGCCAAACCCGGAATGTGCATAACTCCATTGATTCCCTTTACTCGTCCATCAGGAAATCTGATAGTGACCCTTCCGCGTCCAACTATCTTTAGGTGAGAATCATCACCCAAGTACACCTTTCCACCATCAAACTCTTCATATTTTGAGAACCAGTTTCGATGAGAGGTCATGTGAAAAGAAGCACCCGAGTCTACTAACCACACATCATCAGATGCATGGGCTGCCAAAGCTGCAATAAAAGCATCTCCATCTTCTTGAGATTTTTCAGAAGCTGAATCTGAGCCTTTCTTCTTCTTCTTCGGTTCTTTGCAGTCCCTCCGGAAGTGCCCAGATTTATCACAGTTCCAACATTTCGCCTTGGACTTTCCAGGAGTCTTAGAACTCCCACGGGATTTGGATCTGCCCTTCTTTGACTTATTGTCATTCTGCTTTCCTTTGTCGTTGGATCTCCCGCGAACAGCAAGGGCTTCCTTAGACGAATCCGAAGTCTTTCTTCGCATCTCCTCAGACAGCAGCAAAGACACCACATCATCCATACGGAATGTGACTATAGTACTTCCGAGAGCCATCACAAGATGGTCCCACGAATCCGGCAAGGAACAAAGCAGGGTCATACATCGATCCTCCTCCTCAATCTTGGCACTAGATGATGCCAACTGTGCAATCAATAAATTGAATGCATTGAGATGATCAGTTATGGATCCACCTTCCTCCATTCTTAAAGAATACAACTTCTTTCTCAGGAACAACTTATTCACCAGAGATTTGGCCTGATACACAGACCCAAGCCGTTTCCACAAAGAATTTGCAGTAGTCTCATCAAGAACATTCAGAAGAACGGCATCTGCTAGACAGAGTCTGATGAGACCCTTAGCCTTCCGATCCTTGATATCCCAATCCGCTTGAGGTATCGCTACAGGTTTCACATCAAGTGAAGTAGCCTCCCATAGATCGCGGTCTTCAAGCATGTCTTCCATCTTGAGTTTCCACAACTCGAAATTAGTGCCATTAAATTTCTCCACCTCCATTCTACTGTATGAGGAACTTGCCATCTCAATCTGCAAATAAGATTCAGAATGCTCTGCACAAAAAAACTCCCACTCAACTTGAGATTAGCTCAAAAAACCCTACCCAACAACTAGGATCAAAAGTTGATCAGGCTCTGATACCACTTGTAAGGAAACTCAGGTGCGGAAACAGCTTCCTACACTAATCTCTTAAGGAAAGTATGGTGCAAATTCGTTTTAAACCCTTACAATTTCAGATTCGTTAATCTACTTAACAAAGATATTGCAGCAATATACCATACATACAGAAAATGAAGAATGACACAATGATTTACCCTGGGGAAAACCTTTCGGTAAAAAACCCCAGCACTCCAAAACCTGCACAATGTATTATCTTCAACACAACGGTTACAACACACTTGCAATGCAAGTTCTTTCAGGAGATTTCCAACTCTTGAAGACAAAATGCGGCAGCATGAAAAAACGTTCCAACAATACACTCACATCACAAATCTTCGCAACCCTAAAAAACGCTTATATCATGCGCTTCCCTTTTAGGGCAACTTCCGAAGATAACTGTATTAGGGTTTTACCATTCTCCGAGAAAATAGGAACTCGAAAATTTTTTTCGGGGCGATGCCCCGAACCCCACTATCGTGGAAGAGTGTACAGTACTCAACTTTATCAATTGCCACATGTCTTCACCTGTCATTGAATCTTCCAGACATAGCTCTTACGTGTCATAGGAATCCGTCATAACCGTTTCAGCCATGATCTCCTTACACACAATTCAAGATGCCGACACATTAAGTGGAGTGACACATCAACATGCAAACTAGACATGTACACTCACACTTAACTACATTATTTGCAAGAAATACATTTTACAAAACAAATAATAAGAATAGGAATTATCCAAGGTTGAGACACCTTATTCCTAACAGATATCAGATTGTGTGTGGATTTCAAAAATCTGAATGTGGCATCCCTCAAAGATAACTACCCTCTACCTAACATGGAAGCTATACTGCATAAAGTAACCAGGTGTGAGCTATTGTCTATGATGGATGGTTTTTCTGGTTATAATCATGTTAAAGTCAGGGAATCTGAGCAGTACAAAACAACTTTTATAACTCCATGGGGAACATATGTCTATGTGAGAATGCCTTTTGGTCTCACAAATGCGAGAGCAACCTTTCAAAGAGCCATGGACTTAGCATTTGCAGACTTGATTAATGCTATAATGGTGGTGTATCAAGATGACCTTATTGATTACTCAAAAAGAGTTGAAGATCATGTAGAACAGCTTGAAAAAATATTCATTAAAGCTTTAGAATATGGCATTAGTTTGAACCCTAAGAAATGTCATTTTTCTGTTATAGAGGGAAAACTCTTAGGACACATTGTGTCAAAAGAGGGAGTTATAATAGATCCTAAGAGAGTTGAGGCTATAGATAAGGTCCCTATCCCTAAAACTATAAAATCCATCCAATCATTTTTGGGCAGATTAATTTTGTTAGGAGGTTTGTGTCCAACTTTGCTGAAATTGTCAAGCCCATATCAAAAATGCTAAGGAAAGGACAAAAAATTGAATGGACCCCAGAAGCATTAGAAGCTTTTCTATCCATTAAAAGAGCCATTAAGGAAGCCCCTATCCTCAAATCTCTTGATTTCACAAAACCTTTTCAAATATTTTCATTCACTTCCTTGCGCACTATAGCTGCTGTTATGTTACAAAAAAATGAGGATGGTCATGAGCAACCTGTGTCCTTTTTTAGTAAATCTTTGCAGGGATCGGAGTTGAAGTATGACATAATGGAAAAACAAGCCTTTGCACTGGTAAAAGCCACAAAAGCCTTTAGACCGTATCTTGTTGGAGCCAAAGTGATTGCTTATGTCCCTCACACAACTGTCAAAGATATTTTGACACAATCAAAAGTAACAGGGAAGAGGTGCAAGTGGATTAATAAAATTCAAGAATTTGATATGGAAATACATATTACCAAATTGATAAGAGGCCAAGGATTGGCCAAGTTAATGGCAGAAGCAAACATTGAGGCAAATCAAATTTGCAATGTAGAAGAAGAAGGAAATGCAATTGCAAGTATTGAGCATACACCTTGGTATACATATATCATGTATTACCTCAAAAACACAAAGTGCCCTGAAGGATTCAATGATAACCAGAAAAGAACTTTGAAACTACAGGCCTCTAAATATGTATTCATAGAAGGTGATTTATTTTGGAAAAACAGAGATGGAATGTTGTTGTTATGTTTAGATGAGTCACAAGATAATCATGTTTTGAAAGAGATGCATGAAGGGGTCTGTGGAGGCCATTATTCTACAAAGACAACTGCACATGAAATCCTCAAGGCAGGTTATTACTAGCCAAAAGTTTTTAATGATTCGTTTTCATATGTAAGAAAATGTGAAGCATGTCAAAAGTTTTCAAGAAAAATGAAATATCAGGGAGCTTTACCACTTAGACCTATGCAGGTTGAATCCCCTTTTCATCAATGGGGGATTGAATTTAATGGGGAGATACAAGAGAGATCAAGTGGAGGACACAAATGGATACTGGTAGCCACTGATTACTTCACCAAATGGGTACAAGCAATCCCAACCAAACAGGCGACAAGTAAAGTTGTGATAAATTTCCTAATGGATAATATCATAACCAGGTTTGGTACATGACTGAGATTAATCACAGACAATGGGATGTGTTTTAGATCGGATGAGTTTAAAACCTTTTGCAGTGCGCATGGTATTGCTATCTCTTATTCTGCCCCTTACCATCCACAAGCTAATGGCTAGGCAGAGTCCAGTAACAAAATTCTTCTAAAGATCATTAGGAGAATGCTAGGTGGAAAAAAGAAGATATGGGATTCAAAATTAAAATTGGTTGTATGGGCTGATAGGATCACTATCAAAAAGGCAATTGGAAAATCCCCATATGAACTAGTATATGGAACACAAGCCAAAATGCCTTTACAAAATCAATTACCAGTTTATAAATTTATTCTTCAAGAAGACATGGAGGTTCCTGAACCAATGGAAGAGAGAATGGAACAAGTAGCAGAACTTGATGAAATGAGAAGATTAGCCCAAAACCAGAACATGAAGTTGCAAACACAAATGAAGCATTTGTTTGACAAAAAGGAAAAAAATAGAAAATTTGAAGAAGATGATCTAGTATTGATGTGGAATGCTAGGTGCCAGAAGAAAGGAAAACATGGAAAATTTGAGGCTTTGTGGTTTGGACCTTTTGTTGTTGTTGGCAAGCAAGGAGAGGATTCATATTATTTGCAAAATATGAGTGGTGAAGAAAAAGAGTTGCCTGCACATGGACAATTCCTAAAGAATTTTTTTTCCTGAAAATTACAGAGGATCAAGAGTTGCCAGTGCATGGACAACTCTTGAGAAAAAATCTCATAAAATTTCAATGCACAATAGTATAGGAAATAAAGGGTACAAGAAATTGCTAGTACATGGACAATCGTGGAGTCCCTTATTTGATCTTTTTTCTATGTATAATAGTTTAGGATCATGTTCATCTCCACTTTCTTTCATCCATAATGCTTGGTCTACTCACCCAGAGATCTGGATCCTTGCAATGATCTCACAATCATTCATCCCCAGATGAAACCACTGTTGGAATTGTAAAATTTTGATAACCTCATTAACCCTTGATGCTTATTAGTTTCCCAAGAAGTTCATATTACATACATAAAATTTCCTCACATAGAATTTTCACCAAGGTCCGGGTTAAATTTTGTCATATAGCCCCATAAAATCCATCTGACATTAAATATTTAACATTTGAAAATATCAGCATAAGTTGATGCAGGTCTCACTGATAATAATATACATATCTTTAGTTTATCGGCAAGACACCAGAAGTGTCATACCGATGAGGATATATTCCAAGAGAATGCGGGTTCACATTTTTCTATCGGCAAGACAAAAGGTATCGATGTGATGATGTGAGGTCATATTGAGCTAAATTGATTTTTACCAATTGGAATATAATAAAGTGTATTGACCGGGGTGAGATTTCAAAGGACTGCCCGAAGCGTTCACTAGTCTTACTGATAAAGCAAAAAGAAGATTCATTCGGTGAGACAATGGTGTGGAGAAGAGTTCAGGGAGTCTTATCGACCCCCCATGTTATACCAACAGGACTGAGCATATAGAGATAAAATTTGTCGCAGAGACAATGTGCGTGGTCTCACCGAGGAAAAGGTGTATCGATAAGATAAGGCTCAGCAGGGAGATCTAAGAGAGGTCACGGTGAATATTATTCTATCGACAGGACAATTACTTGGTCTCGACAACTTAAGCTGACAAAGTGAATATCTCGGTGAGACAAAGAGCCTTCGGAGTGAAGTGAAGAATCATTGGCCTGATTCATTAAGTCTGAGCGATAGTTTGCTTTGGTGAAAGTCATGGTGATATAAAAAACAGAAGGGGAAAACTATAGGGGAGACTTGTGATGTCGGGGGAACTACAAGATGTCTTAATGGATGTATGAACATTGAGCAGATGGATCGGCCAGAGATTTGAAACGTCTCGCCGATATGATACCTGATGTGACAGCGAGAATTTTGAAAAACTTGCTTCATTCATGTCTTAGTGAAGACATTAATGGCACCACGAAGCATAAAATATTTTTCAAATCAAGGTGAGCTCAATTGAAATCATTTTTCGTAGAATTTGCAGTGAAGGAGAGTAGAGGAACGAGCCAAAAAATTGGAGCGTTTGTCTAACTTAGATTTTTAGGCGAAATACAGTAAGTTCCTCATGCTTTGAAAATTGTAAATTTCAAATAATGGAAGGAACTAGTTCAGAAAAGATAAAAGGAAGAAAACATGGGGAGGATAGCCAACCAAAAGGGAAAAAGCAAAGAACTTAAATACGACCAGAGGGCACCAAGAGAAAGTTAAACCAAGAGTTCATAGACCAGCTACCTGGCTTAGGACCTAAAGCTAGACGTTCTGCATAGCTTAGGGCAGAAGTAGATAAATTGGATGAAAAATGTAAGTTCATAGAAGATGTTTGGACCCCAATTAGAGGATACGAATTGTTCAGTTTCCACTACCATAGAAGAAATCTCTTCGAACCAGTGTGTAACCTGTGGAGGCTTAATTTGCGAAAATTGGTGTTCCCTAAAATTTTGTTGATGTCGAATTGGTGAAATTATTGGCTGGTCATTATAATCTGAAGAATAGGCCCATATGTGATTTATCTGGGAACCCGGTGATACATGTGTCTAAGAATGCAATAAGCGAGGTCTTCAAGTTAGAAGCAATGTGCAATGAGAAGATTATAAGTGAGGATCTCAAGAGTGAATTCAGAAGAATGGATACCATTTACAAGGGCTGGAGGTTACCCCTGCATAGAATTAGGTGTCATGGCAAACCAACTCCGATGGAAAATAGCGAGGGACCACCATTTCATGTGGATCTCTTGGAACCCTACATAAAGTACACTTATTTTTCAGTGGGACAGGTATTGGGGATGGAGGTCCCAGAGCATATGATAGTTGTACCTATGGTGATTGTTGCGGATGTTCAATATCATAACTCCAGGTCATTTGATTATGCTTCACATGTGTTTAAAGAGCTTGACACTGGGTTGATGGTAGTAAAGAATGGAGCCTCTATCCTGCAACTCAGGAATTATTCATTTTTGATGCACTTGGTGCTATATTTTGGATAGGAATTAGGATTGTGGCCCCAGGAACTGAGGATTTTGCAATTTGATAAGGAAGGCAAGCCATTGCCTATTCAGTTGTGGACTGTTGCTTGGGATAGTAGGTTTTCTAATTCTAATTTCTTGCATTTTGAAGAATATTTTGTAAAGCCATTGTACAAGTTTTATAATCATCCCTGTGACTATTCCTTGTCTGATGAAATAAAGAGATTTCTCAGGCCTAAGGATTTTAATGGACCAATCAACCACAACTGGAGGGATTGGTATTGTCTAGAAAATGCCACCATGATTAGGGTTTATGGTTTTGAAAGTACTCCATTTATTTTGCTTAGGACAATTCCAGATAGAATTGCATACTTAGAGATTGTTAGTCAAATGGATTTCTCCAGTGTCATGAACTTAAGCTCTTATGGGAAGCAAGCTTTTATGCCAAGTATGCTGTGTTTTGATGATTTTACTGTGTTAGCAAAGGAGGGATACAATTTAATTCTGGATAAGTTATTGCATTATAACATGAGAAAAATGCCATCAAGGAAAAACTTTGATCCAAAGGGATATATTCATTCTGCCAGACAAAGGATAAAGTTTGGAGGGTATCAGCATGTGCCCTATCAATCTGATGACATAATTAGAAACTTGGAAGAAGAAGAAGCATAAATGGTAATTGAGAAACATGATCAAGAATTGTTAGATGCTGAGTTGTTGTCTTTCAGTGAAGAAGTATTAGAGGCTAATAGGCCAAAAGGTCCATCCAGAAAGGTATCAAGGACAAGAACTCAGGATTACACCTATTCTGCCAGAGAAATAAATATTGAGGAAACTATGGATGTGGATACAAGACATGAAGAATATAGATATTTTATAGTAGATGATGAATTTGTGAAAACCTCAGAATTCAAAACATTTTTATGCAAAGAAAAGGGAAAAGAAATAAGAGGACTGGTTGACAATGTCACACTAGGAAATGAGGAGCAATTGTTAAAAAACTTGAGGGATGATGTGGAGAAAGAGATGAAAAGCATGACCCTTGAGATGGGGAGATAGATGTTGGAAAAGGTTGGTGTCATGATTTTCCCAGGCTAGATCTCAATTCTGCATTGGTTTTTGACAGTTTCTTGAAAGACAATAATGCTACACATAAGCTTAGCCTAGAAAAGGTGACAAAAGTGTATACATGATCAAAATACAATCCTGATGAAGAGACATTGATGATCTGGGCTCTATATCCCCCTCACAAGAAGTTAGTTGTCATTGATACTGAGAAGGCATTTGGACATGTCATGACTTTGAAGGATGGAGAGGCTCATCCAGTTGCAGCTACTGAAGTTGGGATCAATATAGCAAAAAAAAATAAAGCCCAGATACAAGAATTGATTAGAGAGAGAGAAATATATAAAACCAATAATGAGAGAATACTGAGAGAAAATGAATGTATAAAGGACTTGGTAGGTGCTTCAACGGGGCCAACAAAGATTCTCACCCAAGGTGAAAGTTCATAGGTTAAGGACCATTGGGAAGGATCAAGTGCATACTCTCAAGGGAAAATGGACACAGCTAGAACAATAATCAAAAGGAGGCAGGTCATTTTAACCACTTGGTTAAATAAACTTTGGGGAAAACATTCACAATATGTTGATGCAATACAAGAACATAGGAGAATGGATAGTAGAATCCAAGAAAAACTTGAGGAATTAAGGCAAAAGGATACTCCTAATAATGTAGGGATTGAAAATGCTCATCGAATCATGGATAATCAGAAGGGATTCTTTGAGGAATTACAAGAGGATGCATAGGAATTGATAGAAGCCACCAAGAAAATATTGACTAAGTTCTGTGATGATGAAGGAGAATTAAAAGAAATGACTACATGGAAGAACGAATGTGAATTAATACACCAAGAGATGTTAAGGACAACCATTGCGAAAGATACAACGTTGGATGGAGTATGTGAGCAGAACAAACAAATGGTGATGATGGAGATCATGATCCGCGATGCATTAGGAGATGTGGATACACACACGCACCGAGATTACATAGAGTACATGTCTGAAGTTCACTTGTGGCTTAACAAAACTTAGTTAAGGCTAATCTTGTTAGTGTTTTATGCTTAAAACATATTTGAAAGGACACGTCCTTGCACCCGCTAATGTATAAATATCCATTGTTTACGTGAGAAACATAGGTAGTAGAAATTAGATAGAGTGTAAATAGTAGGAAATACAATTTTTTTAGAATGTTTCAAAGGACCATGATGCATGTATGAATTTTTGAGGGATCAATGAAAGAACACTAATTTTGTGGTGCCCTTCTAGTATTGATTATTTGTTAAATTAATTGAAAATATTATCAAGTTGTCTCCAAGGTTGATATTTCTTTGTTATCTAAATTGACATATCAAGTATATTCTCAGTTTATCAATACACATTTGTTGTTTTTGTGTGGTGTGATTGGGTGGTTCTTTCATGTAAAGATTAAATCCTTCAAAGTCATTCACAATAATTTAGAAGTATCATTTGGATCACTAAGAAGAGCTTGGTAATTACATTCTTGCATGTTTATACAAGTTATAAAATAATATTCATATGCCAAATAATTAGAGTCTTTGCCAGATAGAAGTCATTCATATAGAGCTTTCACTTGACTCCGTTTTACCGAAAAAGGCACTGGTCTTATTTATCCTTTTAGGTTTCATCCATCTTAGTGAAATCTCCTAATTGAACATATTAATTCATACCTTGATATTGCATATTTAATTTATACCAAATTTAGGATATTACTTACACTATTTATACCAAATTTAGGCCATATCTTTCCACTATCAAATTGCCATTTGTGGATAGTTTGGTCAAGTAGGAAGCATAATTCAAAATTTGTGTCATTCATATAGGTGCACCCACCTAGGTTTAGCAGAGCTTTAAAATTAGAAGGTTCAACTATATTGGTTGGCCTTATTAGTTGGCCAATAATGTTATGAGAGTTTGGCAACCTATCGTGGTTCATTCAAACCAACGTTTTTGAGACCTAACATAGGGGATGCTGGTATGAAAGTGGTAGAATTCATTTCTTCGTATGTGTTAATGTGTGTAGCTTAGACAAGTGTCTCTAAACCCAAGAATATTTAATGAAATAATTGATATTTTTGGAGACTTATAGAAAGGAGTTAGTTAGAGTCAAGATAATTAATTAATTAATTCCTCTAGCGACTTCTAGAAACTAGTTAGTTAGGTTTTTTAAGAGTCTAATTAGTCTTAGCCATCGATTGAGATTAAATCATGGCCATTGGTTTTTCAATGAGGAGAGTATAAAAGGGGATCAATGTGCATTTGGAGAAGACACACTTGAGAAAGATTTGTAGTGATACCAAATAGTTTTGCAGTGATAGAAAGGGCATAGTGATAGTGTTGGAGGCAACAACAGTGGAATTTCAGCAAGAGAAATTCAGGGAATAAATTTTGGAGACGAATATTGCCGGAGCTTTGCTAGTAAGAGGCAAGCATTATGTATCTATTGATTTGCTAAAGTTTAATAAAATTCCTCATTTGTAGTATTGGTTTTCCCTCTAGGTTTTTTCTAGGGACAATTCACCCAAAAATATTATGTTCTTTGTTTTGCATGTTTTCCTCTCTATTCTTGTGGTTTTATTTATGAAGTTGCAGTTGTGTTATGTTTAAGTATTTTTTGTGAATTAATGTTTGGAAGTCAAATAATCTATATAGATAGGAGATTAATAATTAGTAATTGTAATAGAATTTTCACATGGTATCAGAGCTGATCTGAGGGCAGAAAAGACTCAATGCAAGCACAAGAAGGAAAAAATCAAGGGTTTATCAAACCTAGTTCTACCTCCTTAGTATTATTATTATTTTATTTGAGATGGCCTCATCAAGTTTAAGAAATTAGGATAGATTGGATGGAGCCTCAAATTTTGGTGTCTAGAAAACCATAATTTCTTTATTGCTAGATGAGAATGGTATCACGGGATATGTGACCAGTGTTGTAGTTGTACCTATAGATCCAACACAACTCTTAGCATATAAGAAGGAAGATGCCAAGGAGAGCAGGCAGATCCTTGACAGTGTTAAGGATCATATAGTTCCACATATCGCATAGTTAGATACAACAAAGAAGATGTGGGATTTCATTATGAATTTGTACTAGAATGCTACCATGAACTGAAAGTTGATTCTTAGAGAAAATTTGAGGAATACCCAGATAAACAAGGGAGAAGATGTTACAAGTTACCTCACAAGGCTTAGACTTGTTAAGGATGAGTTAGCAGTTGTTGGAGATAAACCAAATGAAGACGAGCTAGTATGAATAGCCCTAAATGGGTTTACTAAGTAGTGGTATGTCTTTTTTCAAGTTATTAATGGATGAGAAACCTTACCGTGTTTGGATGGACTATGGAGTGACTTCACTCAGGAGGAGCTTAGACCAAGTCTTGTCAATGAGACCAATAGTAAGAGTTATAAAAGTGAAACAAAATATGAAAACATTTCCCTAGCTAGAAAAGGGAAAACAAAAAAGGGGTCTAGCAAAGGATCAAATCCTAAAAGTGAGAAGAAGGACTTGTCAAAGATAAAGTGCTATGGTTGTCACAAGTTTGGCCACTATGTCAGCAATTGCCCACAAAGGAAGAAGAACGAATAAAAAGGCAAGAAGCAGACAATAGCTTCAACAAGTGTAGATGAGCTCTTTAGTAGAAAGGAGGATGGGTTTGTACTCATAGCTTGTATGGTTAGCTCAACCTCACAGGGCATTTGATATATAGAAAATGGGGTGTCATTTCATATGACAAGAGTTAGAGAGAACTTCTCTAGTTATAAGGAGTACATCAGAATCTAGATTTCTATAGGAACATGTCCAAACTCAATCTAGTTGGGAAAGGGAGTGTTCTATTTCAGAGGGAGAATGACAAGCTGATTCCCATTCTTGCATGGACCATACTTGGGCATGAATTTTATTTCTATATCTATGCTTCAAGATAAAGGCTACAATGTAACCTTTAGAGGGGTGAATGTGTTAATCAAGAATAAGGATTGGAAATCACCCATACCTATTAGAGTTAGGAGAGACTGACTTTACAAGTTACAGTTTGATACTCATAAGGCACTCATGAGTAGCAGTAATTATAGAGATCAAGGAGAGCTATGGCATACGAGGATGAGCCATATACATCATGTGGAACTTAAATTGTTTCGTGAGATAGTGATAGGTATTCCACAGGTGAGTACACAACATGATGATGTATGTAAGGGATATGTGTTGGGAAAGTTTACAAAAGTAGCTTTTCTAAGGAGTGACACTAGATCCAAGGGTGTTCTTGATCTATTACATTTAGATATATGTCAACCAATGTCGATGAAGTCTCTCAGAGGATACGAGTACTTTGTTATTGTAAGTGTGAAATAAGTATGAGTAAAATAACACTTCTTAATACAACATTATATCAAGAGAATTAATCAAAGTTAATCTAATTGAAACAAAAAAAGACTCTTGAAAGCATCGTATTGCTCTCTATATCCAAAGATTTATCAAATCACTGTGGCTCTTAGATCGTGTAAGCACTATGACTGTTTAAAATGAATATCTAGAGAACAAGATGTTGTCAAAATGTAGGAAACTAATCATATATGATGATTATTAAACTTAACATGAATCGGGATAAATAAAAGCTACAGAAAACTAAATGCAGCCATGATTATGAATTAAAGCTATAATGCTATTGATGCTATTTCTATGATGCAATTTATGCAGAGTAAGATTGCACAAAGATGAGATATTCTGGATCTATTTACTATTGAATGAGGTTGTATTTATAGATTTCCCGGTAGCAGATTTACGCAAGGGTAGCAAACAGAGGCCTGGATTCAGTCTGGAGGATTGAATGGTGAGAGATGAAGAAGCTGGAGAAGATTTTGGGATTGGTTCCTACCCATGAAAACACTAGGCAAGATGATAGGAAGAATTTATGGAAGAGGATTGAGAGATTGATTTCCAATTTGTCTCCAAATCTTCCTGTGAATTCCAATTGAATTATTTAGATATAAAATATCTAATTTTATTGGTGAGTGAAAATAGAGGAAATTTGCTTTTATGCCTTTATTTAAATATTTTGATTTATTTAAATTTATCAAAATAAGATATTTAATTAAATAAAGAAAATATTTCATATTTCCTTATTTAATAAGAAGGGGTATGATAATTAAATAAAAACTTTAGTATATCTTTATTTAATTAAGAGGAAATATGATAAAGATAGAAGAATTAATAGTGAACTTAATATAAATAAATATTTTGATTTAATTATTAAGTAGATGAATTTAACTATGATAATTAAATAAAACAAAGTGAAATTTGTTTATTTAATTAAGATGAAAATAATAGAATAGAGATTAAAGAATTTATAATGAACTATATAAATAAATATTTCCATTTATTTAATAGTAGAGGAATTAAGGGTAATTAATTAAATAAGTTATATTTAATCTATTGTATTCTCCAGACTATTTTTAGGTGTATACATTTTGCCCCTCTTGGAAGTGATGTGTTTATGCATTGCTTCAAAGAAAATATTGTGCTGCTACTAGTATCGATGAAAAAAAATTCAGTATGCCCCAGACATGCCCCAGATATTGATTTTCAAGTGATTGATGATAATATGCCCCCTCGAGAGATAAAGTTATGATTTTTTCAAAAAAAAATTTGGATTTTTCGGAATTTATCTACTTTTCTTTTCTGATGATTTGATGAAGTTTTGGTGGTAAAATAATTTCTCTCCCGATAATGATGAAGAAATTTTTCCCCTTGGATGAATTTCAATTAATCTCCCAATAAAATTAATAAAAAAGTTAAAAATCCCACAAAATTCCACCTTTAAGAAACTAATAAAAGATCAAAAAGGTCATTTTCATACTCATTTGTGCATTTAACTTTTGAAATCTTTGTAAGAGAGACATATTTGAGCCACTTGGAGCAGGATGTCGATTCCTTACCATAGCAATCGGTTTGAGTATGTGGGACATCACCAGCGCACGACTGCTTATGGACCTCCGATACATACCCTAATCCTCCTCGTATTTTGTGCCATTTCATTTTTCATGCCTTTTCTCGTATTTTTAAATTTTTGTAGTTTTAGTGCTTCAAGTACGTGTTTTAGCGCTCTTAGGACCTGTTTAAGCGCTTTTGAGATTTAGTGCTTTCGTTAGATATGTTAGCGCTTTGATAGGATAGTTTAGCGCTTCGAAACTAGTAGTGCTTTGATAGGATAAATTAGCGCTTAGAGGGTTTTAGCGCTGCGAGATATTGTTTCGACGCTTTGACCTTCCAAAATAGCACTTTGATTGATGTGGTGCTTTGATAGCATGTTATAGCACTTTCGAGCAAAAAAATGGTGCTACTGATTTTTTAGCACTTTGAATGCCTGTTCTAGCACATTGAAGTGATGAAATAGCACTTCTGATTTTTTAGCGCTTTGAATACTTGTTCTAGCACATCTAAGTGATGAAAGAGTGCTTCTGATTTTTTAGTGCTTTGAATGTTTGTTCTAGCGCATCCAAGTGATGAAATAGCACTTCTGATTTTTGACTGCTTTGAATGCCTGTTCTAGCGCATCCAAGTTAGATTTGCAAAATTTTTCAAATTTAAAACTTGGTTTTGTTGATTTTGATCATGGCCACTCCTGGGTTTGACATGATTTGAAGATCTAAATAACCCTGATGATTGATTCTGATGATGGATAAGACTTTGATTATCCTCATGATAGGTGAGGAATAAAATCAATTTTGATGAACCTCATGATAGGCGAGGTTGATTTTAAATAAATTGACCTCATGTAGGTGAAGTACAATTTAGATTGATAATGATGACCTCATGATAAATGAGGTTTGATTAGATTTGATGGGATATGACATGTGATATTTGACATAGTGTAATGATTTAAAACATTTCATGATGATAGGAGCATCTGGGTAACCTCCAGATTCGAGAGTGTTTCCCATGGATATTTGATTTGATTTCGTAGTTGACACCAAATGAGACAAATTATTTTTTGATGTGGTCTTTCTTCTCTTCTTGAAATGCACTAGATTAGGATTAATCTGGGTCTCCTCACAACATTAGTCGAGCAGTGGCACAGTGATCACAATACCTTCCACCTACCTACTGGTGAGATGACAGCCACTCCAGAGGACGTATGGTGGATATTATAGATACCGTTTATTGGGGAGATTGTAGCATATGATTCATAGGGGGCTAGTGGGATAGATTCTCTCCGTAGAGTTTTTCAAGATGATCACATTGGAGGATTGTGGATTCGGTGGTGTACGATGGATGATGCTTATGCTAATTTATTGACAGTGCTTGCTGGATTTATTAGAAGTTTCCTTTTTCCTAATCCCAAGTCAAAGGGATTCTCTATTGGTTGGGGCCGTGTACTTGAGAGCATGGTCATGCATGGGACCAGATATGCTTGGGGGATGTGCATGTTGGCACATCTATATCATGATTTAAATTTAGTTGTATATTTGAGAGGGTGTAGCCTATCAGCGAGAGTTACTTTGCTTCAGGTTTGGGTGTGGGAGCATATTGCTATCACACGACCACTGCCAGTACGAGATAGACCTGCTACCAAGCCTTGTGTTTTCTGATATAGAGGTCGACTTACCTAGTCTAGGATGGGTAAGTTGGAGCACTGGAGGTGTGTATTGGATGATTTAGAGGCTGTCACATGGCACCCATATCTGGATTGTGAGCATTGGGAGGAGGATGCTATAGTTCATGGTTATTTGTGTGATTCCATGTACTTGATTGGAAGGACCCACTTTGTATTGGAGAGATTATTACCACGGAGGGTCTATAGACAGTATGGGATTGTTCAGTGCATTCCCTAGGGCATTGCACATTATGCCCGACGTCGGAGTGATACAACAGATTAGGGGCCATCTCTATCTTATGATACCATAGTAGAGGGATACCGTGCTCTACAACCTTCATCTTGGGACATGCATCATGATATTGTAGATGCACCAGTGACTGTAGAGTATGGACAGTATTTTTCATTACATCCATGCCCTCGGATTACCATTCCTGATGAGCCATCACCACTACCCACAAAGGAGGATATTGTGGAGGATCTGACCATAGCTATTGAGGCGACAAAGGATATCGGTGTAGAGGAGGATAGTGGGGATGATAGTGAGGTGAGTAGTAGTGATGATGGAGATGATGGTGATGATGGTGGTAGATGGGTTGTGGTAGGCAGCGCAGGTCCACCCACTAGTAGGCCTCGTAAGAGGCAAGGAGTGGAGATTTCTTTGAAAAATCATCAGTCACAGATTGCCAACTTACAGGTCCAGATATAGACTCTAGAGGTTTAGCTTGTTTAGGCATAGGGTTTACATGTGCAGACATAGATGCAGTTATAGACCCAAGCATAGGCTCATGCACAAGTATAGGGATAGTTGGCAGCTACACAGACATAGATTGCCACACTGACAACAGAGAGAGATAGTGCTAGGTAGATCACAGAGTGGGCATAGGGGATTGTCGAGACTTTACAATGGATAGCCGATGGTACTATCATTGGTGATTATATGAGGGAGGTTCTCCATGTTGGCCGAGAGGAAGAGTTTTACAGAGGTCGTTACCATGATGTCATTCCTTTTGAGCGAAGAGCTTTTTTATGGACTATCTAGATCTGGCAGGACACATACTAGGATGGTTAGCGAGGGTGTGATGCAACCTCCATGGATAGATCCAAGAGATTTGAGAGATCTGGGTGCTTCTGGTGGGGGAGGTACTGGTCCTAAGATGCCTACACTGTCTAGTAGTAGCAGATCCTAGCTGCTCCTATATGATTCTGTGATATACTTTTGAACCATGATGTATACTTCGATTCGGTCAGTTTTGATGATGCATCTCTTTTATTTCAAACTTCATTGTATACTTGACATTTGATGATTTATACGATTTTTATGATGTACTGTCAATTTTTATCGATCTATGATGGTTCTATTATGATTCTATGATGGATGCATTTACTTTCAATGTTCTATATGCCATGTGATGATTCTAATTATGATATTATAAATGTAGTTTATATGATGATGATATGCTTATGATGTAAGATGTTCTAATTAATGAATGATGATCATCTTTATACATGAATGTGGATGAAATGATGTGATTCTAATGGGATGTATGTTCCTATGTTGATATGAATGTGAAAATAGATGATGTGTGATATAAATTATGAATTGATGGAAATGCAATAATATGATGTAATAATAAAAAGATGAATGAATGTATGATGACTTGATATGGGAGAAATAATTGGTGGATGGATGAAAAATGTAATGATATGATTTAGTTTTGAAAATTTATCTTAGAACTTTTATATGTTATGAATGCAACATGATTTGATTTAAAATGTATGAATGATGAATAGAAAATTCCTTCTAATGTGAATTTTTTTGATGCAACTACATGGTTATGATGATGTTTTTGTTTTATGTCAAGTATACTCAATCTTATTAATAGAAAAGATAATCATCGATTTGAATCTTATTTATAACAAACACTACAGATGTAGAAATCATTTATGAATGCAATCTAATTTTATCATGAAAAAACTATATGCAAACTATTGGCATTTTAATAGTACTTTTGTGCTTTGTATCATCATAGAGCTTTAAAAATGTTGAAAGTGAGTACAAGCATCAATGGTATAATTTAGACCATGATGACTTGAGTACGACTTCCATGATTTTTTTAATTGCAAATGAACACAAGCATCAAGGTATAATTAAATCGAGATGACCTAAGAATTTCTTGCGTAAATAGAAAAGGATCAATCATTTTAGTGTGTGTATTTTGAATGTCATCAGTGATACATTTGTAGAGCATGTACCACGACAATTCACACATTAAATAATTAATCCCCAAGAAATAGACAAATGAAAATATCATTCTTCTTCTTAGCTTCTCTAGTTCAATTCATCATCGAGTTGCTCAAAAGAAATGATAAATAATAAAAAATAGAACATATCCAACCTTTAATTAAAGTGTCTCAATCATTATGCAGATTAGATCATCCATCTTGATTTTATGATGTTTTTGTGATTTCTCGAGATTTTGAATCAGACCTAACCTAAAGACCTATCCTAGGGGCTTCAGGGGCTGATCAAAGATTAGCCTTGCCTATGTTATACACACAAAGACCACATAGTTCGACTGACACAAACTTATGTTTATGGCTTGACATTTTGAGACTGACCTTTCGACTTGTTTTTGGATTTTGACATGATACGGATGTTCAAAGTGTTTCTAATGGCGATTGATGTTCTATGTTGGGTTGCATTTTGATTATCATTTTTGTTGCCTTTTCCTAAGCTTGTTTTTCTTTATTGCCCCTAGTGATGTGTAGATGTTGTCCTCAAGCTAGGGTGAAACATGACTATTTGCATTGATATGATAATGGATGCAAAGTGATGGTGAAAGTAATGACCATGATATGTACCCCAATAGATGGAAAAAGATGGTTAAATCACAAGTAACGCCTATTTCTAGGTTTTTACTAAATGTTTTTATTGCACTTTTTCATATTTTAATGATCTCTTTTTATTTTTATTTTTATTTTCTTCTCTTTTATTTTTTTAACTCTTTTGTTACCAAGATGCCTGTTTGCTAGGTTTTCATCAAGGAAACCATTTTTTAAAAGTTTGAAACGTGCACTAGGTGATTCAGGTATAGTATCTTCTGAGATGGATACTGTTGAGAGGTTCGTGAAACAAATCTCCTTCAAGTGTTGATAGCTGATAAGCACCTGATCCATACATTGATATGATGATAAAGGGACCTAGCCAGTTAGGTTCAAACTTCCCTTTCTTTTCTCTGTCCTGCTAATTTCTAGGGTTCTCTTTTAGGACCAAATCACCAACTTGAAAGACTCTAGGTTTTACCCTATGATTGTAGGTCCTTGACTTTCTTTGTTGGTATTCCATTAGATGATTGACAACTTGTTGGTGATGCTCATCCAACAGTTCTAGTTCTTGAAGCCTAGATACTCTATAGTCCTCATCTGAAATGATTCCTTTTAGTGACACACAGAGTGATGGAATCTCTACCTCAATGGGTAGTATGGCCTTTGATCCATATACCAAGGCATATGGTGTAGCTCCCGTTGGTGTTCTGATGCTGGTTCTATAAGCCCATAGTGCAGGATTAAGCTAAACATGCCAATCACATCCAACATCATTAACCGTTTTCTTGAGTATTTTTAGAATTGTCTTTTTAGAGGCCTCTGCATGGCCATTTCCTTGAGGATAATACAGTGTTGATAAATGATCTTGGATATGAAATTTTTCACACAATTCCTGGACATCCTCATTTTTAAATGGTCATCCATTATCAGTGATAAAGGGCTGAGGTATGCCTTACTAACAGATTATGTATTTCAATATGAATGACAAGATCTGTTTTCCATTGATAGTTGTGAGAGGAACTGCTTCTATCCATTTTGTAAAGTATTATGTCACTGTGATTATGAACTTGTTTCCATTGGATGAAGATAGATTTATATTTCCTAACAAGTCTATTCCCCATTGACAAAAGGGCCATGTTGATGTGAATTGATGTAATTCTTGAGCTGGTGTGTGGATCGGATTACTATGAATCTGACACTTTAAGCACTTCTTAACAAACTGATAAGACTTCTTCTCCATACTTGGCTAGTAATACCCTAAATGGAGGGGTTTCTTTGCTAGAGTTATACCACTTGAATGAGTTCAAAAACTACATTCATGAACCTCACGTAAGGCTATCTTAGTTTCATTATGTTCTAAACATCGAAGAAGAGTACCATCTAGACCTTGACGATAAAGTATGTTGGTGATTAAAGTATGTCGAGCAGATTGGCGGATGAAGTTGCATTTTTGGTTTTTGGAAAGATCAGGGGGGAGGATGTTGTATTTTAGGTATGGATAGGTTTTTTCATAGATGGAGGATTCAATGGTATCTAAATAATATATAGAAACTATTATAACAAGGATTAGATACTTGTTCTACCATAAACTCATAACAACCACGTTTCTCCGGTAATTGTAAAAGAGAAGCAATTGTCGCCATAGCATCTGCCACTTTGTTTCCTGCCCTTGGAATTTGCTCAAATTTGATATTGATAAAGTATTGTTTGAGATCATCTATCAACTGCTTATAGGGCATCAAATTCTCATCTTTTGCTTGATACTTGTCATTTACTTGATAAATTACTAGTTGATAATCCCCATATACTTGTAACTCTGTGATTTTCCATTCAATTGCCACTTTGACTCCAATGATTAATGCCTCACACTCTACCACATTATTGGTACATTGAAACATTAGTCTATAAGATTTTGGGATAGTGTGTCCCTGTGGTGTAATGAACAAAATTCCTATGCCAGATCCTCTTTGTGTATATGATCCATCAAAGTAAAGTATCCATTGTTGTGGTGTTACGGTCGGAATGTTCGCATTAGGAAACTCCATTGTCATAGGCCGATCATCTGTTAAAGGAGATTTGACTAATTTTTCGGCGATCAATTGACCTTTGATGGCTCTTCTTTCCACATACTGAATATCAAACTCACTTAAAAGCATGACCCATTTGTCCAGTCTACCTTTTAAAGCAACCTTACTGAGTAAATATTTTAATGGATCAATTTTTGCTATGAGCCTGATTGTGTGAGTCAACATGTAATGCCGCAACTGCTAGGTAGAAAATACCACCGCTAAACAAGATTTCTCAATGAAGGTATAATTTATTTCATAGCCAATCAATGTTTTGCTGATGTAGTAAATGACTTGTTCCCTTCCTTCATAATCTTCTTGTGCCAACAGTGCTCCTAAAGAAATATCTGTTGTTGCAATGTATAGTATTAAAGGTTTTCCTTCTATAGGTGGCATGAGAATAGGTGGTGACATCATATATTTATTTATTTGGTTGAAATTTGTTTCACACCCTTGATCCCATTTGAACACAACTTTCTTATGTAATAGATGATTAAATGGGTGACTTGTGTCTACCAACTGGGAGATAAATTTCCTGATTGATTGTAACCTTCCTTGTAGTGACCTTAGTTGACTAATGTTTTTGGGTGGTGGCATTTCCATTATTTCCCTTACCTTTGCTGGATCTACTTCAATACCTTTTTTTGAGACTATGTATCCTAAGAGTTTTGCTGATGTAACCCCAAAGACACATTTCTTAGGGTTTAGTCTGACATTGAACTTTTCTAGCCTTGTGAAAATTTTGCCTAGGATATCCAGATGTCCTTCTCTGGAATAAGATTTAGCTAGAATATCATCCATGTAGTCCTCCATAAAGGTATGCATCATATCATGGAAGATAGTGGTCATTTCTCTTTGATAGGTTGCCCCCGCATTTTTCAACTCGAAGGGCATGAGATTCTAGCAAAAGGTTCCCCATGGATATGTGAATGCATTTTTCTCCTGATCTTCTGGTGCTATCTTGATTTGGTTGTACTTGGAGAAACCATCCATTTTTGACAACATGGCATGCCCTACTGTTAAGTCTACGATGATGTCTATATTAGGCAAGGGGATATCATCCTTGAGGCATGCCTTATTTAGATCCCTGAAATCGGTACATATCCTGATACTATTATCCAAATTTGATATAGGTACAATATTTGATATCCATTCGGCATAATCAATAGACCTAATGAATCCAAAACCCAATAATTTCTTTAGCTCATCCTTTACCATTAGTGTGATGTGTGGATGCATCTTTCTCAATTTTTTTTTTATAGGTTTGATCCTAGTAGGTAAGGAAAAATGATGCATTAAAAGATTTGGGTCCAAACCCGGCATATTGGAGTATGACCAAGAAAAGTTAATTCTTCTTTCTTCAAAGAATTTGATAAATTTAGGTCTTTCTTGTTCTGTCATAGATTCTACCAGATGTAAAATCGTTGCTCTTTCTTCTATGCCAATGTTTAAAAACTGTGTAGGCTCCACCAGAGCTAATCACCTTTCATGATAATGCTTTGGAAGGGTGTCAAATCTCCCATGTTTTAGTGCCTCAGAGAGTTTTTCACCATCCAACGCATTCTTTATTTTTCCTTTTTCAAGATCTAATGCGGCCATAGAATGGTTTTCACCATTAGATCCATTATTCCTATTTTTATTTTTGCAACTGAAAAATTTGACACCCTCTAGTTGATCCACATTGTTATGAGATTTATGGGTAGAACTTGTATTAGGTTCATCATAACAAAGGAAATTTATGATAGAATCATCATTTGTATAGATGGGTATATTTAGAGGTTCAATGGGTTCCCAGTCGATAAGTTTGGGATGGACTAAGGGCAGTAAGTCATTGGATTGACTTGGGTTGATGGCGGTAAGGGTTCAAACAATTATGTCATTAGAGTTGTTACTAGAGATGTCTAGGTCAATGTTGTCACTCTTCTCAAGATTATCTAGTTCACTCGATGTTTGTTCATCCTCACTTGAGTCATCGATATGTTGTGATTCTAATACAAATGATCTAGACCCTAAGCTTTGTCCCTCCTCACATGTAGGTGCATATTGTTTTATGACATCAATTTGGACATCTGTGTAAGATATACCAGAATATAGATCCCATTCATATTCATTGGAATCTATTTCAGAGCTATCTCTTACCTGAAGGATTCTTTCAACTGCCTTCTTTGTCATTTCTTGTTTTTCTTCTTCTGAGTAACCCAATCCTATCTTATCCTTTGAATAAAGAGTAAGAGGCTGAATTGGTTCCACAATGCCTTCTTTCCTTTTTCCAATAGGTCCTTGTCCTTCATAACCCATTTTTTCCTAAAATAGCCTTTCCTTTGCCATACTTATCTATCTTGATTTTCATGTTTGTTGATGTTGATGTTTCTTCATATTTGTACAACCAGTCGAGGATAACTTTATTTTCTGATTCATCCTCTATAGTAACGGATTTCACAAATCTTTCCTCTAGAACCATGGCAGGTTGTGATGTTCGTTGTTTTATCATTGATGGTTGTCCATATGACTTTGGAGATGGCATCAATTGTGAAAGATTAAGAGACTGCTCAATAGAATATTGTCCCATGCCTTTGTCTGTTAGCTGGACCTGTTCTTGGAATTTTAGTGATAGAGAATTTAGAGGATCCTTTTTCTCTGTTAATTTAGTTTCAACAACACTTACAATACCTTGTGATTTATCCTTTTTCTCCACCCACTTGGATATAATGTTTGGAGGTTTTTCACCATCTAATGAATTTGAAGTGCATGATTCCCTATTGTGAGGCACAAAGGTGTCTTGAGAGGTTATGAGTGTGTTACAATGTTGAGGATTGTTATAATATGCTGATATAGTCACGTCTTGTCCATTTACTGGAAAATTCAAACATTGGTGATAGGTCGAAGGTACTGCCTGCATTTCATGAATCCATGGACGTCCTAAGAGTATATTGTGGGCTAACTCTTTTTCCAGTACCTGGCATGCTATATTTTTCATCATTGGTCCCACTTGAATGGGCAACACAGTCAGTCCTTTAGAAGATCTATCTTCCTCATCATAAGCTTTTATTGTCATTTTTCTTCAGGCATCAATAGCATTATCTGAATACCCTAGTGCATGGATTAACTTTAAAGTACATATGTTCAAACCAGCTCCCCCATCTATTAGGACTCTTTTAACACAATGCTTGTGGATCAATACTCCAATATGGAGGGCGGTGTTATGTGGATGATTAAGGGACACATCATCCTATTTAGAGAATTATAGACAATGTGGTGTGGTCAAATGTCCCACCATAGCCTGGAATTGACAAACATCTAGGTTTTTGGGTACTGTGGTGGCAAAAAGTGCTTGTTCTAAAAATTCCTTATGTTATGGTGATAGTTTAAGGAGTTCAAGTATTGATATTTGTGCTTGTATTTTTTGAAGTTGGTCAACAATGTTTTATTGACTTGGAGGTGGAGTTGTGTTTTTAGGCACAACTCCCTTTAAAATTACCCTGGATTGCCCCCTTGTCATTACATTAACCGGTTGATAGTCTTGTCTTTCTCTGATTTTTAAAACATTTATTTGATTGTCAGATATTTGTATGCTCGGGATTAGATCTAGGGGGATAATGTTACTGGTTTTTTTGTTGTCCATGTGATTATTGGTCACAGTATCACTTTCTACTTCAGATAAACAAAAGATCGTGTTATCGTAAATGTGATTGACATTTTTGCCTTTATTGTTTGTAGAAGATGACTCTCCCTTGTCATAATTTGGTAAAGTGTCTTTAAAGGATGTATGATCGTTGTTGTTTTGATGTCCCTCTATGTATACCTTTTTGTTGTTATTCAGATCTAGGACTATATGTTTTAATTCCATGCAATCATTTGTCTTGTGTCCCTTATTGTTATGGAATATGGAAGTTACAATAATATGCATCATTCCACCATGGTGGTTTGACTTTTGGATGCCAAAATCATGCTTCTTGTGTAGTAATAAGACCACTTGAGACAATTTCCTTCATTGCCGATTCTAGTGTTTGGCCTAATGGTGTGAATCGATGTCGGTTTGATGATTTTTGATACATTTGTGGTTTTGATTCTCCTTTGTTTAGATTATTGTTTTCATTGATATTTGACTTGATGTTTTGATCACTATTTTGGTTTGTTTTTGCAGTAGAGGTTGTCAAGTTAAAAAATGGCTTTGCATTTTGTAAGTCATTTGCAGTTTTGTTGATCCTGTTATTTCTATTTTTTTGCCAAAATTCAGGTTTGTTGTTGTTGGTATATTGATTTGAGGAGTTGGTGTTGTTTGATTTTTCATTGTAGTGTTTGATCACCCCTCATTTGAATAAGGCTTCTTCAATTTTAAGACCATTTTCAATCACTTTTTTGAATATTGGAGGACATTGTAATTCAAGCCTATAGCTCATTTCATTAGTCAGGTTATCAATGAATAACTCCATTTTTTCCTCCTCAGGTATGGAGCAAGGATACCTAGCAAATAGTCTTCTCCATCGCTGTAAAAAGGATAGGAATGTCTCACCTTTGTTTTGCTTCATGTTATAGAGGTCCTTTATCATGACATCATGTTGGATGTTAAAAGAATATTGTGATATGAACCTATTGATGAGCTCTCAAAAGTGTGTATTCCTAGTTGTCGTTTGGAAAACCATTCCATAAATTTCCCTCCTAGGCTTCTTGGGAATAACCTCATTAGGTACGTTTCTTCCTGCACAAATTATAAGCTCATGGTCTTGAATTCCCTTATATGGTCGATCGGATCTGTCTTACCATTGTATTTGTCATATCTCGGAAACTCACAGTGTTTAGGGAAAGGTATCGTGTCTAATGTTGAGTCAAAAGGATAAGGACAAATGCCCTATAATGCATACCTCTTTGTGTTTCCCTTTGTCATGTCTTGTAGTTGTTGTTGTAAGTTCTGCATTTGACTTGTTAAGGAAACAATTGGATCTACATTTGGTGTGTTTTCTAGTATTTTGGTTTCATTTGTTCTAGGTGCTTCTTTTAAGCGATTGACATCGATATTTTTCATAAGTTTGGCACCTGATTCAGCTAGCATTAGGAGATATTTCTCCATGTCTTTCTCTAAGATATTTTCCGTAAATTTATGGAATTTAGGGTCTTGTTGCACTCCTTGTATGTCCTTTGTTGTTATTTCATTTGTGTCATTTTTATGAAGTCCACTCCAAGGATTTTCTTCAGCCATAATGTTTGATGTTTCAGTTTCTTTTCCTTTAAATTTTTATCTTTGTGATCTCATCAAAATTGGCATAAGAGTGTTTGTTACTTTCACTAAACTTTGATCTTCTATGTTTGGATTAGTGTCAATTGGATTTTAACAAAGTCAAATAGAATGATATATTCTATTGATGAGACCAAATTAAAAATCTAATATTGTGTTTCGTTTCGTGATTGTAGGATGTCAAAATCTTGATGAGGAAACTTAATAATCGAGATTCGTGTTTTGATAATTGGACACTTTGTAGTTTACAAGATCTGGGTTTTAGTTGAAATAATTTTGACTTGTAAGAACCTTTTTTTTTTTACGTCTAAGACACTGTCTTGACTGAGAAGATAGTTCTAGTTGACAAAAATCTGAGCTTTAGATGTCAACAACTCTGACTGATATGTTTAGAAGCTCTTTGTTTTTTTAAAAAAGTTTTTGGAAGCACTAAAACAAAGTTTAGAAGTGCTAAAATAGAGCGCAAAAGCACTAAAACAGATTGTGGAAGCACCTAAATAGAGTTTAGAAGCTGTGGATGTCAAAATTTGCAAATGGTTAGTAAACTCACAAACCGACATAACAAAAATAAACATCTTTATGAAATATTGCATTTAGTTAAACATGCTAAATAAGACATTGAACAACAAGGAAAACTAAATAAATCATATAAAACATGAATGTAAACTTATTCCATAGTAGATTGGTGCTATCCTTTGTGTAGAAGGCAGCCCTTTCCCAACCCTAATAAGCAAGATGAGATGATAAAATGCTGTGATGAAGAGAAAAATTAGTTCTCACATGTAGAGAGTAACTTTGTATAGAATGTGTTGTGTGTTTGAAGGATAGGAGCCTTGAATTTATAGTTGAGCTTGAAGAGAGGAGAGGCCAAGATTGAGAAATGTGGGACTAAAACCCAACAAATAGGAGAAAGCCACTTGTCACAATGTGATTGGCCCATGATTGTGCAATTTTTGGCCAATGTGCCCATTTCAAATTTGAAAATGGCAATAAATGAATATGGTTGAGGGATTTGGGGGAATTTTGTTTGAACAAAAAAGTCAAACAAGGGTCCAGTTAATGAGGGAATATTCCTTGGGAATATGCCTTGTGAGGAAAACAAGGGTTTTTAATAAATCAAATTAAATGATTTATTGTGCAACTGGATGGGACATGGGTTAGTCTTAGCATTAATCAGAGATTTGACTAATTAAGCTAGTGATTAGGTGGTGTGACATTTGATTTACATTTTTGTATTTGTTTTAAATCAAATGAGAGGAAAATGAATGTTAATCATTTAATTAAATACATGCGATTTAATTAAATCAAGAGACCGTAGGAGATAAAAGTGATTTATTTAATTAAACCTGATTTGTTTAATTGATGGATGAAATATGATTAATCAATATTGTTGATTTTGCATGTCTACATTTTTCCCCTCTTTGAAGTAATGTACTCGTTGCATTGGTTCAAAGAATGATGCCATTGACACCAAAATTAAAAAAATTCTAATTTTTTCGGATGCCCCAGCGAATAGAAGCATGTTAGTACATTGCCCCCTTAAGAGATCAAGTGAAAATATTCGATTTGAGGTTGATATCACAACAAAGAGGTTCAAAATGGATGTATGGATGGTTAGACTATATGATCTATATGATAATGATGATGTAAATGAGATGTTTGGAAGATGCTTAGAATAACAAATTTATATTATCCTAAACAACTTAAATGATTATGAAAATGAGATGGATGAGATGGATGATGTTGTCCTATGATGATATGACATGTTTATGAAAGATGCAAGATGGATGTATTATTAGCGTTAAAGTGAATAGAAGAATGAGAGGGATCAATCCTTAAATCCAAGAAGATGCAGAAGTCCAACAAGTCCACTAGTCATTGAGACTTTATTGGATATGACGATGGATGATGATGTATTGCTTATCCAAGGATGGGAGAGATAAAGAGCATAAATTTCCTTATGTTTGATAACACACATAGGTACGATGCATCAAGGTATGAAGAACCAGGATGGCGTTGCACCTAGTGTGATGGATTTTGTCTCAACAATCAGATAGGAGTATTCTTGTTCACACTGGACAAACAAAACCTTATTTGGAATGAAGTTCAGATATTCTAAACATCTCGGGCCAAAACATAAAAAGGAAAGCCTTCTTATGTGGTCAACAAGACATCTACAACATCCTCCCTACAAACAAAACAAAGCCACATGACGAAGTTATTTTACAAGAATATCCAACAAGAACAACAGATAAAAAGATAATGATCATTGCCCCATTCCTTTCTCTCTAAACCTGTTTTGTTTAGGCATCATCGAGAGGTCCTTGGAATGAGCACAAAATAAGATAAGTCTAAACAAGACCAAGATAAAGTAAATAAACAAGCTAATGTTCTTTGTACCGCTAGCCAAGGCTAAACTACGGGATTACCTAATGCTAATGTCCATCGCAAGAAGGTCGCATTCCTAGGACATGTTGTGATCAGGGTTTTGATGAGATTGGATTGGATGATAAGCTATTGATGCTCCGATTTGATCAACTTGCTAACTTACGGATCTAGACTTGAGACTTTGACGATTGAGCATTCACTTTTAAACCTGCTAGACTTGCTTCTAATTGACTTACCAAAGGATGAAAGCGATGATTGATTTATTATGAATGGTGATTACTATGGGTGAAAGTGAGATGAGATGGATGCACCATTTTGGGTTTTTCAGATATTTTGAGGCTGTTTTTGGTATTTTTGAAGTGTTTTGCAATTTTTTTGGTATTTTTGAGATTTACGGCGAAGAGACAAACCTAAAGACCTATCCTAGGGGTCTCGAGAGTTGATCCATAGATTAGCCTTGCCTACGTTATACACACAGAGACCACGTAGTTTGACTGATGACGTACTTGACTTAATGAAAAGATAGATGGGCAAACGGATTGCCATTGTGACAGACGCATAAAGGACTAACCTAAAATGTGAAATAGATGGACAAACAGATTGCCAATGTGACGGATGCCTAAAGGGCTAACCTAAATGTCTCAGGGGATGATCAAAGATTTACCTTTCCTACGTTGAAGCTCAGAGATGACGTAGTTTGGCAAGATGCCTCTATTTTTGATTTTTTGGATTTTAACATGTTTTGAATTATTTTTATTTTTTGATGAATGTTTTGAATGTTTTTGGATTTTCGCATGATTTTGACAATTTGGAGGTGGATATGTATGACTATATCAGTGCTTTGTTTTGGGATTTTGTTGAAAACCAAGCTTAATGTTGATCGATTGGATTTATGGATTGATTGTTTGAATAAGTGTGTTAAGTGAAACAAAAGTGATAATGCACTCGTAAACTCTAGGAAGTTGTGTTATCCTAGAGTAAACTCATACACAAGAGGGTAGTTTGACTAAGTGTGTTAAGTGAAATGAGGTGATTATGAATTGGATAATTTGACTAAGTGTGTTAAGCCAAATAAGATGATAATGCACTTGTAAACTCTAGGAAGTTGTGTTATCTTAGAGTAAACTTGTACACAAGAGGGTGGTTTAACTAAGTGTGTTAAGTCAAACAAGGTGATAATTGATTGGATTCAATTAATCAAGATTGATGAAACTTGTTTTGGAACAAAATAGTTTTGATGATTTAATGTGACGCTAACGTGCAAGTTAGATGCAACTGATATTTATTGTTCAGATTGATGTTCGACGAAAGATAAAGCTTGATAAGGAACATCATCTTTGTATCAAAATATGTCATGGGATAGGGATTTGGATTGATGCTCACAAATGCTTTGACAAATTTAATTTCACGTTTGCAAATGTTCGGATCACCACATAGGTTGGAGGATATATATCAAGATTTATTCCCGAAGCAAGATGCAAATATTTGCCCCCAGTGTCCAGCAATGTATGAAATTCCATGGGTGGAATCGTGGAAAGGTGGATGGATGGTTAGCATGTGAAGGATGCCATGGATTATCTTGCGACAAGATAAGGTGTTCGAATAGAGGAATGCTCATTTGGATAATGCTTCAAGGCTAAGATAACTTTGGGTAGGATGGGATCAATGAAAATGACCCATGTCAAGATGTTTACCACAAGCAAGTGTAAAGTGTACACCAAACTTTGTCAAGATCAAGATAACTTGGAATATGGATGCAAATGGATGAAAATGGATCAGATAAATGGTTCATGGATAAAGAAATGATATGGCTGAAATGTTGGCTTTATTATGGATGTGATAAGATTCTTTCTCCTGAAATGGCACACGTAGATGCTTGATTCTACACATGATACTTGTTTGTGAGGTTTTCATCATGGTACTTGTCCAAAGTGCCACCGAAGTGGTTTTCACTAGAGGACGATTTTATTTTTCTTTACTATTTTTCAATCCTTGTTTTGATTTTTTTGATTTTTTGTATTTTCTGAGATATTTTAAGCTGATGTTGAATCACCTGGTACTGCGAACATTAATGATTCTGTCATAATGTGCCATCAATATCCTGCTTGAAGAATTTTTTTTGCCAAGACACGTGCACTTGAAAGAAAATTTTGAGATATCTGTTCTGCTTTGCTGATACCAGAGTTACTCTGTCTTTGTGCCCACATCGCGATAGAGTGCCTTCTAAATCCTTATGATGAAGGGTCATTGCCAACACATGTTCAATGTGAGAATTGGATATTATGCGTGGAGGCATGGATGGTGGAGTGCATTTAGGAATAAACGATGGATTGGTCAATAGTTTCGAACCTTTGAATCTCCAAACTTGGGAAGATGAGCAATTATGATGGATACGGAAGTGCACTTGGAATTATGACCAATAGCTCGATACACTTTTTATGTCGCTTGAGAAGCCTCATTTTTCTTTTGTGGACATCTTTGATGGATAATCTTCCCTTCGTTTTTTTTCCCCATAGTTTCTTTGACTAATGGAGTTTGATAGGGGTAATCATTCTTTGTATTCTTTGGTATCCACTTGTATTTGATTTGTCCTTCATTCTTCTTAGCTTCTTTTTCTTTGATAATGTTCTTCTTGCTTCGATTCACATCCTCCTTTTGATGTTGGTTCCAATTCATGGATGGGGTGATGGATGGATGAAGATTCGTGATGTGGTGGGTTGTAGTATTGGCATTGGTTTCATCATAAGGATTCTTCATGCTCCCTATATTGGCATTTGCTTGAGATGAAGTTGCCCCCAATTTTATAGACTATCACTTACATGTTTAGATCCCTGAATTTTTGAATAACCAAGACTTTGATGCTTAGGATTGCCAATAATCTGCACTGGTTCTAGGATACCCTATTCATGTAGGCCTAATCCTCTACCTTGATAATTCATCTGCTAAAATACTTATCTGTAATAGGATATGATTTACCTTGGAAACAAGGTGCTAATCCTTCTCTTCTCTATGGTGGATCTTCAAAAGTGACAGCTTCTTTATTGATAAGATAATTTTCCCTTAAAAAGGTGAGTGATCCAAGTTTATAAGTGATAGGGTCTTTCATAAGTGGGATGAATGCCTGATTGATATCTTTAGCTTTATCTTGTGACATATAAAATTTTAATGCTTCTTCAAGCGATGTTAAAGATTCACTGTAAAATTCTTACTCATGATTCATTCTTGATATGCTTTCATATGATGTTTTTGATTCACAACTTATGTAGAAGCCTTCTTCATGTTCCTTTTTTGATAGGTGTCCATAGGATGTTTCTGAGTCAAAACTTCTGTAGAAGCCTTCTAATGTGTCTCCACATGATGTCTCTGATTCACAACTTTTGTAGAAACCATCTTCATGATCCACCTTTGGTATGTCTCTAGAATTTTCTATACTTTGATCTTGTGTACAAATGTTAAGAGTAGGAGACTCTTGTACTTTGGTAATGATGTCAAGAGTATGAGACTCTTATTTTGAATGATGATCAGCTGTGTGTCCATCCAAAGAAAGCATCTCACGGATAGGCAGAGGAATATGTGCTATATGGATCTAATCATCATTTGTGACCTCTTGTATAGATAAAAGAGTGCCCATTACATCATTGTAGTATCTCGGAGATACAAATTCTTGATCTCGATTAATTCTGCAATTGCTTTCGACATGCTTTGGATCAAGTTCTTAACATGGGTCAATTTCAAAGGATGGATTGTCCACAATGGATTCTTGGACATTGTTACTAGGAATAAGAAATGGCTTAGTATCCACTTGTTCTTTGAATGGATTTGGATCAAGTGTTGAGCTAGGGATTCTTTCAATATCTATAACCATGAGGTCAAAGGATGCAAATATGTCTTGGGAAGGAACATTGCTAGACCTTGGTGATAGATGTTGATCATGCTTTGGAATAAATTCTTGAGATATGTCCTTTAACTCATTAGCTGATGTAGAGACATTTTGAACATGATCATTGGTTGAGGGATCTTGATCATCATTTTCAACAATTCTGATGGGAATCTATTGCAAGCTCTATTATGGGAGTAAGGCCCATGTTTGTTGCTGATCCAACAATGCTTGTTGTTGGTCATGTTGTTGTTGGTCTTTCTGTTGAGCTACTTGTTGATGGATTGCTTGCAATAGTGCCTAGAATTGTTCTTGCGTCTGCCAAGCTTGGTATTGGGCTACTTGTGTGGCTTGTGCAACTTGTTGAGCGGGTAATTGTGCTTGCGCTTGCTGAACAACTAGTTGTGCAACTTCTTAGTTTTGGAGTGCCTTTTGGTGAGCAACTTGCTGAGTGGCTTGCAACATGATGAAGAATTAATTTTCCATGTTGTGTTTTGGAGGTGGTGGTGGATTGGGAATGGTGTTGATTGTTGGGGTTGCTTGAATGGTTGCCATTTGTTGTTGCAATATCTATGGAAAAATGGGAGGATTTGATATGATGCTTTGATTTATGAAGGGGGTGTTTCTCGGATTTAGTTGATTGATGGTTGGTAAAGGGGGAAGGCTCATGCCTTGATTGTTTGGTTGATAGATTTGTAAGTTTTGGTTTTGACTTAAATCTACCATAGGAAAAGATATTCCAAAATTTAGATTGGGCATGCTCACATTTGTACCATTGATGTTTGGAGGAGATAATGAGCCCATGTATAGATTGTACAAATGCAAGTTTTGAAAATCAATTGGTATTGTAAGGCTTGGATAGTTTGGTTGAATTGGATTAATCATGATGTAGGAATCAAGTTTATATTCCATGTTCCTCTTGTGTTTTGACCTTGTTGACCTTTGAGGGATTTAGGACCAATGATGAGATGGAGGATGAAATGATATGGGTGTTTGGAATTTTAGGAACTTTGGATCAATGCTAGACTTCAGGACTTGGTTTCATTTTGATTTTGAGGATAGTTTGACTAGGCATGTTAAGCCAAACAAGATGATCGTAAACTTGTAAACCCTAGGAAGTTGTGTTATCCTAGGGAAAACTCGCATAAGAGAATGAATTGGCTAAGTGTGTTGAGCCAATCAAAGTGATCATGAACTAGTAGACCTCAGGAAATTGTGTTATCCTAGAGGCAAATTTATTCAAGAGGGTTTATAATTTGACTAGGTGTGTTAAGTCAAACAAGGTGATGTTGATTTTCCAAAATTCTAGCATGAATGATGTTTCCAAAGTTTCCAAGAGTTTGTTGGCGAGATGTTGTTTGATTGATGTTTGAGATGGATGAAGTGTTTGAATTGATCCTAGATGAACCTAAGAGGATATGTTTACAAGACTAAGGTAGTGATGAACATGTTTTTCCCTAAGAGCATTTCAAACCAAAAGACTGATGCTTACATGAAAACCATATGACCCAGAAGAGAACAAGCACACGTGTGGTTCAGTTGTCGTTTATCTTGCTTAGGTTTGGTTCTTTTTACCATAAACACTTTCTTGATTATGCTTTTCAAACTTCATATCTAATTTCCCACTTTCTTTTCATCCCACAAGGTCCATTATGTGGAAATCAAGGAAACTACGGCAAAATTTTCCTAGGTTGACCTTAGTGAAAACAAATGATGATAAAATCCAAGCACTTAGAAACCTCTAAGGATATGATCCCTAGGGAAAGAAAGAGTACTTGAATTCGTCAAAGATATTTGTTTCCTCCAAGGGGTTTGAAATTTGAATCTCTTTTGTGAATGTTTGTTTTTAATTGTTTTGAGACCAAAGCAGTGTATTTTTCATTTCCAAGCACATGTACAACCCTAGGATGAAGAGACAATATTTTGTTGGGTTCCCACTTGGACGAATCCAGCTACGCATATTCTATGCGGATGACTAGATGCTTGACCACATAGGCTCCCCCTTACAGTGCACACACTTCTCGGGTCAGCCAAGCATCAGTACCCATGAATCTCCCATGGCATAATTTTCATCTCTACAACAAAACTGCATGTATAACATGGGGTGGCTTCAAAGGACATGACCTTTTGCACCAATAAAATAGATAAGGATTTGGCCTTCTAAACAAGGGTTTTAATTCAGACTTTCCATTCATGGAGGCTGACCCATGCGGCGAGAGACCATTGCTGCCCTTCTCATTAGAGCCAACCACGTGATACTAGATTTTGTTCCAGTACCCACTTTTATATCCCAGCTGGAAATACACTTGGCTTTAGTGTGTTACTGGTTGGTTCATTCCCTTGGGTGAGTACTTTTTCCCACAAAGAAGGCCCTCTAAGATAAAAAAAAGTGAGTAAACATATTCATAGTTCAATCAACCTTTGTTTAGAAACAAAGGGAGAACACTCGCAATAAGTTTACCCACACTCACAAGATGTTTTGTTCAATTTTAGATCCCAAATCAAAGTGTGAAGGAAATCTTTTTATCAACTTAATATCATAAAAAGACTTTTGATTCTCAAGATCACTGTGAAGTGTGAGAGAAGCGCATACGCCTTTTAAAAGATAGTAATTTGTGAAGAAGATTGTAAAGCATGAAAAATACTTGTTTATTTTAGACCATAAAAGCAGTGATTTTGATTCATTTTAAAGCACCAAAACGAGATGTGAGAGTTGTTTGTTCAATTTTTTAAATCCCAAATTGAATTTTAGTAGGTCTCTAATGTTCAATTTTAATCCAAATTTTGAAAAAATCAAGTCATTGATTGATTCTAAGCCCAAATTTAAAAAGTGAGTTGGTTTAAAATAGAAAAATAAAGCGTAGAATGGAAGCCCTAAGCATTTAAAAATGCTTTATGAATTTCAAGTTTCAAATTCTTGATTTTTTTTTTTCTTTGACTCCAATCTTGTTTTTCCTTTGCTCGATTCCAATTCTTGATTCCGATGTCAACCTATAAAACATTACAAAGTAAAACTTTAGAAATGAGATTTTCTTCGAGGAATTAATGAAGTAAAAATAAAAATTACCCTTGTCATGTGACGTCTATGTGAAAACAAACAAATGTTAGAGTATAATGTTTATCATACCAAACTTTCAAAAGCATAACAACACAAAGGAATTTTGACCATTCTCCATTTACAAATTGAGAATATCATTCCTCATTCATGAAATTCAATTTTTAACATAATATCACATAAACATAATGCCAAAATTCAAAATTCTTCTATAATAAAGTGTTGTTTTCAAAAAAATAAATCTAGATTTCCAAAGAAATTCTCTTTCATGGATGTTTGAACCTGTGATAGAGATAAGATAGAATCTTAATACATGTAACGAATATTCAATGGCATCAATATTTTCAAAATAGATGTGAAAGTCCAGATTTGTAGACGTCCAAAATATGAACTCCAATTAGATATGCCAACACTCTTTCATTAATGCATTTGGAGAGGCATGAAGTAAGCAAGAAAAAAATCTGCCCAAACAAAATGAATTCCTTTACAGGAGGGCAACAATCCCTTATAACCGTTTACCTTCTTCATTCATACCTGCACTCTACAACTGGTGAGATTAATGCCAAACTTTGTTGTACATTGCATTGGATTTGAATATGAGCATTGGATTGGACCATATGAGGTGGAAATAGGTGGTAAGACAAATAACAATAATAGTAATCTCTCCTAAAAAGATATTATCTGAAAAAATAAAACCCTTAGAAAATTAAAATACACAGTATATCCACCACACAATGAGCCAGAGGAGTCAAAGGATGGCAGTTAGCTCATAAATCAACTGTGGTGAATAATGATGATTTGCATACCTATCAACTCACATTGATGAGATCTAGAGTTGCGCCTATCACTATTTCAAAAATGAGTAAAGGGTCGCAGCAAACAAAAGCCATCTCATGTGAAACTATTTCAAAAAAATTAAGAATCCTTTCGTACTGATTGAGCGAGACTATATTCAAGAATTACGTAGAAGCCCTCACAATGGTACATCCACGAGGGCCCAACCAATCACCTTGCACCACATCACTATTTGTAGCTGCTTAATAAAATCATAGATATATTATCTTGGTCGTATCTGATTGAAGAATATCTCCAAAAGAGTTAAAATGTACTCTGGGAGATTGAATATCTGTTTACTACACAAAAATCTAAATGTGGGAATGTATTGCATGTAATTGGACATCATGCTGCTCTATAGCAAAATGTTGTACCTACATATCAAGATAGAAGTTTGCAGAGCTCTTAAGGAACAACTACTATGATAGTAATACGCGATCCAAAGATGTTTTCTATGAGAACTTTTTGGCATACGTGGTACAACATATCTTATTTTTACTCTAGATTGTACTTATGCGCTTGAGTATTTCTAAGTTCACTCCTTTCTCATTTCAGAAGGCATTCTATTCTATTCTAAAAAGAATGTTTGACAATGATATATTGGTATTTAAAAAAAAAAACATCTCATCTCATGCAGTGACAAAAAAAAGGATCAGTGTCTTAATGAGATAGATAATATGAACATATGAATAAATGCAGCAACTACATAAAGATCAACATGCAATGATTGATATTCACTATATTAATACTAATATTTGCATATTTATGGGCGCACAAGCGTATACTTGCAATTTGACCATCCTCCCAAACTTCGAGAACTTTAAAATTAAAAAGAAATCAATGAAACACATGTCTAGCATGATTCAGACTAAAGCATGTAAATCTAGCTACAAATTTAGTGAGTAGTTCAAAAGCTTCCAAGATTTCAATGATAGCTCTATAAAAAAAAGGCTTGTCTCTATTCTTCCACATCATGGCAGTATGTTAGCAAATAAATTGGCACCGAATAAATGTTGCTTTTGAAGGTGAACCATCCACGAACCATCAAAATCACTATCTCATAAACATTAGCATTTCCTGATCTGTTCCTATTAGAAAGAAATTAATGCCAACTTTCCTAAACCAACTAAATAGATACACTCATAAATGTCTCCATGAGTTTAGGTGAATCAGATAAAGGCGACTACACTCTACTTCCCAAATCAATGATACAATATAGCATATGCAGAGAACACGTGATTGGACAACTTGAAGTAAATGAATAGAGACAAACTCCTAGTGCTTTCAAATTGATATCAAATGCTTCAAATCGACATCAAAACCTTAATGCTTTAAATATATACTAAATGCTTCAAAGTTTGAAATAAGAGAATATTGATTTAGTGCTTCAAATCAATATTAAATCAGTTAATTCTTCCTTCATATATTCCTACCTCCTATGTGCCAGGGACAACAAAGAATTTCGTCAATAGCAGTAAAGCCAAATAGCAGGTTTTTCAGAATTCACATTCAAAGGCAAGACGACAAATGTCAATATTACTACTTATGATGCTAAAAGAGTTAGAAATCCATGTGTTTTTTTTTGTTTAACAAGAATTTCTTCTAATCACAGATTTCCCTTTCGTTAAAACAACATTATGTAGAGAATGAACTTATTCATGTAAATCGTATAGTCCTATGTTCATATCACCACGGGTTGAATGGTCCATAGCCTCTAAACAACTTACTATTTAAATCAACTAAATGAGTAAAAAAAAATCAGACATACATAAAAAGAAATGCTGAGATTAGATTTATGGTGAACATGTCAGAACTTCTACATATCAACTTATACCCAGCCAACCCTCCTTCTAGCGCCATTTTGTGGATGCCAAAATCTGCAAATGGTTAGTAAACTCACAAACCAACATGACAAAAATAAACATCTTTATGAAATATTGCATTTAGTTAAACATGCTAAATAAGACATTGAACAACAAGGAAAACTAAATAAATCATATAAAACATGAATGTAAACTTATTCCATAGTGGATTGGTGCTATCCTTTGTGTAGAAGGCAGCCCTTTCCCAACCCTGATAAGCAAGATGAGATGATAAAATGCTGTGATGAAGAGAAAAATTAGTTCTCACATGTAGAGAGTAACTTTGCATAAAATGTGTTGTGTGTTTGAAGGATAGGAGCCTTGAATTTATAGTTGAGCTTGAAGAGAGGAGAGGCCAAGATTGAGAAATGTGACACTAAAACCCAACAAATAGGAGAGAGCCACTTGTCACAATGTGATTGGCCCATGATTGTGCAAGTTTTGGCCAATGTGCCAATTTCAAATTTGAAAATGACAATAAATGAATATGGTTGAGGGATTTGGGAGGAATTTTGTTTGAACAAAAAAGTCAAACAAGGGGAGTTAATGAGGGCATATTCCTTGGGAATAGGGCTTGTGAGGAAAATAGGGGTTTTTAATAAATAAAATTAATTGATTTATTGTGCAAGTGAATGGGACATGGGTTAGTCTTAGCATTAATCAGAGATTTGACTAATTAAGCTAGTGATTAGGTGGTGTGACATTTGATTTTCATTTTTGTATTTTTTTTAAATCAAATGAGAGGAAAACACATGTTAATCATTTAATTAAATACATGTGATTTAATTAAATCAAGAGACCTTAGGAGATAAAAGTGATTTATTTAATTAAACCTGATTTGTTTAATTGATGGATGAAATATAATTAATTAATGATATTAATCAATAATGTTCATTTTGCATGTCTACAAAAGTGTTCTAATAGTTGATTGAAGCGCTCTTTTATGGAAGTGCTAAAACAGAGTTCATAAGCACTGGCACAGTTGATTGAAGCACTAAAAAAAAGTTTAGAAGCATTGAAACGAAGTGTGTAAGCGCTAATTTTGATTCAAAAGTGCTAAAACATACCTCAGAAGTGCTAAAACAGACCTTGAAAGAGCTACTTTGGATTTCAATGATTTTTTGTGATTTGTTTTTTGTTTTTTGTTTTTTTTTTTCTTCGTGTGGAGAGATTGTTTTTCAAGATTTTTGATCTTGACAAGATATCTCCACTATTAATTTTTTGATGTTTGGACGATAAGCCTAAATATTTTGAGTTTCTTTATTGCAAAATTTGATTTGGCCTGGTGGAGTATTCTATCATTGGCTGCGGGATGAAGGACTGATGTATGGGTTGACTACAATTATGATGTTCTATAAGAGCTCTTCTTTGAAAAAAGGCTTGTGAATAAAGAGGCTCTAGGTCAGAATCACCAGTAAAACCCCTAGCAAAATCGTGATACCTATGTATGAAATATCTATGATGAAGCAAATTTTTCTACTCTGATACAAGAAACGTCTTTTTCTCAAAATATTTTGGTAACCAAGTGGTCTCTTCGATTTCTTGATTTTGATGGATTTCTTGACAGACTTTTTGGATTTCCAATCTCTAATCATGAATTTTTCTAGGTGATTTTGTTTGACTCTTTTTGATGTTTTTTCGGATGATCTTTACCTGAGTTAAATGATTTGAGAACACGACAATAAATTGTAGAATAGTTTTCTTGAATCCTAGAATCTAAACAGATAGTGTATGTCCAAGAACCACAAATAGTCCCTATTGATTTCCACTGGTTTTGTTTTAACAAAAATACACTTCAGACAGACTCACTCTCAAGGTCAAAAAGGTCATCGTTATACTCAATGACCCACATCTTAAAATTGTGTTGACTCACATAGCTATGTCACCCCCTAGAGGGCCCCATGTTTTTGTCCTTCCCAAGTGCGTACTAAAAGTTGGATTTCTCATCCCTTGAGCAAACGGTCCTTGGCAATTATATGGTGAGTGTCTTGGGGGTAGATTCTTCCCTCCCCTTGCACTATGAGTTTTACAATGTCTGGTTACTGACTGAGCTGGATACTACTCTATGGTTCTTAGATAGGGTTTCCATTTGGAGAGGCAATAGATAAACTGCCTCAGGAGACCTCCCAATCTTTAAAATTAAGATTTTGGAGATGGTTATCTTTGCACAACTCCGAAAAAAATGGATCTCCACAGATTTGCTCTTAATTTTATAGTGGTGTGGAAAACTTGGCTTTGGTTGTTCCCAGTTAGGTCGTTCTTGTAGGGTGATTACTTTTTTCCCACTACGACACGCCTTCTAAAGGATTTAAAAAGCGTAAATTGCATGGAAATAAAGGATGAGTTTGGCATTTTGATCACCCAAAAAAGGGGAGAGCATAAGCCTATTCACCACACAAGCATGGTAATCAATGTTTCACTTTAAAACCCAAAAGACAAATTTTGCTATTCTATGTGAAGATTTTGCTTCACAAAAGTCATGGTGTCAATTTTAACTGATATAGAAAAATGTGTGATGTCTATCCTAGGATTGATAAATTTTAAATCAAGTGACTACCCTAGAATTGATTATTTTTAGTCTAAATGCATCAAAATAAAATTTTGGCTGCGATCGCGTCGGATCCAAATAAGCAGTTATAGAAGCGCTGAAACAGAGAATAGAACCACTATAGTTTATATTAGATGCGCTATAGTCAAAAGCGCTACAACAGTTTTATGAAGCACCATATAATTTCCTAGAAGCGCTATATCAGATGTGTTGGAAACAGGTGGCCAATCCGCTGAAATAGATGATAGAAGCGCTATAGTTTCCTCCTTAGAAGCGCTAAAACAGTTCTTGGAAGTGCTATAGTGTTTATGGAAGCGTTGAAACAAAGCTCAGAAGTGCTATAGTTTTCATCGGAAGCAGCAAAAAATCTCTCACTTGCACTAAACTGAACACACCAAAAACCTGTGCGACACTTTTCAGAAAAAAATTGTGAAATATGGGGTTATGCCCCACGGTGGGTGCCAAATTTTAAGTGTGAAATAAGTATGAGTAAAATAACACTTCTTAATATGACATTATATCAATAGAATTAATCAAAGTTAATCTAATTGAAACAAAAAAAGACTCTTGAAAGCATCATATTGTTCTCTATCTCCAAAGATTTATCAAATCAATGTGGCTCTCAGATTATGTAAGCACTATGGCTGTTTAAAATGACTATCTAGAGAACGAGATGTCAAAATTAAGGCAACTAATCATATATGATGATTATTAAACTTGACATGAATTTGGATAAATGAAAGCTACAACAAACTAAATGCAGCCATGATTATGAATTAAAGCTATGATGCAATTTCTGTAGAGTAAGATTGCACAAAGATGAGATATTCTGGATCTATTTACTATTGAATGAGGCCATATTTATAGATTTCCTGGCAACATATTTGCCCAGGGGCAGCAAACAAAGGCCTGGATTCAATCTGGAGGATTGAATGGTGAGAGATGAAGAAGCTGGAGAAGATTTTGGGACTGGTTCCTACCCATGAAAACACCAGGCAAGATGATAGGAAGAATCAATGGAAGAGGATTGAGAGATTGATTTCCAATTTGTCTCCAAATCTTCTCATGAATGCTAGTTGAATTAATTAGATATAAAATATCTAATTTTATTGGTGAGTGAAAATAGAGGAAATTTTCTTTTATGCCTTTATTTAAATATTTTGATTTATTTAAATTTAACAAAATAAGATATTTAATTAAATAAAGAAAATATTTGATATTTGCTTATTTAATAAGAAGGGATACGATAATTAAATAAAAACTATAGGATATCTTTATTTAATTAAGAGGAAATATGATAAAGATAGAAGAATTAACACAGTGAACTTAATATAAATAAATATTTCCGTTTATTTATGAAGTAGATGAATTTAACTATGATAGTTAAATAAAACAAAGTGAAATTTGTTTATTTAATTAAGATGAAAATAATAGAATAGAGATTAAAGAATTTATGATGAACTATATAAATAAATATTTCCATTTGTTTAATAGTAGAGGAATTAAGGGTAATTAATCAAATAAGTTATATTTAATCAATTGGATTCTCCAGACTATTTTTAGGTGTATACAGTTACTTTTATTGATGATTTGTCTAGGAAGACTTGAATATACTTCTTGAAGACCAAGTATGAGATTTTCAGTTGTTTCCAAGAGTTCAAAGCTCTTGTGGAGAATTCGATAGGAAGGAAGATAAAGGTTCTTTAGTCAGAAAATGAAGGCGAGTGCAAAGGGAAAGAGTTCCAAGTTTTCTATACCAAGGAGGGAATCAAGAGAGAGTGGACTATTCCTTACAACCCACAAAAAAATGACATTGTTGAGAGAAAGAATCATTCTATATGGGAGACAACAAGGGCTATGTTGTATGACTAGGATATGCCATGTTACTTATGGGAAAAGGCATGTAGTATGATAGTATACATACAAAACCAAGTTCCACATAAGGTATTGGGAAAGATGACACTAGAGGAGGCATTCATAGGGAAGAAGCTAGATGTTAGTCACTTCAAGATATTTGGGAGTTTGGCATATTGTCACATTCCAGGTGCTACATGTTCCAAGTTAGATCAAAATGCAAAGAGAGGGTACTTTGTGGGGTACAACAAGACCTCAAAGGCATATCAGATATTTATTCTAGGGGATAGGAGGATTACAGTTAGGTGTGATGTAAAATTCATGGAGGGAAAGGCATTTAGGAGGTCCAGGGATTTTCTAGCAGATGATTAGAGTGAGCAGCTAACATAAGCTCCAAGGATCGTTCAATCAAATCAAGGGCATTAAAGCTCAAGTACATTTACAAGTACAAGAACAGGCTCGGATGTTGAGAGTTCACAAATTATGGAGTGACAGATGCAAAAGATCCATTAGATGCATCAAGAAGACATGGAGGTTGATACTTCATCCTCTATAGTTGGCAGCAGGAACCAACATACATAGAGAGATACTCAAAATTTTGTGGGAGCTCCTAGGATGATAAATAGACAATAGAGACAAGTTCTAGCCAGGTATAATGACTATATGGCATTAGTTAGTTAGTTGGTAGATAGAAATCCTTCTAGCTATCAAGAGGCTGGACAATAGTAGGTGTGGTGAGATGTGATGGTTGAGGAATATACCTTAATAGTGCAGAACGATGTGTGAGAGGTTGTGCCTAGACCAATAGATAGGGTAGTGGTTGGATCACATTGGATCTATAAGATCAAGCATGGTACAGATGGTAGCATTGAAAAATACAAGACAAGGTTTGTGGCCAAGGGGTTCTCTCACAAGGAGGGAATAGACTATGAGGAGATATTCGCTCCAGTGACTAGGTATACTTCTGTATGATCTGTGATCTCACTTGCAACACATATGGGATGGTAGATCCATCAGATGGATGACAAGATGACTTTTCTTAATGGCGAATTGGTAGAGGAGGTATACATAGAACAACTAGAGGGATTTGTTGCACATAGCAGTTAAACCCACATGTGTAGATTGAAGAGAGATTTTTATGGACTCAAGCAGGTTTCCAAGGCATGGTATGAGCGCATTGAAAGATACTTGTAGGGAATGGGCTTTAGGAAGAGTGAGGAAGATGCTAACCTCTACTACTTGGTGGTTGGGGGTGAGGTTCTCATTCTTGTTCTATATGTGGATGACTTGTTTTTAATAGGTTCACTGGGGCTCAAGAGGAGTGCGGGAGGGACCTTGCAGTAGAGTTTGAGAAGAAGGATTTGGGGCATATGCACTACTTTCTAGGCATGGAGGTGTGGTAGACAGATGGAGATATTTTCCTTGGATAGGGGAAATACTGCATCAAAATATTGAAGAGGTTCGAGATGGAGGATTGCAGAGCCATGTCTACTATGATCATGAATTGGAAGAAGGTAGAAACATCAAGGGAGAAGGATGTAGACCCCACCTTATATAGGTAGTTGATTAGATCTCTCATGTATTTGGTCAACACTAGGCCAAATATATCCTTTGTGATAAACTCTCTTATTCAATTCATTGTTGAGCCAAAGAGAGTGCATCAGACAATGACTAAGCATGCGTTGTGGTATTTGTGTGGTACAATCAAGTATGGAATTAGATATGATCGAGGTGATGGTATCGAGATGATAGGCTATAATGAAGTAGATTGGGCAAGCAGTACAACAGATAGGAAAAGGACTTCAGGGTGTTGCTTTAGCTTGGGATCAAGATTTGTCTCTTGGTACAATAGGAAGTAGAATTCTGTGGCTTTAAGTTTTGTAAAGGAAAAATACATAGCAACTAGCATGGAGAAATGTGAGGCTATATGGCTTTGGAAGTTGTTTGTAGCCTTGTTTGGTCAGACGGTTGAGACTATGATGATACACTGTGACAATCAGAGTTGCATCAAGTTGTCTAAGAATTTAGTGTTTCATGATAGATCTAAGCATATAGACATTAGGTATCAATTCATCAAGGATTGTTCAACTACAGTATATACCTATAGATCAGTAGGTAGCACACATTTTGAAAAAGACATTGGGGAAGGAAAAATTCATCTTCTTTAGAGATAGGTTGGGTGTCATGCATAACACCTTCGTCACTAAGAGGGAGTGTTAATTTATGTAGCTTGGATAGGTGTCTCCAAACCTAAGAATACTTAATGAATTAATTGATTTTTCTAGAGACTTCTAGAAAGGAGTTAGTTAGAGTCCAGATAATTACTTAATTAATTGATTGATTCCTCTAAATAATTCTAGAAACTAGTTAGTTAGGGTTTGTTAGAGTCTAATTAATCTTAGCCATTGATTGAGATTAAATCATGGCCATTCATTTTTAAATGAGGAGAGTATAAAAGGGGATCAATGGGAATTTGGAGAACACACACTTGAGAAATATTTGCAGTGATAAAATAGTTTTGCAGTGATAGTATTGGAGGCAGTAGCAGTGGAATTTTAGTAGGAGAAATTGAGGGAAATTTTTTTAGAGAATAATATTGACGGAGCTTTGCCGATAATAGGCAAGCAGTTTATGTATCTCTTGATTTGCTGAAGTTTAATAAAATTCCTCATCTGCAATACTAGTTTTCCCTCTGGGATTTTTTTAGGGACAATTTGTCCAAAAATATTGTGTTCATTGTTTTTCATATTTTCCTCTCTATTCAAATGGTTTTATTTGTGAAGTTCCAGTTGTGTTATTTTTTAATATTTGCTATGAAATAATTTTCGGTAGTCAAATAATATATATATATATATATATATAGGAGATTAATAATCAGTAACTGCAATAAAATTTTCACACTGTGTGTCATATATCCACTATGATGTAACCAAAGAGCAAGATGTATGTGCAGTAGTGTACATGGCCATGGAAATGCATGAATAATTGGACATTCTGTATAACACAGGAATCCTTGCCACCTAAAAAGGGAACTTGGTAGATTATGAGATGGAGCAATTTGAGTGAGTGATGATCACAAATGTAAAATGGGTAATGCACGGTATTAGGTATGCAACCTGTGTTATGATCCACAATAGAATCTTGGGAAACATTGTCTCTAAATCTAGTATTGCGGGTGTAATGGGAAGAACTACTCCTTACTCTTGCAACCTCCAAACAAGTCATCATTGGGCTAAAAAAAAATGGTGTAGTCAAACTATGAAAATATTGTATTAGAGTGAATTGTATTTCTCCTTATGGTCTTGCAATAGATATTGTAACTCAGTACATGGGAAAGATCCTGTCAGTAGAGAAGGAGACCCAGATGGTGGCATGGCTTTATAGCCGGGCCAACTAAAAGGAAACAATGCTTGAAACAAAGGATATCACATAGGCTGCTCTGTATCTCGCAAGTGAGGGATCCAAATATATAAGCAGCAATAATATTGTGGTTGATGGGGAAATAACAATCGTAAACAACAATTGGCGACTATACCAGTGATCAATGGAAGACCCGTAAAGCCAATTTCATATAAAAGTTATGTCAATGTGAGCAGAGAATGTGAAGGACTTTGAATAACTTATGTGTTGGCCAATGCATTTTCATTTGTTCACAATAATTTTTATGTTTCTATTTTATCGAGTTCAACAAGTTTGGAATTGTCTCCTACTAGCTTACAACCTTCGACGATTCAAGGACATAAATTTCTACCTTAATCTTTATTATATGATTTATATTTAAATAAAATAACTAATTAGTGAATAATTAATGTATCGATTTCAATTAAAGATGAGAATTGAGTAGTTGGAATAGAGTAGATTTTTTTATTATTAAATTTAGTTTTTGATATTTAATGTAGATTTGTTAGTTTATTATTATAGGTTATTAAAATTTAGTATTTAGGTTTGAAAAAATGATTAGAATATTGTTGAAGAGAAGCTTGATAAGACTTGAGTTGATGTAAATAATCTTGTGTTTGGCATGTAGTTAATAAGAAAATTATGTTGTGCTTGTTCCTCAATCAACGTGCATTATCCACATAGTCTTTGATTATTGTGTAGCTCTGTCTTTGACAGGATTACATTTCATAATTGAGTATATCTTATGTGAACTAGTCTAACATTGATGCAGCCTTTAGAATCTATTGCCCATCATTCTCTAACTTATTGTTGAAAAGGGTTTCAATTGAAAAGTTTAATGCGGCTTGCTTTCAATATAAGAGGAGAATATTTTATTTATAAGATTACAATTGTGTCATGCAAGTGATTAAAATTTAATAGACTAGATGAACTCATGTACATTTATAGGTATGTCTTTATATTGCTTACTATTATAATTGGTTATGGCTGCCAAGATCTTGAGACCAAATGGAAAGCACAAAAAGAGAGAATAGAATGTGACAAGAATGAACTGTATTCTTATCAATAATGCAAATAGAATGTATGATAGTACATAGGAGACCCCTTGGTTATATAGGAAAGGTGAGAACATATAAGGGCATAGATTATGACAAGTTTTGTAATCTTATGACGTGAGACAACTTGGAAAATATATCAGTCCACCTAAAGTGGAAAAGTGATAATGTGATAATCACCACAAATGGTAGATCACCCACAAAAGATGGAGAGGTAATCACATGATATGTCCACAAAAGGTGGAAGTGATAAAGTAATAACATGATAAGTCCACCAAAGGTGGAAAAGCTCCAACTACCTCCTATGTGGTCCCTAAGTAAACTTAACTAAGTTGTATTCATGACCTAGAACATAGTACAACACATTTAATTACACCAACACCCCCACTTAAGTGCAACTTAGGGAGAATGTACACAAAAGAAAACAATCCAAGATGGGTCCTGACAACTAGGCAATGCTAGGTACCCATGTACAAATGCAAATAAATCTCTCACAAACGAAGAAAAGGAGAAAACCCAGTGGGACAAAACTCCTCCCCAAAAGAGAGAAGGAAGATACAAAAAAGATGCTCTCAATGATGCATGAGAAGGCCAAAATCCCATGTGAGGAAAAAGACGCCCCCATAAGAGAAATAGAAGAGAGACAAGGTAGCCCCCGCTCAATGTTGAGTCTCCTGCAATGATGGTAGAAGCTCGATATTGAATGGTGAAGATAATCCAATCTCATTGAACAATGTTTCTCCCCTTAGGAAAAAACAAAACCATGGATCTATGTAGGATATCAGGAATATGGATGATGTGTGATGTCTCTGAAGAATGCTCGAGTGTCTCCATGTTGATGTCGAAAGCTGACACACTCCAAATAGGAGTTTTCGGCCACACTGTTGAAGATGAAAATCCAACACCTAGTAGATATGAATGTAGAGCACAATCCAAAGAGAAAGATATCACCTCTGTAGACAAAGAAGCCTCCTCCAATTTTTTTCCAAAAGCATCCACAGTCACATCAGACTGCAAAGAATGATCATGTAGAGGATGAACAAGATGGTCAGAGTGTTCCCTCACAAAAACTAAATAAGGAGCATCTTCATCAAAGAGAAGATGAATTCTATCGATGATATCCCCCGAATTTTTGCAATATGAGACTCCACAAACAAGTCTGAAATACCTATCAAGAAGCCATCCAAAGTAGCCATATCTAGAAGATGATGTATATCCCGTTGCACTAAATCACAAGGAATCAAAACTGTGGAATCATAAGCATCATCAACTGCAACAGTAGGTGGAGGAGATAGAATGCATGACTCAAGAATTGGATCTAATGTGAGAACTCCCAAGCTCAAGAAGCCAAATGTCTCCTCTTAATCATGGTTCATATCAATAGTCAAAGGAACAATATGACCATCAGAAGCAAAATTTGCAAAGGTATACAACCGAGATGAATGATCAACCACCCCAGTAGAAATGATCTATCTAGTATCCAAGTCTTGAATGATGACCAAATCAGGTGTGAACTCCATAGTTCTCCCATCTCCACGATGTGTAATCTGATATATGGAGAGAAGATTTTCTGTCAAATGAGGTATACATAAAACATCATGAAAAGTTTTATCCCCAAAATGAATAGATCCCTTCCCAATTATGCTCATGTATTTATTGTTTCCCATCAAGATAGGAGACATAGTACAAGTCTGAAATGAAGAGAATATTGTTGGAAAAACAAGGATAGACAACTGAGGAGGGGGGGGGGGGTTGAATCAGTTGTTACCAAAATCAAAATTATTCAACACTAATCAACCTTTAATATCAGATTTGATAATTAATCATGAAAGCGTAAATCAATAATACATCAGAGACACATGAACACCAAGATTTTATGTGGAAACCCTGTTAAGGGTAAAAACCACAGTGGATGTTAGTCCACAAGATTATACCCTGTTAAAAACTATAATTAAGAATGAATATAAAATGCACTTTCATTCAAGCACATTGCCTAGAGCTCATTGCTCAAAGGGAAGGCTCACTACTTTACATAAGACAATCAGATTAAATCCATCTGATGAACATAAACTAAGAAATTAGTTTCTTTACAAGCCTAATTATAGTTCTGGTTATGCACAAATACACTTCGCTCAACCTTCTTCACACTCTGCTTTGCATTCATATGATCTGATCTTTATTCAAATATACATACATATACACCGAGCATACTCTGAGCACACACACTATACACACACTTACAATGAAGAGACAATCACTCTTATATATTCGCTAAACAGATCTACATCAATAACTCTGTCGGCCACAAAATAAATGAATTACAACTTGTCAGTCTCAATACATGATCAATTCTTAATGTGCACCAACCTAAGCCAGTCACAACATAGCAAAGACCTAAATCAACATCCTTGAGAATGCTAAACAATAAATTATTAATCCATAAGGATCTGCAACATGCTATCACCATCATGTCGGCCAAGAACATGAAAAACTTGAGTTCACAAGGAAAAATCTTCAATCACGAATACATCGATTAATGCAGACATACTAAATTGATAGAGCACGATCTAGAAACATTATTTCTCATCTCAGAAATATACACAACAACCAAATTCACTAGAATTGTAATCTCATCTTCTAGAAACACTTGCTACAGTAACTGAATAACCATAGGAACACAGATGTTCATAACTTTCTCAATTCTTGATGTGTACCACTAAAAATTCCAAACAACATACTAGATAAGCTCAACATCAAACCTTTTAGCGCACGTCACCTAATCATCTATGAACACAACTTTCCATCACTTTGACCTTCTTAGCTTCACTGGCTACCTACAATATATTTATTACAATTTTCTAAATCTCCTTGACATATACAACCTTCAAAATCACCAATGCTAATCGTGTTGACATCAATGAAAACCACATATCAGCAACAAAATCACAACATCCAACAATCTCCCCCTTTGGCATTGATGGCAACACATGATGTGAGAATACTATCAACGCAACTTGCTCTTCTTCAACAATCTCCCCCTTAGATTGTGCACTCTTTTCTTGGTTTCTTCTTCCACTTTACTCCTCTCCTATTTTTTTTACATTGTTCCTCTCTCCCTTTGACATCAATTGGAAAGGTACACATTCTCTGATCACATATTTGAATCATTTGACTACTCCCCTTGAGTAGCAACCGCCACAACATCAATCTGAAATAGGATTTGACTGTGAATCCACAGATTGATGCAAATACTTGCATCTTAGTTCAGATTAGGAGGGGAAATTACCCCTAACTTTCCTCTGAGGTACTCAAAAGTATCCTTAGGCAATGGTTTAATGAAAATATCTACAATTTGTTCCTTTGTAGCCACATACTCCAGTTTTACCTCTTTATCACTCACTTAGTCTCTTAAGAAGTGATAATAGATATATGCTTTGTTTTAGAGTGTAGCATTGAATTCTTATAAATGTTTATGGCACTTGAGTTGTCACAAAATATGGCAATAGGCTCATCATATTCAATTCTAATGTCTCTCATCAACTACTTCATCCACAACACTTGGGTACAATTATTTGTAGCAACAATATATTCTACCTCAGCAGTAGATAAGGAAATGGAATTCTACTTTTTACTTAGCCAGGACACCATCTTCTTCCCTAAGAAGAATGCACCACCACTTGTACTTTTCCTATCTTTAACATCACCTAGCCAATCTGCATCTATAAAATCATTTAGAGTAAGATCATCATCCTTTGGATACCATAACCTAAAGTCAACAGTTCCTTTCAAGTATCTAGATATTCTCTTTGTTGTAGTCACATGTGATTCTTTTGGATCTACTTGATATCTAGCAACCATGCATGCAAAATTCATAATGTCTAGTCTTGTCTGAGTTAAATATAGCAATCCACCAATCATTGACCTATATCTTATTTGATTAGCCTTAGGAGAATCATCATTCTATCTTAGCTTACAAACAGTTACCATGGGTGTACCAACTGGCTTTGAATCTTCCATACCAAACTCTTTTAGTAACTCTTTCACATACTTGGACTGAGATATAAAAATTCCATCATCTAACTAAGTACTTTGTAATCCTATAAATAATTTGAGCTCTCCTATCATTGACATTTCAAATTCACTTTTCATTTCATCAACAAAATTCATGCATAAATCATCATCACCTTCAAAAATAATGTCATCAACAAAGACTTCAATGATAAACTCTTTATCCTGACCCAACTTGAAATACAGATTGTTGTTAATAGTACCTTTATTGAATCCAAGCTTTAACAAGTATTTATCCAATATAGCATACCAAGCTATAGGGGCTTGTTTGAGTCCATATAATTCTTTCTTCAACTGACACACCATGTCCTTTTCATCAGTCAATTGAAATCCATCTAGTTGCTCAACATAAACTTCTTTTTCTAGTTCACCATTCAGAAATGATGACTTCACATCCATTTGATAGACTATAATTCTTCAATGTAGCATAAGCAAGAAATAACCTTACAGTTTCAATTCTAACAATAGGGGCAAAGGTTTCTTCAAAATCAATACATTCCATTTGATAGTATCCTTTGCATACCAATCTTGCTTTGTTCCTGATCACTTCACCTTGTTCATTTAGCTTATTCCAAAAGACCCATTTAGTTCCAGTCACATTTTTTTCTTGAGGTCTAGGAACAAGAGTCCATGTTTCATTCTTTTCTATCTAAATTAGTTCTTCCTTCATTGCTTCCATCCAATGTTCATCTTTGCATTCTTCAATGATATTTCTAGGTTCAATCTTGGATATCAGACAATATTCTTCTACAATTCTTCTTCTGGTTTGTACACCTTTGTCATTGTCTCCTATGATCTCACTTTCAAAATGACTTCTCTTTACATATTTTGGAGTTTTGAGTTCTTCTGTTTTTCTTTCTGCATTTCCACTATCTTCTTCTTCTTGATTTTCTTGATTCACTGGAACAATTTGAACTTTATTTTGTGCCTACACATCCTTTCCACTTTCAGTATTATTTTGTTGGTCATCTGAATCATATCAACAGTGCCTGGATGATTTTTTAATATCCTCATCAACTTTGACATTTAAACTTTCAACCATCTTCTTCAATATTTTGTTGTAGCACCGGTAGGGTTTGCTCTTAGTAGAGTAACCCAGAAAGATTCCTTCATCATTTCTAGCTTAAAATTTTCCAATATCTTTATCTCTTTTGATATAACATCTACTTCCAAAGATTTTGAAATACTTAATAGTAGGCTTATAACCAAACCATAGCTCAAAAGGAGTCTTACTAGAATTTCCATTTACGTTCACCCGATTGATAGTGTATACTACAGTGCTTACGTATTCTCTCTAGTAGGAATAAGGAACATTTCCTTCCAACATCATAGTTTTGACAACATCTAAAATTGTTATGTTCTTTCTCTCAACAACTTTGTTCTGTTGTGGGGTTCCGAGGAGCAGATAACTATCTTTTTATTCCATGTTCTTCACAAAATTAATTGAACTCTTGGGAAGTGAATTCACCACCTCTGTCTAATCTTTAACATTTGATCTTCAAAACTGTCTCAGTTTCTGCCATAGCCTTGAAGCTTTTGAATTTCTCTAATGCCTCATGTTTTTCTTTTAAGAAAGCAACCCAAACCATTCTAGAATAATCATCAATAAGTAACATAAATTACCTTTCTCCTTGTAGACTTCTAATTCTGGATGGACCACATAGATCAGTATGTACCAAATCCAGTACTCCATTTGAATGATACTATTTGCTTTGAAATGAGATTCTTGTCTATTTTCCCATCTAACATTCCTTGCATATAATATTAATAGGCTTCACTAACTTAGGTAGATCTCTGACTACTTGTGTGGAGCTTACTTTGACAATGCTATCAAAGTTCACATGACACAACCTTCTATGCCACAACCAGCTTACATCAACTTGAGGAATCAAACAACTTTCACTAGAATCATTCAAGTGAAAAATATTACCTCTTGTATTTGTTCCTGAAGCAATCACACTTCCTGAGGTTCCCAAAATCTTGCACTTACCATCGTTGAATTGAAGATTGTAACCTTTACCAACCATCTATCTGACACTGAACAAATTATGTTTCAAACCTTCAACATATAGAACATCATCAGTATTGGATTTACCTCCAAGAGAAATAGTGCCTCTACCACAAATCACACCAGCATTGTTATCTCCAAATCTTACAACACCATGATCATATTTATCTAGACTTAGAAATTTGATTTTGTCACCAGTCATATGATGTGAGCATCTATTTTCAATCACCCATTCATCTTTCTCATCAATCTTGGCTGCAAGAGCTTTCTCAGTATTTTGACTACTAGCTGATTCAGTGGACACCAGACTATTTTCCTTGATAGCAATGAATACCCATTCATCTTCATTTCCAGTTTCTTTATTAGATTCATCATCAGTTACACCTTCTTCAACATAATAACATTTCTTTTGAAATCTAGTATTCTCATGTTTATACTTAGAAACTCTTTCAGGACATCTTGATGCAAAATGACCTATCTTACTGCAAGAGAAACATTTAATAGGTAGCTTTCCTTTGTATTTACCTTGTCCTCTGGCTTCTCTTTTCAAAATTAGTGCTTCCAGTTCTTCTAGATCTCTTTCTTCATCTTCAATCAACTTAATTTCTTCTTCATACTTGAATTTCTTCTTGGAACTCTCTCTCGGATTATATCTCTGTTGGATTTTTCCGGATATAGTATCTTTGAATGTAGATTCTGTCTTAGGTGAAGATTCCCCAAATTCACTCAACTCAAAGGCGGCTAATTTTCTAATCAACATGTCTCTTGTGATATTTTTTACTGTCCTTAGCTCATCAATAGCATGAGCTTTTGTTTTGTATGAAGTAGGCATAGATCTAAGTATCTTAGCCACAATCTCTTCTTCACCCAAGGTTCCACCAACACATCTAATGTCCATCACTAATTCATTTACCTTTTGTGAGAAATGAAATATGTTTTCATCTTCACTCATCTTCATGCTCTCCCACTTTCCCTTACAAATTTGTAGCTTACCACTTTTCACTAGTGCATCTCCTTCATACAATGTTTCCAACTTTTTCTAGATCTCATGTGTAGTCTTCAAACCTATCACATTTGTCATCTCTGAATCTGTCAAAGCACTCAACAATGCTTGTATAGCCCTGGTATTAACTTTTTCTTGCTTGATCTCATCTTCAGAGGAGGGACCATTATGAGGAATAGTATATGTATTCTCTGTAATCTTCCAGAAAGTCTCATCAATGCACTTCAAATGACACTCCATTTTGAATTTCCATAGAGAGTAGTTTGTACCATCGAATCTAGGACTATCCTCCTTGTATGATGCTATATCGGATCACCTCAAGTTGTTAAACTTCTTCAAAGGAACTAGCTCTGATACCAATTGTTGGAAAAACAAGGATAAACAACTGAGAAGGGGGGTGAATCAATTGTTACCAAAATCAGACTTATTCAACATTAATCAACCTTTAATCATAGATCTAATAATTAATAGTGCAAGCATAAATCAATAACACATCAAAGACACATGAACACCAAGATTTTATACGTGGAAACCTTATTAAGGGGAAAAATCATGGTGAATGTTAGTCCACAAGATTATACCTTGTTAAAAGTATAATGAAGAATGAATAAAGAATGCACTTGCATTCAGACACACTACCTACAACTCACTACTCAAAGGGAAGGCTCACTTCCTTACATAAGACAATCAAATTAAATCCATATGATGAATATGAATTGAGAAATTAGCTTCTTGACAAGCCTGATTAGAGTTTTAGTTAGGCACAAATACACTTCACTCAACCTTATTCACACTTTGCTCTATATTCAGATTATCTGATCTTTATTCACACATACATACATATACACCGAGCATACTTTGAGCACACACACACCACACGCACACTTACAATGAAGATACAATCACTCTTATATATCCACTACATGGATTTACATCAACAACTCCGTCGGCCACAAAATAAATGAATTACAACTTATCGGCCTCAATACATGAACAATTCTTAATGCACACCAACCTAAGTCGATCACAACATAGAAAAGACCTAAATCAATATCCTCGAGCACACTAAACAATAAAGTATTAATCCATAAAGATTCACAACACACTATCACCATCATGTCGGCCAAGAACATGAAAAAATTGAGTTCACAAGGAAACATATTCAATCACAAACACACCGATCAATGCAGATGTACTGAACTGATAGAGCACAATCTAGAAACATTACTAATCATTTCATAAACATACGCAACAACCAAATTCACCAAAATTGCAATCTCATCTTCTAGAAACACTTGCTACAGTAACTGAATAACTGTAGGAACATAGATCTTCATAACTTTCTCAATTCTTGATGTGTGCCACTAAATGTTTTGGACAACATACTAGATAAGCTCAACAAAAAAACCTTTAGTGCGCACCACCTGATCATCTACAAACACAATTTTCCATCACTGTGACCTTCTCAAATTCACTAGCTTCCTGCAATATATTTATTACAATTTTCTCAATCTCCTCGACATATACATGTTAGAAACCAAGATCAGGCATTGAAACCAAAAGGCCTTCCACAAAAGATAAAAACAATAAAAAAGTAGATCTTTGCATGAAGATGTGCAAATTGATATATTCAAAAATTAAGAAAATACATGAAATGATTTTCTTTATAAAATAAATGTATGCAACCCTAATGTTGACCTGAAACAACTCAACTAAATAAAGCCTCATTATTAATTAAGTAAACTAATTATTACCTAAGAAAAACCTAAGTAAACTTAATAAAGTGTAATTAAATTATTAATTACACCAACAACCTCCCTTACGTGCAACTTAGGGAGACTTAAAAATCATGCACCTAAAACTAAGATGAATGCAAGAAAGCATGAATGGGTCCCGACAACAAGGTCCAATCAGGTACCCATGTACAAATGTAATGAAAGAGTAAGAGAAAGAGGAGAAAACTAAGTGGGACAAACCCCCCTCAATGAGATGACCTACTAAAATGAAGCACTGGAAGAACACTATGGAGTAAAACTGGAACCTGAATATGGCAAGCAAGGAAAGATACTTCTATTTACAAGAAACCATATCGGAATCATAATAATGCAACAACATACCCGATGCCGCAGAACACTGGAAAAATCCAAATAAGAACAACCCTGGAATCTATGAAGCAATAGTAGATAAAATGATGACAGAATCTGGAAGCTGTGTATCTCAATGTCAATGCCAAACTGAGACTAAAAATATTCCATGGGAACAAGTACCATAAAGACTCTAGAACATTAATCACAAATTTAGTGGCCCTCAAACTAAGATGGATCCAATGTGGATCATTAACCATAGGCTCTCAATTTGAAGTGAACCAATATGAATCTAATATGTGTCAAGCTAAGAAAAAATGTGGCTAAAATAAACTAAGAAACTAGATACAACCCATGCGAGTTGTCATCAAAAAACAAGATGAATATCAAAGTGCATGCACACTCTAATCATATTATTATGCAAGAAACCCCCCTGATGGAACTTTATATCAGTTCATTTCTTAAAATACCTAATGATTGCAAAAGGATGAAATGTTAAACATGCATTAACTAAAAATAAAATTAGACCTCAGGGCTATGTAGAGGGTTGAACCATCTTTCCAATGCCGCAATAATGACGAAAAAAGGATCATCGAGTCAAAAGATATGCCCTTTGGAGTGAAAAAAACAACATCTGAGTTCAAGGACCTATAAAATAAAACTGGAGCATAATAAAGAAAAAAGACCTACACCAACAGAAGGGGCTTAGAACTAGCTTTCCAATGATATTTTGTTTTCAAAACAACGACTTCGTACGCGAATGTTATGCCTGATTTGGTGAAAGTGCTTAGATTTGCCCAATAAAGCTTGCAAATAGCACAAGGGGCTAAATTTAGCCCCTGGTCCTGTGCACGATCAGGGGATGGTGGGCAGGGGGTTGGTGTGGAGCCCCTGGTCACCCATGTGACCGGTGGGTGTCTACTTGAGGTGATCGAGGGTTGGGTGCATAGCGTTCGCTCCCCCATAGGACCACAACCTTCCATAAGGGGCCTACGAGGGCTGAGCTTGAGTCAGCGACCTTTGGGTGGCATCGCTAATCAGAGCTGCCGACGGGTGGCCACTTCGTGGCAATGACCATTTGAACTAGTGGCACAAAAATGAATGCGCAGTGTGATTTTTTTTTGCATTTTTTGAAAATCGTGCCTTGGGGTGCGTGTTGGGGAGGTATTAAGGCCTCCTCGACAAATTTTTTTTGCCTTCCGAATCAACTGCTTAGAAATCAACCAAACGATAGGAATCCTTAGGGTTTTTGGCCACTGTGAACATAATGGTGAGCTCCATTCATGCTCAAAATGGTCCGAAAAATCGGCTACCTCCAGAGCTTGCAAAAAATCACCGAGCTTGAAACCCTCACAGATCTGGCAAATGATGACCAAAATCTACAAAATAAAAGCCAATCTTGACTTTTTCTAGTGCTCTAAATCCAATGGTGAAGCCCGATTTGATCCAAAAGGCTACATAGATGAACTCAAGGCATGAAACCCTCAAGGAATCCCGAACGAGCTCTGCAATGATTTTCTCAAAAATCTGAGAAGGGGCCGCATATTAAGGCTCTGATACCATGTTAGAAACCAAGATCAGACATGCAAACCAAAAGGCCTTCCACAGAAGAGAAAAATAATAAAAAATTAGAGCTTTGCATGAAGATGTGAAAATTGATATATTCATAATTAAGAAAATAGATGAGATGATTTTCTTTATAAAAGCAATGTATGCAACCCTAATTTTGACCTAGAACAACTCAACTAAATAAATCCTCAATCTAAGTTAAGTAAGCTAATTATTACCTAAGAAAAACCTAAGTAAACTTAATAAAGTATAATTAGATAATTAATTACACCAACAATGCAGCCTTCAAAATCACCAGTGCTAATAGTGTTGACATCAATGACAACCACATATCAGCAACACAACCACAACATCCAACAAATATAAACTGTAAAGATGCCATATGATGAGATGGTCCTCAATCTAGAAGCCATCTCCCTGATCTTAGACTTGAAAAAGCACAAAGAGCTTGTCCTTTATTTCCTGATGTAGATGCTTGACCTTTGTCCCTTTTAGACTATTTTGAAGAAGAAGGAGGTGATTCAGAAATTATAGAAGGTGAATCAATGTGATTCCTTTTGAGAATATTTTTCAACTCATCAATTTGTCCTTCTTATTACAATAATTTTCTTCATGTCCATCCTTCTTGCAATATGCACAAAAGGCCTCTCCTTCTTAGATGATTCCCCTTTGGAAGAGGATTTTTTCTTTGCTTGATTTGAATGTGGATTATACTTTACTTTCTTCTATTTCTTATCTGATTTTGATTCTTTTACCTAATTAACCAACAATGCCTAAGATTTAGTAGTCTTGATGAGACCCATTGAGATAAGATTTTCTTTCTCATGTATCAACATCTCATAAAATGATACAAATGAAAGTGTAGTATATGCAGATCCCATAGTCAATCTATGAGTATGAAATTTAGAAACAAAAGAAGCATAATCAGGACCAAGTTTGTTCATTGTATTTTAGAGCAACTAAATGTCCTTCTTATCAATTCCACATGCTTTACATTGCTCTATTAGATCATTAACCTTACTGATGTAGTCTTGGATGTTGTCAAAGTCCTTAGGATCAAGGCTCATCAGTTCATTATCAATTTGACAGCCTCTTCATCTGTAGTACCATATATTTTTTTCAATTTTCCCCAAGCTTCATGAGAATTGTTACATGATTCAATTTGAAACAAAAAATTCTTGAGAAACTAGTCTACGAAGACACCCAAGTGCTTTGGTATGTTCATTCATCTATTTTATCTTTTTATCTGCATCTGTAGGTTTAGGTAACTTATTTTCAACATAAAGAGAGTGACCTTATGTCATTAGAGTACTCCATGCATTTTTATGTCATGTTGAATAATTATACGATGTGAGCAAAGGAACCTTAGAATGATCCATGAAAACAAGAGAGCAAAAGCACACAGATCAAAGAAATACACCAAGAGACTCCCCCAAAATTACTCAATCAAGAAACCCTGCAAGCATTATTTTATTTGGCACTTTATATTTATTGCATTTACAATTGACACTTGCCAATAGCAAAGTGGTCTTTATCTTGGTACATGCAAATTGCCAAAATAGGCCTCAAGCTCAAAGTGAAAAATTTATAGAAAATGATATCAATCTAATTACACCAATGGAAAGTACGAAAAAAGCCATGCACTTTCACAAAAAAAATCAGCCAAAAATGTTACCGTAGGAGCAAGATATGAGCTCCCAAAGTTCCCAAATTGAGGACAAAGCAACAACACCTCTGAGAATCTGCAAATTCTGGAAAAACTAGACACCAAAACTTAAAATTGGTTGCACCACTGTGAAGAGCGCAAAAAATTAGCCCAAATAAAAAAATATAGCTCAAAAAAAAGAGTCAAAATGAGCAAGATATGAAGCTTCAAAGTTCACTTGCAAAAATGAAAAGCTCAACCATGGGGGGGGCAAAATTTTCAAAAGAACACTGACGTCATCACTGACGCGATGCTAACATCAACAAATTACTTGATTAATTTGATGTTTGAGTGGTCGTCAAAATGGAATATGATTTGGGTGACGAAATAATCCCTAGATGTGAGCTTAACTTTGACGGTTGATTGACAATCATGGGTCAGCTAGGGGTTGGCTGGAATCTTCAAAGAATATTCACCGAATTTTTGTGTTGGATGCTGCTAGTATTACAAAGGTCATCGGGTTTTAAATGACTTTCCGTCGGTTGAAAATAGGGTTGATCGCTGGTTGATGGAGCCCGCAGAGATGTATGGGGGCTCGGTGGAGATTGTACGTGACCACTTGATGGCTTCCACATGGCGCACCTGAATCTAGAGATGTACCCTATGTGGGTACATTGTACAACAAGTCTGCAGCTATGCAAGTTGTAGCTTGCTAAAAAAAAAATATTTTTCATAAAAACTTTTATAGAAATCAATTAAAAATTGATTTTTTTTTTTTAAATCAAACATTTTCCAACGAAATTTTAAATTTTTTCAGAAATCGTACTGCCCATATTTATGATGCTTGGGGGGCTGTACGGCTCCTTGGTGAATGTTTTTTTGTCTCACTGGACAACTACTCCGATTTGGACGATTTGGTAGTCGATCTTAAGGTTTTTGGCCCTTCTAGACGCGATGGTAGGGTCGAATTTGACCCAAAATGCTCCAAAAATGCAGCTACCTTCTAGATTTGGCAACCACTCCTCAGCTTCAAACCCTCATAGATTTAGCCTTGTATGTCCGATTTGGATGAAACAAAAGGCAAAATTGACTTTCTCAAACCTTCTAGATGTAATGGTGAGCTTAGATTTTCACTAGCAAGCTTCAATATGAACTTGCAATAAAAAGACAAAAATGGAACCTCCCCAAATTTGGTATCTCTCTTCAGAAAAAGACTCTCCAATGACACCCAACTCGCTCTGATACCATGTTAGAATTGGCTATGGCTGACAAGATCTTGAGACCAAATGGAAAGCACAAAAATAGAGAATATAATGTGACAAGAATGAATCGTATTCTTATCAATAATGCAAATAGAATGTATGATAGTACATAGGAGACCCCTTGGCTATATAGACAAGGTGAGAACATAGAAGGGAATAAGATTATGAAAAGTGTCGTAATATTATGGCATGAGACAACTGGAAAAAGCTATCACTCCACCTAAAGTAGAAAAGTGATAATGTGATAATCACCACAAATGGTGGATCACCCACAAAAGGTGGAGAGGTAATCATATGATATGTCCATGAAAGGTGGAAGTGATAAAGTAATAACTTGATAAGTCCACAAAAGGTGGAAAAGCTCCAACTACCTCCTATGTGGTCCCTAAGTAAACTTAACTAAGGTGTAATCATGACCTAGGACAAGGTACAACACATTTAATTACACCAACACTTACGAATTGACTATAGCTTTTGTGTAATCATAAATTATGTTTTCCAATCTATTTTTAGTTTGATTTCTACTAACCTTGGATTTTGTATATACATTTTCCACCCAACAGAGGTAATGACTAATTTCTTAAACAATTGAATTAGGAGTGGGAAATTTTATATTTGAATGAGATGAAATAGTTTAGGTTGTTTGGCCTAGTCCATGTGAAAAATAATTATGAGTTGGGATTGGTTTACAATAGGGGATCTATAGCAGAATTTGGTGTTATGAGCCTACATAAAAATAATATAAATGCTCTAGATATAGATGATACATCACACAATATACTCAAATATATTTAGAATATAAAATAGAAAAAAATTGGCAAGGCAACACCATATGGTACTCCTTATTGGGAAAAGTGATTTAATGTTCCTCCCTATGATAAAATACCTAGAAATGTGAATTACAAAAGATAAATACCAAAATGGAAACAAATAAATTACATAGCATTTAACTAATTAAATAACATTATCAAATATTTATAGCTCCCTTAAGGGGAAACCTCCTTTGAGTAGTGCTTCATGGTATATATTTTGAGTATTATTCATTATAATATCAAACCTTTTATTCATATTAATTCTACACAAAGGAACTATTACTTCCCAAACATGTGGGATAAACAAATTTAGAAAAAGGAATCTTACTTATATAATATAGGTGTAATTTTAATTTTTAATAAATATTAAAAGAAGAGTGAGTGTCATAAGTCTTAACTTTCCCTTCCCTTTAAAAATATATATCATCAAGGCTTGTGATAAGTGATTTGTTTTTTATTCTAGAGGTAAAAGTGGGTTTTGATGGGGCTTGAAACCTAGTATAAGGAAAATCAAGTTGCAAATAAAATAAACTATAAACCAACAACAACACCACAAAAACCTCTAAAAGATAAACATGACTACACTTGTTGTACCAAACATACAATCAAGGGCCTGATACTCCATTTACAACCTAAATTTAATAGGGATCATAAACCCTTAGAGATACAAAGAAATTGTCTACATTTGTCAGGCATCAACACACCTGTCGCTCATGGAAGACATGATAGAGCCAAGAAAGATAACTAGATCAAAGGATATTTGTTACATCTTCCATGTTACATCTTCTATTTCAAATCCATGCTATTAGATGAGGACCTCATCAACATTCTAGGTTTTGGGGTGGTGTGAAGTTATATGAACGATAACTTGAACCTTTAGGATAATAGATTCTTTATCATCCAAATATTATAATGTACCTTCTATGTTTGAATATGTTGACCAATATCCTACCTAAAATAGGAGACATAAAATTACACATGGCTTGGAGGAGGGGGTAATCTTCAAATTATAAGAAACCAAATCAAATTTCTATAAATTTTATAAGGTTTATAAATCTTGGGGTTGAGTTTCCAACACGTATTTATCTTCAAAAATAACTTCTTTTATGAATGGACTCAAAGGAAGACAATGTTAGTGAATATGAATATGCTCTCTAAGTGTTACTAATTAGATTTCCACTTCAAGAGATTTTATGCCAAGTGCAAGTTGTCTTTTGGTGTGCAAACAATGGTGTCATAAAGGTATGCAAGTTTTGACTAAGTGTGGAAATCAACCATATGTGGTTTCATATGGAGTCATATTAGTTTTTGTGTATTAAGTGGTACTATACCATCATTCAGTCAATGGTAAAATTTGGTGTAATAATTTTGTTGATAATAATCAATGTAGGATAAATAGGTTTATAAGTATTTATTGATAAATTTTTGTTAGACATCTATTTGGGGATGATATTCAAAATTTCATTATAAATTGGGTAATATAATGTTGAAAACATATTTCTAGAAGTGACCAGGTAAATTTGGGTCATGATCTCTAATAATAGAAGTAGACAAGTAATTAAGGTTAAAGAATTATTCAATGAAGGTTTGGGAAATAGTGGAGGTAGATTATGGATTCCAAATTAAGGAATATAAAAAAGTATAATTTGAAAGACAATTGACCACCACTAGATAGATTAATTTTCTAACATACTTCAGAAGGTTTTTATTTAAATCAATAGAAATAATTATCCACACTATAATAGTAATAAACAATGGATGTATCTCATTAGGAATGGAAAAAATTTCTCCTTTGATGCATCTACAGACTTTATATTCTACCATAAACTATTTGTTGTTATTTTATAAATATTAATAAAGAAAATAATAGTATTCTTTCAAAAAAATTGAGGAACTTAACGTGACTATTATAGAGGGGACATACATGAAATTTATCCAATATTTTTTGTAGTAGAGTTATTGGATGGGAAAAATTAAAAAATGGGTTGATACTCACTAGATTAGATTTGAAATGTGACTGTATCTCTAAAATTCATGATGAAGTTATTAAATCAAGTTGGCGTGGGTAATAACAAAGCACTTCAATCAAAAATATATTTATGTTGATGAAATAAGGCATTTCATACAACATTTTCATGGCCCTTTTGTAGGTAATATTTCTCTAGGAAAGAGAATCACATGTATATAATCTACTCAAGGATATGATGGTTAGTTTTAATTGAAAAGTGTACATTGAATAGATATGGATGTCATTTATGGACAACTTGAATAATAATAAGAATTTTCTTCACATATATGGAATGAGAAATATTTTTTCTAGTGATGGTATTACTTGTAAAATAAAGGGTTCCCCTTATTGTATTAGATCAACACCCAATCTTGATCTTGAGACATCACTTTTAGTAATTAATATTTTGAAGAAGTTAGATGGAAAAATAATTTAGGTCCTTCACATAGATTGTTGAAGTGTCCCCAGAGTCTATCTAGCTTTCTAGGACCAATAGAATGAATCCTCACAATTTTATTGTTTCTTTGGTCTTCTTCCTAATTATATTGTTTCTATGGGTTTTATCATGTTCACACCAAGCCCTACTCCTATCAGGATGTCATGAAGGATGCCATCCTATGGTAATTTTTCTATAAGGGAGGAATTTTCCTATACCTCAAATGCCTTAATAGGAATGACACAAATTCTTCCATAATATATTAATGGATTCAAGGAACAAGAGACATGTTCAAGTGGGTAATATTTTCTTTGAAGTTGATAAATATGATATATATACCATGCAATTAGAATGAGTTGTAGTGGGAAAAATTATATTGGTAAAGCAAGTCCCTTGGAACTAAAATCATGTTGGATTTCTTCAAGGAGGATGAACAACCAATCAAGCGACGAAATGTGTTTGATTTCCATTTTTTCACTATGTTGTGGAGCTAGGTGTGTTGAATCCTTATCAAATACTTTAATATAGAAGTTAATTTTAAATGTTATTATCACTATTACAATTTTTCATAGCTTAATCATATTTGGCACACAATCCTTGACTTTCCCTTTCTTCATCCTTTCCTCATTGAAAATTTGTATTAGAGAAGCCAAGTCGTTTCATGATTAAACCCCAATAAACTAGATATCTTATTGCATCAAGAAATATTATACACCTTTGTCACTTCCATCTTGCCCTATGCCCCAAAAACCCCACTAAAATCACTATTTTGAAACAAACCTATTTGAATTCATCTCCTATTAAAGAGGAGAAACCCAAGATTTATCTTGTGGAAGAAACCCCAATTGGTTCTCGTATTGATAAAGTGAACAAATCTCCCACCTTTGTGGGGTTGTCATCTCGACTCCCCAATAAAAAATGGTGAATGCGAACCACCAAAAGGATACACAAACAAGGGAAAGAGGATTCCCCTTACTAGGCCCCTAGGGTTTTTCACCTAAGGAGCACTTGGTTTAGGAATGACACTCTTTCCACTTTGGTGATATGGTTATTTTTGGTGATTTCATTCAAAGGAAGGGGTATAAATAGGTCTGTGATGTCATGTGATAGGCCGACACTAGGGTTTTGGAGGAAAATTCCTGTTAGATATTTTATTTAATTTTAAATTTTAAGCCAAAAGGGACCAAGTCACCCAAGGTGGCGACCTAGTCCACTTGGGAAAATTCAAGTGGTGGTCGGGAATAAAATGGTGATTAATGATGTTTATTAAGCTTGCCTCCCAAAAAACACTTAAGTCAGGCCTAAAAGCACATTAAGGGACTAATTTAACATTGACAAGGGTTAATTTGTTGATGACAAGCCTAGGAAAGTGTGAAAATACTTTACAACACTTGACAACACTTTGGCACAAGGCTTAGAAAGGGGTAAAAGGGGGTTATTTAGGTGAATTGTGTTGAAAGGGTCTTATAAAAGTGGGAATATGTGTTACAAAACTTCACAACACCTTAGTAAAACACCATTAGATTGTTGCTGATTTTCAAGAATTCAAGACTAAACCAAGGTAAAACAAGGCTAAAATGAGTGAAAAACTGTCAAAGGCTACACTTTTTGGTGCCACATTTAGCCCCCACTTTAGTGAGAGGGTGAACTTGCTTCAAACTCGCACTAAAGAAGTTGAATCATGCATGTTGGGTGGGATCCAATTTATTAATGTTAGTAAGGTGAGATGACTATGATCAAGAGGAATGATCAATCCCCTAAGTTCAAGATCCAATGGAAAACTAACCATAAGTGTAAAAGATCACACAAGGAGTGATGTGAAAGAGTGGAGAGAGAGAAAAAGTTGGATCAAGCTTCAACTGTTTATCCAGTTAGTTGTGGATTAGATCTAGGTTGTTTTTCCAAAGGGAAATGGTGTACTCACTCAAGGCTGATGAGACTTTAGATTGTCTACCAGGTGAGAATTCTGAGAAGGAGGTGAGGTATATACACATGGTTGGTATTCGATTCACACTCACACAAAGGTGGGTATGGGGAAATTTGTGCCGCTAGTTGGGCTTCCCATTCAACCATACCAAAGTTATACCTCCTGATAACTTTGATAAGGCACCACAAAGGTTCACCATTCATGAGACAAACAAAGGCTTGGATGATTAGAGCTCATGAACAAGGGAAAGATGGCACCACATGCATGCAACTTGTGTTATGCAAGGTGGCCATATATGAAAAAAAATTCAAGAAGGTGCAACATGTAAAAATGCAAAATGTAAAATGAAAAATGGGTGTTCGAAGGAGTCTTATTTGGTTCATGTGAGGTATTCGACTTAGGTAACATTGTGTCTAATGTCTCCAAAAGAGGACCAATCAAAGGACAGAAAATTTGCAACTTAGGGGATGCAGTGTGTTGCATTGGGCCACTAAGAGGAATGCAATATGCTAAGATAAGTCACACTTATGAAGGACATTACACCCAATGTCATCCACAAAATGAGAAAACACATCATATGAAGTGATAAGGCTGCACTAGGAACCAAGGAAAATAAGATGCAAATGAAAAATAAATAATGCCAATGTATGCTCCCACTTTAAGGGAATTTCTACACACCATTTTGTGAGCAATTGCTTTGAAGTAGAGAAAGGATAAATGAAAACGCAAGAAAAGGACATGAGATCCTACTTGAAAAGCCTTATGTCAAGTGATAGGTTTCCAAGAAAAGCTACATCATGGAAAGGATAGTATGTCACATGCAAGTTATCTAAAGACATGTCGTCCACATCCCAAGCTTGCTCTTGTATATTCATGAGATGCTAATGTCTAGTCAAAAGAGGTAATGATAAATGGAATTGAGGACAAGGCTAATGAACCCTTTGCCCCCCACTTAGTGTAAGAGAAAGGTGAGCCAAATAGGATGAAGGTATGTATCAGTGAGAGGAATCAAGTGCCCCCATAGAAGGGAGAGCACCCAACTCCATGAGATGGTTAAAGTTTACTATTTGAGGAAGATGGAGAGAAGGGAGGTAACCCTAAATATTTCTTGAAAGAGTATGATATGTTTGTTTGCATTATGTGTTCATGTCATCCATGTGTAGGAGGGAGAATGTATCTAATATCATAACAGTCTTCAGAGTTAAATGAAGGGGTTGTGTGCTTTTGAGAAGGATCGGTTTTTGTACAAGAACATAAATCCTTTTTAGTGTGATGTGGTATTCCTTCATGAGGGGTGGGAGTTAATAAGCCCCCATCACCACCATGGGGTAATGTTGTTTATGTAGAACCAATTTGAGCATATAAAACATGGGGTGGTTTTGGTGTAGGTTGTGATATTTCACAGTCTCGTTTAAAGGGAGGCATAAGACTCTAATCGTTACTAGAACTTGTGTCTGAAAATGAATTGTTTGTATATGACTCTTTGGACCAAGAGGGTGAGATTTTGGAATTTTTATTAAAAGGAGGTGTAGAACCTAACGACTCCTAATGATCACAAAAGAGTTTTGTTGTAGGTGAAGGATTGGCATCAATTTGTATAAGTTTGGATGTAGAAATGAAAGGATTAGGGGAGTTGGAAATCATTGTGATGAGTTGATTCATAGCTTCATTCATCTGCATCAACTATGTATATCATGTTATTGTATTCAAATTTCATTGTACGGTGAAGGGCAGAGGGGACTCCTTTCATATAATGAATCCACATGGTCTCCCTAGGAGAAGATTGTATGGAAGGAGTTCGTGCATGATATCTATAGAGGTAGGAAACACTATAGGTCTGAATGCAATAGGTAATGTGATCATCCCTAGTGGTTGCCTATTAATATTGTCAAAGCCACAAATATGAACTTCACTAAGTTGAATAAGATTTTTTTCCATGCCAAGTTTGTTGAGGAGGTCCATGCTACAAACACTAAGTTTTGCTCCATTGTCTATGATAGTGTTCCTGACTAGAGTTTCATTAATGATTACCTTTATCATCAAGGGATCATTGTTGTGTTCAATCTCAAGTGAGGGTAATTTATGTTTAGAGAATGCGATTATAGATAGGGTTACTTGCATGTGACAAGAGGGAGATGTGATATTGTTTTATTTTATGTAAGATTCAATCTCATCCATCTGTATTTGCACCATTTCTTGAAATAGAAATTTGATAGCAGGTGAAATTTGAATAAGTTTCCATACAAATATATCAGCAGGAGCCCTTTTAAGGTCCTCAACACTAGGGAATCAAAGTTGATAAAAGGGAAAGGGTGTAGGAGTGATGTGTGATCCCCTATATGTTTGATTGAATAAGTTACAACTTAGTGGTTGCAAAAAATTGTTATGATTGGATTGTGCATCATGAATTTCAAGATAGCTCTTAGTTTTTTGTTGTGATTCACTAGTGGGAGGGGACTTAGGAGGCTCACTAATTAAACGAGTTCCCACTTGTGTCATCATAACCACAAGAATATTGTCTTTATTTTTATGATTTTTTGGTGAAGGGGATTCTAATGTCACTTGATTATCTTTTCCTAGGGAAGGTTTAGTGGTTGAAGGATAGGTGTACAGGTTCACACGTTCTTGCACCATGATAGTCTCCGTAGGAGGAGAGTTTTCAAGAGAACTACAAACTGAATGCTATTCACATTCAAAGGTTGGTTCTTCTAAAGGGATTCCATCACAAGGAGGAGAATGATCAATGGTGCAATTTTCATGTTTAATAAGGGGTTACCTAGGAGAAGGGGGACAACTAAGAGATGCAAGACTTTCATCGATTGTATGTTCTAATGAAAAAGTATCTTCTTCACAACAAGAAGAGATACTAGGAGAAGGATAAATGTGATTATCATGATCCCTTTTGGTTGTGTTATCATGTTGGTTAAGAGAGGTAAGAGGAGATAAATAGCTAGGGTTCTCATAACTCTCATTAATTGGTTCCTCTGACTCCAAAATCTTTGCATCACCAAGAGGAGAGAGATTAAGGGAAGAATTAATATGATTGTTCAGAATATCCAAGGTTGTATTCTCTATCACTAAAAATCTCTCTGACGGAAAAGTAGGGGAGGTTTCTTAGCATATATAGATTTGTACGATACTAGCATTTTTTGAACATAAATAAAAAATATATGTAACCATTTCATGCACTATTGCAACAATATGAACAATGTGGATACGAATATACAAAACATGTTTATCCAATGTATGCTAAGTTTAAAGAATGTAAACAATGTGTATGAAAGAATGAAAAGTACATTTGGAAAACTTATGCATAGCTCTATGAATGTAAACATTGTGTAAGAATAATTAAAAAGTACTTTTATCAATGTTAAGCACAATTTCAGAAATGTAAGCATTTTGCAGATCTAATGAAGGTATATAAAAAATGATTGCCCTAAATTGATGCTTTTGAGTTAGAAGCATAAAACCTATGTTCTCAAAACTTTCCAGACTTATAGTATATGGTACTAGGAGGTCTAGGAAGCACAAAAATAAGGTTTCTGATGTTGTAATAGGCAGTTAAAAATGTGAATTGGCATTAGATCGCCCAAAATGGTGAATGAGTACTAGTAGGGATTTTTTTCAATTTTTTTGATGTTTTTAATTGATTTTGATGTGTTTCAGACTATATGATGTATTCCTAAGGTGAAAATGCTGAATTCTATAAATTTTCAATGAAAATATATATGTAAAAATGCATGCTAACATGAGATTTTAACTAATGCATTATTTTATAAACCCTAGGATGCAAACAATGCAAAATTCTCATGCAATGCAAGCTTTTTCCTAAGATGTAACTATAAAATCAAAAGATTAACAAGTATTATATAGTTGGATTCACCAAAATGAACCACCAAAAAGATACACAAACAAGGGAAAGAGGATTCCCTTTACTAGGCCCCTAGGGTTTTTCACCTAAGGGGCACTTGGTTTAGGAATGACACTCTTTCTGCTTTGGTGATATGGTTATTTTTGGTGATTGCATTCAAAGGAAGGGTTATGAATATGTTTTTTAAATTTTTGTGTGAGAAGTGTGGTTGAATGCTGAAATGAAATGAAACTAAGCTAACTATAAAATGTAAAGAAAATCAAATGTAGACTATGTGCAAGCTAAACTAAATGACCTAAATGTATGCAAACTAGAAATAAATTGCAAATAACAGAAGTGGTGCACTTGGGTATTTAAAGTTACAGATGATGAGCTCAAGAATATTTTGGAAATATTCAAAGGGAAATTTGCACCAAAATGGGTGTTGTAGTCCTTCTGTTGGGAAAATCTGCTAGAGTGGGTTTCTACCAAAAGGGTGTCTAGAAATGTCAAAATCCCCGAAAAATAGGCTCAAAGGGACTAGGTCACCATTGTTGGTGACCTAGTCCTCTTCTGAGTTTATGAGAATTTGAACTAGAAATTGGAGCCTTCGATCTGCACTTTGGATCCTAACAAGTGTTTGGTTTAGATTTTGTAGAAAATGGGTTGAAGGAGGTGACCTAGTCCTCTTCTGAGTTTATCAGAATTTGGAATTAGAAATTGGAGCCTTCGATCTGCACTTTGGATCCTAACAAGTGTTTGGTTTAGATTTTGCAGAAAATGGGTTGAAGGAGGTCTCCAATCTTCAACTAGGGCTTTGTTGACTTGAATGACTTTGATGAATTGGAAAGACCTTTTATCACCTTTCTCTTTCACAAACCTGCATTCAAAAACCTAAAAATCACATGCAAAGATAAGGAAAATGTTAGGGTTAGAGGATAGTGGTTTTCCTTAGTCAAACTCCTTTGATGGTAACTAAACCCAAATGAGAAACAATGAAAGGAAGGATGATTGAATGATAGAACAATGTAAACACTCACCAAACCTTTACTTGTTAAAGTCTGCAACATGCAAGAACTAAATCCAATGGAGGTTGCTTGTGATGCCCTTGTGCTTGATTTCTTGCTTTGGAATCTTTAGTGCAAGAGTCATTGTGAAGATGAAAATGAGCTTAGGGGGGAAATGAAGATGAAAACCCTTATTTAGACAAGATATTCCCTAATTTCCCAAAAATATCAGATGATAGGCCAACACTAGGGTTCTAGAGGCAAAGTCCTGGTAGATTTTTTATTTAATTTTAAATTTTAAGCCAAAAAGGACTAGGTCGCCCAAGGTGGGAACCTAGTCCACTTGGGAAAATTCAAGTGGTGGTCAAGAATAAAATGGTGATTAATGATGTTTATTAAGCTTGCCTCCAGAAACACACTTAAGTAAGGCCTAAAATTACATTAAGGGACTAATTTAACATTGAAAAGGGTTAATTTGTTGATGACAAGCCTAGGAAAGTGTGAAAATACTTTACAACACTTTACAACACTTTGGCACAAGGCTTGGAAATGGGTAAAATGGGGTTATTTAGGTGAATTGTGATGAAAGGGTCTTATAAAAGTGGGAATATGTGTTACAAAAATTCACAACACCTTAGTAAAACATCGTTAGATTATTGTTGATTTGCAAGCATTCAAGACTAAACCAAGGCAGAACAAGGCCAAAATCCAATTGAAAAGGCCAAAATGAGTGAAAAAGTGTGAAAGGCTACACTTTTTGGTGACATAGAATGTATCCATCCATCATGATTTATTAGGTCTTATGAAAGTCTACCAAAAATCTAAAAGCGAAACCCAAGATGATATGGATTCTCCTCTCTATTCCCTAAAGTTCACCCCCTATCAATATAGATATTAAATTGGGCCCTACAAAGAGAAAAAGGGAAGATCAATTGATCAAGAAGAAATGAAATAAGTGTAAGGGTCCCTTGAATTTGAATAAAAACTAAATCCTAGAAGATTAGAGAACCCCAATCCTTAAAGTAAATTTTACATATCTTCAAACTTTTACGGACTATCCTCACCCTTCTTATGCTTTTTTATCCCCTTACCATAAAGGACCAAAAGGGTATTAGTAGACCTATCCATTAATTTGACATTGAATATATTATTCTCCAACTAACTTAGTTTAGATTTTAGTTTCTCCACCTCTTTTATGGTCTAGGAATATGACACACATATGTGTTGTTTGATGAAAGAGTGTTAGTGTTATCAATCACAATATACTCGTTATTGCGGAAGGTATTATGGGAATCCTCCTTCCCCATGTGGGAAATTTTAGGAATACCCCAAGTTTTAGTCTCTAGAACTGCTAATATCCTAGAATTAGTATCTAGAGCATTCATGTCAACAAAATACTATTTACTTCAAATCAAATGGAAGAGGACACCGAAAAAACTATTCGTATTATTTCAATCTTCCTTATGAACATCATCCTCATACCAAGATGCATCAGAGATACCAAGTTTTTTTCTCCCATGGTTCTTGTATAGTATCTAGCCCAATAGACCTACACAATGATTTTTTTCTCATTCTTGGTAGCCTTGCTTCTTCCCATTTTTCTAGTGGTCCGAAGTTTCTAATCAATCACAGGTGAAAGGAGAGTTACAAAGGGGTTCTCTAATATTGTTTTTAGTTATTTCTCTCTCTCTTGACTTTCATATTTTTCATTTTTGTGTTGTTAATGTGTTTTTGTATGAGGCTCTATTTGTAAAGGGAAGAGAAGCATATATTTTTAAATTATCTTAATAATAAACAATATCATGTTAATTATTTGTAATCAAATTGTAGATAAATTATTATTTTTTAAGTATAAGAGTGATTTCATTTGAATTATTTATGAATAGAGCCTTAAAATTTTCATCATGTCTAGAAAGCAATTCATCCAATTACTATTTCAAATAATTAGTTATAACTATATTTTATGACGTTTCACCTTACATTACTTGATTCAAATTAGTTTTGAGAATATTTGAGTCATACTTGATATATTTATCTTATGCATAGTCTACCTTAGTATCTACAAATAAAATTATTTTGTAATAAAATTAAATCTTCTTTACTAGCTAAGCTATCTCATAAGATTTGTAATGTTGAGGATACATTCATCTTAGGTGTATATATATTATGGTTAACAATGGATCCTCTAGTACTATATGTAAAATAATTCAAATATACAATATACTAATTATATTTATTAATTAATTAACAAATTATTGTATTAATTTTACTTCCTACCATCAACATATAAATATATTTATTTTTTATATTACATTAATACAAAAAAATTACATCGGTTTGTGGTATTTATACTATGCATGGATCATCTCCCTATAAGTGCATATCATCCCTCTATGTATATTTCTATAAATTTACAAATTTTACTATTGGAAAATTCATGAAATATCTTATGTCAAACATTATATCTATGTTTGAGTCGCCCCCACCCACTCGAGTTTGGCTGGCTGAAGCTCAATTTTAACGACTCATCCAAACCCAACCTAGGTCAGGCAGGTGGGGGTGGGGTCTTCTAGGACCATAGCGAAAGGTTTGTGATTTCTTTTGCAATTAATTTGGGGGTTCAATCCTCTAGTTTTTCTAAGGTGGTGGTAGCTTTCTATGGAATCAAAATTACCACAAAAGCTAGGTTTTCTAACTTAGTCATCAAAGGGGACTCAAGGAATATGGTTCTTATGCTAACTGGACTTGCTTCTTAGGCTGTTGAACTCTTCAGGACCTCATGTCCTTAGTTTGCAATCTAATGATTTCACTTGGGAATTACAGAGTGTCTCACATGTTTAGGATTGGTAATTAGTCATCGATACCTTAGCAAATCTAGGATCTTTTACTCTGAATTTTTCAAAATGGGATAATATGTACCATATCTCAATTTAGGTGCTAGAATTACTTCAACATAATGTCAAAGGACTATCCAATTGATATTGGGCTGGATTTTTTGTCTGCTTGTTTTGATAGTTGCCACACTTTTCATTTATGGCAACTTAAGCTTCCTAACAACTCTTCAATGGGTTATTATTATTTATGGCTCTAGTTTCTGAAGAGCCATCTCCATTACTAGTATCTCATTGCTTTGATTTTTGTAGGTGTCACAATGGGTGGGGATTTAGTCCAAGAGGAACCTACTACTTGTGATGGTTGGAAGCAGGATAAAGAGGTCTAGGCGATTCTTGAAAGGGGAAAGGTGGCCTTGTATGTGGAGGCGATGTAGGATTTTAACCCCAAAATTTCTATGGAATTCTCCAATTCATGGGTGGACAAGACTGTTATTATTAGCAACATTTCTTTTATGTTGTCCTATGAACTTACGACGTAGGTTATAGGACTTTCTTTGGATGGGATTTTCATCCCACACAAGTCTAAGAGCCATTACTAGGAGGAAATTAAACAATTCCTGAAAGAGGGTGATAAGGTAAATAGGTTGTAGAATGGTTTCAATCTTGTAGACCTTCTCGGTGTTTGGAGTGCCATTGCTAAAATTCTCATGAGGTATGTCATTCTGGAAGGGTGTTTTCGTTGCTTTCATGTCCACCTTTTCCCCATGCTCAACCATCTTAGGTACAATATTAAGATGAAATTCCCCTTTTGGATTATGTATTTTTTTGAGCAGTCTCTTAGGAATGTATAGGCCAAAAGTAAGAAATTACCCCTTCATCAGGGTCTAATCCTACATTTATGTAAGTTTCATGAGGCTTTTCTTCCCTCCCCTGCTACTGTGAATAATAACACTTTGACTATTCTGGACACCACTAATCCCTCGAGGGACCACAACCCTTCTGTCACTATCATTGAAACTCCTCTTTCCATTCGTCATAGCACCTGAGTCTAAGGTAAAGAACTTACTAATGATAATACCCCTCCCATCCCTATCACATGCAAGCATTTGTCGAAGCCCATGCCCATGACCATTTCTTCTGAGTCAGGGGATTTTGATAACACCAATGATGATGATGATTCGTGGAACCCCACCCCGGCTAATTCTCCCATCCACTCCTCATCTCAGGGCCATGAATCAAAGGTCTCCAATACCTTGACTGTTTCTAGGTTGAAATTGATGCCATTCACCAAAACTAGGAGAATACCATTCAATGTCTAAGGGTTATCACTAACTACAACAAATAAACTATGAATAATATGACCCTCACTCTTCAGGTTTTTGAGGATGAGATAAGGAAGATCCAAGGGAAGTGGCTAGTGGAAGGGGTGGACAATGGTCAAGTACAAAATAAGAAGGGTAAGAAGGTGGACACCTGGGTCCACGATGTTACAAAGGCTACCTAGGCCATTCTTCGGTGGCTTGTGACTTTTGAGAAGAATCCTGAGTTCCTATCTCAGGAGTGGAACATGATCACTAGTCTTAAGCTTTTAGGTGACCTGTAGGTGTCTGGTGGTTTTGTATTGGTCCCACTCTTGTGGTTTCTTTTTATTATTTTTTCCTATTGGTCGAATTGTTTAAGCTTTATTTTTTGTTTACTTTTTTGGTTTTCTCATTGCTCATGAGTCCTTGGATTTCCTCTATGGCTGGTTTGTAATGGTTATTGGCCCTTCTAGTTTTAATGTAATCAAAACATTACATCTATGTGCCACTTCTTTTACATTTAATTTTACTTCATGTATTAACCCTCATTTATGGTTTTCTTTGTATTCCTATTTAGTTTATTGCACCATTTTATGTTCTCTTATCATCCTACATTCAAATTATTGCTTCTAATTCTTGAACTTTACTAATCTATAGTTATGGCTTAATAATTATCATCCACTGAGCATCCTAGTTCATAACTTTAGAGTGAGTAATCTCTTATGACAAACTCAATTTAATTATTCATAAGCAATGCAATCACCTCAAATTCTACTTGGCACAATATTTTTATTCTTGCTAATTTGAGAATTATTTGTAGGGTTGTTATGAACTAAAATATATGCCAAGATCACAAAATCATCTAGTACATTAGTCCAAATTATATTTGGATGTTTTACGTGCTTGATATTTTCAATAATAAACTCTACATGATCTAAATAATATATTATTATTTGTTTTAACTCTTATATTTTTAATAACAACTCCAAATTTTATATATATATACAAATACTTTTTTACCAATGCCCAAGTTTTAGTCTACATATATTTTATTTATAAAAACTCATCCACCATCTGTATCCAATATTAATGGATTTATTCACATGTCTAATATTATAAATCATTCTTATAAAGAAACATACATAATCTTAGAGGATTTTGTAGTAGAAATAGAATGATAGCTATAATTACACTTGCATGCAAAAGAACAATGAGTAATCAATTAGGCTCAATACATACTAGTATATGTACTACTTATTGCAGATTATATTTATAGATACTATTAAGTCACACATATGCCATATGATAATCTCAACATAATTTTCATAGTATGTATTATTGTATCATTGTATGTCATTATACACATGCTATTAAGAGTATCTATAAGCTAATATCACCTAATGCTAACTAGAATGTGTATAGAATTATAGATAATTAGTATTTAAATTAGTCTTTATTTAAATCCAACTATGATTGCATTCATCTAAAAAAATATTCTTGTCTAAAATAAATAGACACATATTTTATCATTATCTATATGTATCCATTTATATAGTCATGTGCAATAATTTATAGCTATGAAGTATTAAAGGGGGCTTGCATAAAAAATATTAAAAATAATCAAGGTGAGGGTGGCAATCAGGGGAAAAAATGGACCGCATGAGTCGAAGCAACGAATTCCTTGCGAACAGTAACTTTTCAAACAATTATTACCATTGTAGAAGTTATTTGGCTCTTCATAGAGTAGATTGGCATAGCAGTTGGCATAGCATGGGTGCTCCATTGGCCTCATTCGGTACACCATCGCATAGATCGTCACCTAGGGTATTGGGAAATCCTTTCGCTAAGCATCCTAATGGAAAGAACCGTTTGATTTTCCATTCCAGGAAAACCCTTAATCGGGCAAAGCAAACTCCGTTTGATATTTTCCCTTATGATTCTCAATCTGATGGAGATTCTCGATCATGGGCAGATGTGGTTTCTAATTGGAAGTTAATTGCATCTTTTCCTAATAATATTTCGATCACACTTGGAGCTTCCTTGAATCCAAAGGTAGCAGCTCGTCTTCAATCCACCAAGGGTCGTTATGGATTTGAGCCTGTGAGTGAAGAATTTTGCTCAAAGGTGGATACATTTGCTTCATTTCCCAATAAAATTTCTCAAAAGAATAAAGATTTTTATCGAGTTCTACATCTACAAATGAGGAATACACAACGAAATAAGCTAAAGCATCTTATTGGGCCCAAGTCATTTTCTGAGAATTTTATTTCTATGAAGGATACGCCTGCTACGTATCCGAACAATATAGCTCAGAGGCACGAAGCTTGTAATGGGATTCATTGTCTACAACTAAACAATTCACATCCCAATAAGGTAGAGCCTTTCTCTCCAGCTGATAAATGTTTGAATACCTCTCTTTCAAATAATGCTCTCTTCATGAAAAATGTGCAACAAATAGTAGACAAGAAAAAAGAATGTAAGAAATGGATCCGTAAATGATGACCTTCTCAATATTCTATGAAAGACTCTGACCTTGAGGATTTAGTTCATATTTCACTTCCTGAAGAAACTTTAGATGCACAAATACAGGATCTTAAAGATCATGCATTAATATGTAAATTTTGGAACTTTTTACCTAGTATTGAAAATCTAAAAGATCTACATTTTATAATTCGGATGGGGCTAATCAGGTTTTGTACATAGATCATGAAAATTGATTTTTCATTCTTATTTTCCACCAAGCAGTAGAGAGATTTAATTCTTAGTGATAAGGCATGGGTTTTTGAGGGATTTGGGTTGTTTACTCAGGCCTGGGTTCTAAATTTCAATCATTTTTCTGCAGTTATGCAATTTTTTCCCTTTTAGATCCAACTGCTTGCACTTCCTCTAGAGTATAGGGGACCAGGAATTGTGGAAACAATTGTTAATAATTTAGGGGTTTTTGCTTGCCATGACGTGGTTTTTTTCAAAAACCCATATAAGTCGATTAGGGTTTGTGTTTTATTAAATATTTTGAAGGAATTTCCCTTATCACTTATAATACATTCAAAAAATGGATCTTGGAGGAAGGAAATTCTCATTGAAAACCCAAAAAATGTTTGCACTTCTTGCCACCTCTCGGGTCATTCATCAGATCACTATGTACAAAGCATGGATGCTCTAGGGAAATCATCTCTATCTAATAGTAGCCTACCAAAAGATTACATAAATGAAAAGAATCTAGCTATGCAACAAAGTGCCTCTGGCTTAGTGGTCTCTAATGCGACATTGGGGTTGGCTTTTAATGCTGAAACAGTTAGGAAGGGTAAATCCGTAGTGATAGAAGCTTGTTCTTCACAATTGGGACCCTTGCAACATGCATCAAATATTATTTTACCAACCTTGTTGGATCAGAATTCGGAGATCCATACTTGTAATTCTTATCAGAAATCTTCCAAGAATATTAGGTTGTTTCAAAATGATAGGGTTATAAATTTTGTTGTAAATTTACCCAAGGGTTGGCAAACAAATCTAGAAATTTTTCCTTGGGAAAGATCCATATGTTTATATACTCCAAACCTCTCAATATGTAGTAAGCAACGGCTAGATGGAATTGTTTCTAAGCTGATTCGGGATACTTCTCTACTACCTAGTTCTAGTATCCAAAAAGTAAACCAAGAGAGATGTGATCCAATTTTTCCTTGTCATAACAAAGACTCTATGGATGGATTGGGCTTACATGATTTGGATGCCATGGACGATCAAGAAAATTTGGAGATTTGGGTAGACCGTATTGCAAATATGGTAGGATCAAACCTCTTTGATGAAATTGTAGAGGATGTAACTAAGGAAGAAGGGGAATTTCTGACAATATTTTGCTAGCTTCTCCAACAATTACAAATGTCACACAAGGAAGAGATGAAAAAATATCATCGAGTAATGGCATTGAAGTTAATGAGACTAATGAAGAGTATGGTGTTGTTTTTGACTTCTCAAAACACCTATCTGTTAGTCAAACTCCTATTTATTCCCCTACAATTAAATCGTCTGCTAAGAGAGGAAGTAAGTCAAATGCATTTAAATTGCAGGAGGAGGTAGCTTTAGGATTATAGTCAACCTTAGATGGTAACATAAAGAAAAGATTGAGGGGAGTTGGGAGCTCTCCTTGATCGATACGAAGACCATTGCAGTAGGAAGTAGCTTTGGGATTATAGTCAACCTTAGATGGTAACATAAAGAAAAGATTGAGAGGATTTGGAAGCTCTCCTTGATCGATTCGAAGACCATTTCTTGGAATGTTAGGGGCTTAAATGTCCCTAACAAATGAGCCCAGGTCAAACAACAAATTAATTCTTCAAGGGTTGATATTGTTGTATTACAAGAGTCAGCTTCTTAAGGAAGTTATGAAAGTATAATTGTCAAATGGACTAATTGGAATTCATATCATTCAGTTTCTCAAGGAGCATCTAGGGGATTGTTAACATTATGGAATACTCAGTCAGTTTAGGTAGAATCCATTATTGATACCCCACATTGGTAGTTGGTGTGTGTTAATCATTTCGATTTATCATTTTCTTTTATTAATGTATATGCTCCAAACTCAACACTGGGCAAAATAAATCTTTGGAAGGAGCTTGAATTAATATTTGAACACTTAGGAGTGGAAAAAATAATACTTGCATGTGATTTCAATGCAATATTATCCTGACATGAAAAGATAGGAGGTATCATATTACCTCACAAATCAGTTGAAGATTTTAATAAGTTTGTTCATGATAATGCACTTGCGGATGTGCAACCTAAAAAAGGAATGTATACATGGATAAATAAGAGATGGTATTTTTTCAAATTGTTGTACGACTTGACAGATTTTTAGTCTCCTCAAATTGGATCTAGTCACTTCCTTACTTCCCTAAATTTTGAAGCTTCTACTTCTCCTTAAAGGTGGACTGCTTCTTTTAAATTTGAATCAATGTGGTTCAAACATAATGACTTCTTGCCATTATTGAGAACATGGTGGATGCAATCACCATATGGATCAGGTTCCATTATGTATACATTTTGTGAAAGAATGCAGTTTTTGAAAGATAAAATAAGACAATGGAATATACATGTGTTCGAGAATATATTTCGTAAAAAAGAACTAGTTTCAAAAGAATTGGCTATGGTGAATGAGCAAATTATAAGCTAGGGGTTAACTCCACAGTCTTTTGAGCACCAAAAAAGCTTAAAAGAAGATTGGGAAGAGTTAGTGTTGCATGAGGAGTTGTATTGGCATCAGAAATCACGTGATTTGTGGCTTAAAAAAGGTGATAAGAATACAAAATATTTCCATATGTCAGCTCAAATTAAAAAAGTCAAGAATGTAGTGTTTCACATTCAGGAATTTTCATTAGGAAAATGGTTAAAGAATGAAGTGGACATTCAAAATGAAGGGGATAAATTCTTTTCCAATTTGTTATCTACATCAACACAACAAACAAATCAATATGGGGTCAATAGAGAGGACATGTTACAAGAAATCCCCAATTTAGTCATTAAACAAGACAATGTACAACTTAATAAAACTTTTACTCTGTATGAAGTGAAGGGTATGTGCAGGATCATCATGGAAAAAATAGGCCCTTAAGTGGCAATAAAAAGACAGAAAATCAGAGTTAGACAACTTGACGTAAAAATTTGAATAAGTTATCTATATTATTTCAAAAAAATGTAAAAATAGAATCTGTAGAAAATTGAATGTAGTTCCTAAACTACTAGACTTTTATTTATTTTTTAAAAATCTATTTGGTGAAAATTTGAAATTTCAATGCAGTAGTATTTAAATTTCAGGGTAAAAATAAGAAGTAGGTGTCTGTCTGACCACCCTAACCACAATAAAATGATAATATTTTTTTATAATCTTTTAGATATAACTAGAGGACTCATGTCCCGATGTGATGCATATTTTTTTATAAATTTTTTCCAAGTAAATAATTAATTATGAATTTTTTATTAGAGCTTTTAAAAAATATAAAAGCTTGTCTGTCTAACCACCTTAACTTGGTCAAAAATTCATGAAATTCAATTTTTATTTTTCTAATCCTATAGTATGCGAAGCATAGAATATAAAGCATGTTTCAGATTCAAAAAATGTGATACCGTTTGAAAGTTATAGATTTTTTTCAATCAACCTATCAATCAGGACTTTATTCATAATTCTAATAGAAAATGAATAATAATTATTTATTAAATTCAAAGTAAAGCATAATTTATATTGGTGGAAATTTGGGAATCTCCTCTAAAAACCCTTTTCGTTTCATCAATTTTGGGTAAAAAAAAAGTCATCACCCACATGGGCCATCAAATGGCTTACATATCGCCACTTTTTGGCCCAGCATGATCCTGCACATACCCTAAAGGCAGTTGTTTTCTCTCTAAAAGAAAATAAGGCTCCAAGACTTGATGCATTTACAACATTATTCTTTCAAAAATTTTGGGACTTCGTAGGAAATTATTTTCTCAAAGCATTGGAGGATTATCGAACCTCTTGTTCCATGCTCAAACAATTTAATGTAATACACATTGCACTAATCCCGAAGGTTAAGAACCCCAAGTCTTTCTCGAAACTCTAGCCTATTTCTCTTTGCAACATAGTTTATAATATTTTTACCAAAGCAATCCATCTTTGCTTGGTACACCTCATTCCAAAGCTAATATCAAAAGAACAAGGTGGTTTTGTTCCAGGTAGGGAGACAACTAAGGGTGTGCTAGTGGCCCATGAAATTTTACATTCTATCTCCTTGCACAAAATTCCTTCATTTCACATCAAGCTTTACATGATGGAAGCTTATGATAAAGTGGATTGGACTTTTTGATGCAGGTATTAAGAAAATTTGGTTTTACCAATAAATGGTGTAAATGGGTCCTATCTTGTTTAAAGGGAGACAAATTTTCAGTATTAATTAATGTCACATCTTCAGATTCTTTTTATTCCACTCAAGGAGTGAGGAAAGGTGATCCATTATTGCCTTTTCTATTCATAATCTTAGCTGAAGCCCTTAGCAGGACAACCAAACAATTTCATTCTCAGAAGATGTGAAAAGGTAATGCAATTCCTTTTACTAATCTATCAGTTACTCACTCTTTATTTGTAGATGACACACTATTATTTGGCACAACTCAGATTCAAGAGGCCAAGAAAATAAAGTATGTATTAGATAAATATTCATGTGCTTCAGGTCAACAAATAAATGTAGACAAATCAAAGATATATACTTTTCATATTAAATTAGGTCTACAAAAGAGAATTGTTAATATTCTTGGGTTTGAAACAACTGAATTACCTTGTAAGTACCTTGGAATTCCGTTCTTTTCAAGGGAATTTTTTTTTCTTATTGGGGTGCCATTATTCAAAGTATTCAAAAGAGAATAGCATCTTGGAAGGGTAGATGGTTGTCTCTATCAGGTATAATATTATTGATAAAATCTGTCATTTCTACCATTCTCAATAACTTTATGGCAGTATTAAAAGCTCCAAAATCAGTGATCTTGCTAATTGAAAAGCTAATTAGGGATTTTTTATGGAAGGGAAACATTGATAATAAAAAAATATCTCTTATCTCATTAGAAACTTGTGTGTTGAAAAATACGAAGGGGTTACTGGAGTACATAACTTATCAGCTCAAAATCAACCATTGGGGGAAAAGCTAGTGTGGCACACGTATGCTAAATCAAACGTATGCAAGCCAAGTACTTAGATAATATGGACCCAGAGAGAATTTTTATAGTTTCAAATCCTCCACAAGGTTCAACGATGTGGAATTTCTTGGTCACCTGTAGAAAGGTAATCTTAACCTACCTTACTTGGGAAATTCAAGATGGTTTAAAGGAAAAATTTTGGGAAGATTTGTGGGGAGGTCATGCACCTTTAGATTCACTTATAATTCACATGATATCAAATCACAACTCAGAACAAGTTTGGGGGGTTAAGTTAGTGATTATTTTGACAACATAGATGATTGTACTAGGAAGATAAAGTGGAAAGATGTCTCTGCAATTAATTGTCCACTTGGACAGAAAGAGGAATTCACAAGTTTTATAGGTCAGAGGATTGTATACTTGTCAGGAAGGGAGGATAAGTTGTTGTGGGATCCTTCTAAAAATGGAAACTACACAGTAAAAATGGGATATATGACAATAATGAATCAAAGGGAGAGTATCAAGCCACAAAGAGCTTTGTCATTTTGTTGGGACCCTTCAATACTTCCAAAGGCTAGTTGTTTTTCATGTTTGGACATCAAAAGAAGAATCTTAACAAGTGACAGACTTGTGAAACTTGGAATTGTAGCCCAATTTAATTGTGTCTTATGTGAAAATAAGAATGAAGAAATAAATCACATTTTTGTTCATTGCCCTTTTTCTTTTCAATGTTGGTCATTTATTAAAGAAAAATTAAGCTGGTCTACCCCACTACCAAAAAATTTATGGGATCTTTTCTCTAGTTGAGCAATATTATATAAATCTGCGTTGTTTGCTTGCATATGGCGAGTAATTCCCTCTATAGTCTTATGGACCATTTGGTGGGAATGAAATAGAAGGATCTTTAGGGATGAAAAAATGAAGATTGATCAAGTTCTAGAAAAATTAGAATCTTCAATCACAGAGATATCAAATGTGTATGCTTTAACGACTAAACATGTTGGTTCATTGTTCACAAATTGGGACTCAAAGTTCATGCAGAAGTGGAATAAGATTGTTCTTCCATTCAAGTGAAGTCTACATAAAAATCCAAGTTGTGAAGTGGATAGAAGCCAAATTCATTGGACTCCACCTATGGAAGAATATTTCAAGTTAAATTTTGATGGTGCTTCACGAGGGAATCTAGGTTTGTCAGGTGTGGGGATTGTAATAAGAGATCATAAAGGTCTCCTAATCTCATAAATTTCAATTAAATTACCGAATTTTACAAATAATGTTGCAGAAGCACAAGCTTTACTTCATGGCTTACAACTAGCAAATGAATTGAAGCTTAAGGACTTGGTAGTTGAAGGAGATTCGTTAGTTGTTGTAAATTATTATAAGGAAAAACAAATCTCTTTTTGGGAAATCAGTTATGTGTTGTAGCAGGTATGGAAGCTATTGGGAAAGTTCAGGTCTGTGCAAATAAAATACCTTATAGAGAGGGAAACCTGGTGGCAGATAAATTGGAAAATACTGGACATGATCAAACTCAAATTGAAAGGGTCTATGAAAATAAGATGGAAAATTTGGCATAGGAATTAAAAAAAATTATTGAAAGGGAAATTATTAGATAATGGTATGTGATTTGGAGGTAATGGTAGCCATGATTGTTAAACCATTTTGTCTATACGATAAAATGTTTACAAAAAAGAAAAAAAATATATTGATGTAATTTCCTTAAAATCAATAAAGAGAGCATAATCCTATTTGGAACTAGAATTTAGCGACATACTAAGGATGGAAACACATGGGGGGGAGTCTGATTTAAATAGGGGTGTCGTCAGTTGGCTTTATAATTTGCACATTTTTCATTCCAAAAAAGGCATCATTTCAGCTGTACAACAACAACCAGCGCATTGCTATCCATGTCAAGTTTATATACATTTTTGTTTTCTAAGCTTGTGGGATTCTTTGATTTTGTATCTAAACCAAGATTATCTAGTACAACATAAATTAACTCTGTAGAACTGATAATTGACACAAGTAAATTTGAAAGAGCGGATGATCAGTTGGCATGCGCTAAATTTGTGGGATGTTTACCTCACATGATCAAATGTGATGGGGGACAATTTTATCAAAAAAATTTAATCACCATCTATTCGGCCATAGTAAAGGTATGTGTTTTCACTAACAAGTTTCAACTCTCTGTAGGATTTTGGTGGCGTTTGTGGCTCTAACTTCAAAAAACAAAGGAATTTCAGGCACGGGATAGGATGCTCTCGCATGTGGAAAATTTCATATTATCGTGGCTCTAACATCATGAATCAAATCTAGTTCAATTTTACATGTGGCAGATTCCATTTACGCTCTATACTTTTGGAAATAAATTGAGGTCCAGCTCTATTAAACTGCACATCTCTATTTTATTTTGTACTCTGCGAAGATGGTTGCAAATAAAATAAAGGTCACATTATTTTATTGCTCAGCCCCTATTCATGGTTGGTGCATGATCATTGCAAAAAGTAGTTGAAGGGATTCATTGTGGGAAATTATCTATTATAGGTTCAAAATTCCAAGCAGCATGGAGGTCTACTGTCAGATTGTAAATCCATGTTTTTGAGAAAATTGAATATGGTATGTGCTTATAAGACTCTTCTGGGTCTGTTACCATCAAATTTCTTGATTCAATAAATATTTCTTATGGCTGCATGATGAAGCCAGTGTTGCATAAGTTCAAACTATAGGTTGCAGAAGTTTAAAGTTTAGGTTGCATGTTCTTGTAGCCTACATTTCTAGTTTAACTACATTCACTTTTATCTACATTATCTTCATCTTTCTAGGTTGCATGATTTTTCAAAAGGAATTCTACTATCTACAAAGCTCTGTTGCACTCAACTCTAGCTTGTAGTAGCCTTCTTCTTATCCTTGTCAACACAAAAGACCATGAAGTTCATGCCTAGAAATCACTGAGTTCCTTTTCCCATACTTGAATAGGAGTTTCCTTTCTCCAAAGGCTTGGAAAGAGAAAAAGTGTCAAACATTTTCAAAACTGAATGCTCGCCTGTGTATAGGTCCTTGAAAACTTTAATAGGAGATGACATCTTACACCCGTCAACTCAAATATTTATATTTCCTTTAGATATGGTGTAATTTTTTGTCTCTAATGTGTTGGATTTGAATCCAAACTATCAAGATATGATAAAAATTGCAAATGCACTCATTCATGATTTGTTCTTGCAGAATAATGCTCTACTTAAGATCATATAGAAGTAAAATTTCTGGAAAGGTGAAGCATATGTGGGTGGGATATTCTGCAGGCACTACTTACACCACAAGGCATGCTACAAAAATATCTACATTGCAATGAAATTATCTCTAGAATATGGCACACCTAGCCACTTATATAGAGCACTTCCTCGCCATCATTATGAAGAAGGGGATGACATGGAGAGAAACTTCAAAGCCAAATATCATTCTCTATCATTTCTCCTCACACATCACTGTCACCAAGAAGACAATGTCAATAAACAAGGATCAAAATAAAAGGAGAAGGTGGAATCTACAGAGTCATAGGATGAGGAAAGAAACATGCAAGTTCAATATATCATGCCTCTTCCACAAATTCTTGACATGAACATTACAAAAAATTCTCTTTGCACTCCACCAACACAATAGATCATGCACAAAGAAGGAAAGGTGGAGAGTTCATCTGTAGGCAATACTTGATAACAATGTGATCGACAACGACAACTTTTTGCATATATGTTAATAGATATAAGCATAGTGTCTACATATAGTCAGCAATCAACATATAATCAGTTGTTTTTTGTACGAAAAAAGTTGATATTTTGATTATTGCCAAGTCAAAATACAGTTAGTTGTCTTTTGCTAATGACAAGATGAAAATATCTAGGATTGGATATCTTGATCATTTCTATTTATTGTATAGGATGAACTGGAAATTATATTACCAGCCACGAACAATGTTTTTGTAATCTATTATATGATATAAATATATGAAGTCAGTCACAAGCCTTTTGTTTAAAAAAGAGGGGGTCTTGCATAAATATAGGTGCAAGAAATATCGTATCTCTTTAATTATAAAATACTAATAATTTTAAAAAATGGCCCATGAAATACTCACATGGAGAATTTTTTCCATTATTGTGTAGTGTTCAATGGGATTATTCTTATGAGACTCAAAAAATGTATTGGGTTTCTTATGCTCAAATATACATCTACATAGAACCACATCGATGCTCATTTTGTATAGTTTTCCAAATTTAGTCTATAGGGTGTTATGCATGTACCTATCAATCTCGATGATCCCACAATACCGGTTTACAATTTTTGGCCAAACTAGACACTGAATTGATTTTTTCTAACTAAATCATCACTTTCGGACACCTATAGCGGCTAAACCGTGAGGAACTTGAAGATGATGTAAACTAGTGATTTGTGACATTTTTTTCTGTAGATTCTAAATTTTTTTTTTTTCTAAATTTATGGAATCAAATTGCACTTCTTTTTCCATCTCCTTGAAAAACTAGTTTTTTCAGTAAACACCATTTTGAAGGAGTGACGCTCAACGTATAACACATATTGTTTTTTCCATGAATGATAATTTTTTTTTTAATTTAGATTTGTTACTATGATATCTAGTGCTTCCAATTGGTTTTATAGTGTTTTATTGAAAATTTTTTCCTTAATAAAGTTTCAAAGTCAAACCAATTACAGTTCAAACATAGACATGCCGTATAACACATAATTTTTTTTGTATTTATCAAAATTCAAGATTTTTTTTATTGGATCAAGGAATTCAATATTTGGTGCACTCATATTTTTCAAATTTTTTTTGATAATCTTCTATTTTTGCACATGTGCAAAACAAAGAGCTTGATTTTAAGTGAAAAACCTACATTCACAAGAAATAAAAAATAAATATAATAATAAAATTAAAATTATACTTTTTGGAAGCTTATAATAAGGACTACATACTTGCAAAAACTAAATTTTTAATGAATTCATTTGATCCTCCAAAAGGTAAATCAGAAGTGGGTTTTTATCAACATTTTGATAGGTGTAAAGGAGACTCCATTATAGGTGTGGTTTAAAACTAGCATGGTTCTATCCAAGGGGTTTTGATATAAGGTGGTTTGATCAAACTCCCTTCAATTGGAATCCTTTAAATGAAAATTTTTAAGGCTTAAATCATTATATTTTAACATAATGTGTGATTTCAGTAAAAATCAAAATCTCCTAGAAATTGCAAACCAGCATTGTGGGATCACCCATCTATCACATATTTTTAGAAAATATAATGATTTAAGATTTGAACTAATTTAAAGGATTCCAATTGAAGAGGGTTTGGTCAAACCACTTTAGATCAAACCCCCTTGGATAGAACCCCACTAGTTTTAAACGATACATATAATGGAGTCTCCTTTATACCTATCAAAATGCCGATAAAAAAACACTTTTGATTTACCTTTTGGGGAATCAATTGAATTCATTTAAAATTTATTTTTTGTAAGTATGTATTCCTTATTATAAGATTCCCAAAAATAATAATTTTAAATTATTTATTTTTTATTTTTTGAGAATGTAGGTTTTTCACCGAAAATAAAGCTCTTTATTCTACACATGTGTAAAAATATTATATTACCAAAAATGAAATTTAAAAAATATGTTTTTTCTAGGTATTTATGTCTTTGATCCGTCAAAAAAATAAATTTGAATTTCAATAAATAAAAAAAGGGTTATGTTGTATAAAGTCTACCTATGTCTAAATTGTAATTGGTTTGACTTAAAAACTTAATTAAAAAGAAAATCTAATAACACACTATGAAACCAAATTAAAGTGCTAGATATCATAGTTACAAATCTAAATTTAATAAAAAAGGAATTTTATCCTTTATAGAAAAAAAATTATGTTGTATACGGTGAACACCACTCTTTAAAAATGGTGTTTACTGTTAAAAACTAGATTTCAAAGGAGATGGAAAAACAAATGCAGTCTAATTCCAAAATTTTAAAAAAATATATTTAGAATCACTAGTTTGCATCATCTTCAAATTCCTCATGGTTTAGTAGCTATAGGTGCCTGAAAGTTAAGATTTTGTTAAAAAAAATTAGTTCAATGTCCAGTTTGAGCAAGAATTGTAAACCAGTATTGTGGGATCACCCATGAAGTTATATTTCTTGTACAATTTTCCATATTAATAGATCAATTGTTATCCTTTTTGTAGAAACTTAAAATATTCCCTAGTTTTATTCATCATCACTAAAACTATTATCCAATCTCTAATCCACTAATTTTATCACCTAGGCCTACTCACCTACACCTACTCCTAATTAACTTAGGACATATCCCTTTCACCTAAAGTATCACACTTAAATTAAATAATCCTATTATAAATAATTTATCACCTTTTCCATATCCTAAGAAATAAAAAATAAATAATTGTATTTTTACCTTTTATCCACCTCATCCATTTGGGTAAATTAATTAAATAACATTATTATTTAACAAATCATATACTTACTCACCACTTTTAAAGATTAATGTGAACTTATGGCCACTTTTCCTTTTGTTCCCATAATTCTCTAAACATATTCAAAGAATACTGACCACCTAAGAACACGTGTCCTTATGGTCACCTTATTCTCTCAACATATCATAAAGTTATAGCCTTCTTAGGTGTATAAGTCCCTAAGTTCCCACATGCTAACAACTACTTTATTTGGCAAGTTCATCCTATCTATTCAAATTTTAACTACCTTCAACTCCACCCTCCACCTTTTCCTAGATCTTATAGAATTCCTCTCAATCATCTTCCACCCTTGATCTCACAATTAATATTACTAGTCATTCCCTATTCCCAAAATCTATAATTTCAAACATCCCCTCATCCAAATAAAACTAATTATCACTCATGCTAAGTATATGCCATCTAATTGGTGATCTTGAAGAAAGAAGCATCCACATCCCAATCCATCAAGAAGCAAATCAAACCACAATGGAGTCATTGAAAACATTTTATGGTGATTTTGATATTATGCTTTGTTCAATATCTCTTTTGTGTCTTGTACCTAGAGGTTTTTCATATTTTGAATACGGAGTTCACATACTAGTTTGGTTTCATTTCAACTTTCAAATCTAGGTATTACACTTGTATTTTTAGAATAATTTTATCTTTCTCAAAGAAAGAATCTTAATCATCTAAACTAGAAAATTTTAATATAGGTAAGAACCATATATGTATATTTAAATTATTATTCTTCATATATATTGATAGAGTTTATTTTATTTCATTATAAAAATAAAAAAAATAAAGGTATCCATACATGTTTATTTTTCTTATAAACTAGATTATTTGTTTTTCTACGTATCATACATGAATTTTTAAGAATTAAAATAATATCATAAAATTCATAAATAGAATTCAAATTTTAGGTCATCACTTATTTTATAGATCACAAGAACATGCAACATACCCAAGTATTTATTCTCATGGAGAAACCACTGCTTTATAGTGTCAATTAGACATAACTTCATTGTTCTGGGGGAGGTATTCAATTCCTCTCCTATATGCAATGACACATCATACCATCTTTTCAAATATTAGTAGAACTTTTATTTCATATATATTGCATGCTATGATTGATGGTTATGGATTTTGTGTTGTAAAGTAGCATATAGGGCATAAAACTAATTATTTTGTGCGCAAGTACAAATAATGGTGTGTGATTTTGAGCATGCATTGATATATTGAGGAATCATTTTAATATCCAAATTTCTATCCCTATTCCTGATTATGTCTTTTTTATTAATGTTTACTTTAGTATTCATAAATCATCTAGATTCACATGTACACTAAGGTTTTGGGGGAAGGGGAGTTAAAGAGGTTGTGGTATGTAGGGAATAAAGTGCATACAAAACCTTCATCTATATCAAATTGAGAACATTCCATAAATATATCCTCATTGAATCTAGTTCAACAAATTCGGTGCACTAATAGTCTCCCTTCCGAAACCCACCAAATATTTGACACTATAGATTTTCTTGATATAAACCAATCCAAATCCACATTCATTTCCAACATAGGAGTAGGCCACACAATATGCACTACATAACGTCATTGAAATTTCAGATTTGTTGCTCCTAAGTCAACCTTCCAAGAATTGAGTCACAACTTCATTGGTTGACAAATATTTATAAGCATTCCCAGGTCACTAGATATCCAACAAGAAAACATCTGGAAAATATCAATTATAATCAAATAAAGCCTATACATTTGATTCACAAGCACTCTTAAGACACATCTCTATATGTACACTAGTTCATCAAGTCTAAATATTATAATGCTTGTGATACATCGTTTCATATCTAGATGCTTGACTTGTGACTAAGACAATTCCAAGCTTTCTTCTATTGTCTTGAAAGGAAGCCCCATTCTATTTTTTAGCACAACCTCCTTTCACCAATCACTTAGAAGATGAGAACTTGAAAAATCTTAAAAGATCATTTTCAGAACCAAGTTACACCAAACGAACCATCCTACATAACACAATCTTATTGAATACTTGATTGCATACCATATTGCTATATACTCCTATTATAGACTGAATAACAACATTATCTCGTTACAAGCTAAATAAATAATACAACTTTATTTACATAAATCCAATAGTATTAAACTTTTGTTGCACTATTCTAATCATTCAACTATATCCAAATCTTGAGTTTTAATCACCTAGTATAATACACTAAGAAATGAACATTAAACATCACATTTGTATGACATAAAATATATAATATATTTTTATCCTCAGAAACTATTCAATTGTCAACTCATATATGTTTCTTATGAAAGTTGTAAGCCACTACGTGACAATTCCGATCTCACCGAACTTAATAAAATAGAAAAATCAAGAGGCATTGGTCAACAAATACTTACCAAGTTCTTCACATTCCCTACCCAGTTCACATATGTTTTATATGAAACTGGTTTATGTTGCCCTTGATCACCGGTACAGTCCCCACTCGTTGTTTACAATAGTTATCCCCCCATCTACAACAAGATTATGGCCGCTTACATATTTGGATCCCTCACTCGCGAGGTACAGAGCAGCCTCTGCAATATCCTCCACTTCAAGCGTTGCTTCCTTTAAGTTGGCCCGGCTATAAAGCGATGCCACCATTTGGGCCTTCTCCTCTGCTGACGGCCTCTTCCCTATGTACTGAATTACCATATCTGTGTCAACACCAGAAGGAGAAATACAATTCACTCTGATACCATATTTCCCCAGCTCGGCTGCACCGTTTTTAGTCAAGCCTATAATTGCATGCTTTGAGGCAGTGTAAGAATAAGTAGCAGTTCCTCCCAATACACCTGCCATACTACCTGTTGAGATAATGCAGCCCCTTTTCTTGGGAATCATAACGCGGGCTGCGTGCTTAATTCCGTGCATTACCCCTTTTACATTTGTGTTCATCACTCGCTCAAATTGCTCCATCTCATACTCTGCCACGCTCCCCTTTTGGATGTTGGTGATTCCTGCGTTATTAAACATTATGTCTAATTTTCCGTGCTTTTCCATGGCTAAATCCACAGCTGCGCTTACATCTTGCTCTTTGGTCACATCACAGTGGATATATCTCACGCATGGAGAAAGGGATTCCGCAACTTTTGTACCAGAGTCATCTGCAATATCTGCAATTATGACTTTGGCTCCATGACTGGCAAACAGCTTAACAGTGGCTTCACCAATTCCTCCTGATCCGCCAGTGACTACTGCAACCTTGCCTTCCAGTCTGTATTTTACAAACACTTTTCGTAATTGTCTGAAAAATCTTAATAAACTATGATGGTATTATCAAGAAATTGAGATAACAGTACAGTGTTACAACCCTAACAAAAGGGCTTGAAAAAGAGAGGAAAGAAAGAAAATTCTAATTACCTTTTCAATATAGCAGCTGCAACCGTTCCTGTAGACATGATTCGCCAGTTACAAATATCCTTCAAACAAGCTTTAGAAGAGGCGGCCTTGCAGAATATATGTTACAGATCCGACATTCTGTAATCAAATGTGTGTGAGGATACCTTCACAGCTCAAGTCAAGTCAAACTGAAAACCATTATTTATTGATTGTTTCTAGTCAAAATAGATAAAAGACAATTAGTATTATTAATAATTTTTTCATATGTGTAGACTATTATTTTATAAATGATAATATAGACATTTATTGATTAAAGGAAAAATAGTAGAAAAATCTAGTGCTGAGTGTATCGGCACTATAAATATATTAAAAATAACAAAACTTATTTTAGAGTTAGAAGTGGTTAATTAGGAGATATAAGAGAAATAATTCACAATTTAGATTATTTGAAAATGAAATGATAGATTTAAGGTAAAATTATTGAGAATGATTAAATTCAAGGTATTTAGTATTATTTATTACATTCTGAAATATAATTGTTATACATATATTTTTATATTGATGAACATTGTCTATTTTATTATTTTGAATGTAGGTGAATTTTTGTGTGGTATATTTAATGTTAAAAGTGGGCATGTAATTTAATTTATACTTATTTTTATGGGTATTTATTTTTAAAAATTGGTTAAGTATTTCTTATTTTATATTTTAATTCAAACCAATAATATGTGAAAATTAGTTACATTAGTTATATGTTTGTAGAAATGATCTCATAACATAAAATTTAAATTCATATTATAAGTCTATTTCTTTCCCCTCTACTTAGTCATTATTTGTCAAATTGAATTACCAATCATTTTACTTGCATCCTTGGAGTTGTATATTCAAAGACTAGCCATAATTCATTTATACATCTAGTGAATCAATGGAATGAGCAATTCTTGCACACATCAACGAGTACAAAATGAAATATTTAGTGACATTAATACTACATCACCTTTCTAAGGCATATTGTACGACTACCAGTTATCTTCAATGATTATTCAAAATTACCACCCTCACATCCTTATAGAGTTTAACACAAGGGTAAAACTATCAACATCACATGCGAACTCCCAACTACACAAACAAGTTTGTATGTAAGTTTAAAAGGAGGAAAATAAGTTCCAAACCTAGAAGTCACGAAGATAATATTCAAGATTGCAAGATTTACTTCACAATTGCACCAAGTAGATCCCCATCTATGCAAAATTGATTGAGATGGAAAATTTAGTTTTTTATAGATTATGGCTCACTTGAGTAGTACGCCCTAGTTTATTTTATAAGAATGAGTCAACTTGGGACAACTAAGAGAATGCAAGTCTACATTGAACTAGGAGCTATGTATCTTGTACTTTTTTACTACTAAAATTATTTGAGTTAGCCTCCTAGGTGTGTTTGGTTTATTTGACTCACTCAAAAACTTAGGAAAATTGTTGACATATAGTTTCCACAGTCCATGGTATTGTAGTATGCATTTTCTGATTTTGACTGTGTAATATTTTTTTCCTCAAAGGCATTTAAATCAAACTACATCATCCATCATCAGAAAGATAGAAGATAAGAGAGTAGAATTGTAGAAATGTCAATAGACCAAGTCAGGAAAAGTGCACAACATTCTTTATCTCTACTAGAGAGAGTTTTATCACCTACAAAAAAAATATAATTTCACACGGTCTATTTCACCATGTCATGACTTTATTGGGCAGCTTAGTGATCATTTGTTTCTAGTACAATTATACTTAAATTTTTACTTCAAAGAAAACTAATTATAGATAATGAATGCATTGATTAGGAAAGTAATAGTTCAATTTACTTTTTAATTAATTCTTATGATTAGATAAAATTGTAATTTTTCATGTCTAGATCACATGCCAAACCTATTTGCATTCCTAATCTAGGCAATAATCTAAGAAGTTGTAAAATAAATAAGGCTAAGTTAAAAGAGGTTTGTCTATTTTGTAATGAACTATCTCCTAAAACTACAAAGATGATAAAACCCTAGTTAGGTAGTTTTTATTGAAAAACATTTCACTCAATTAGGAAGATAAAGATACCTAAATATTGAAGGAATTTGGATAAGAAAAGAAAAATATAGTGAACTATTATATTGCACATGTAGATCTCACACAGTACCTCCAAAGTCTCTAATTCGATTTATTCAACATTAATAACATGTAGCATTCAATTAATCTCAAGAAAATTATGAAAATTTAGTTAAAAACAACTTTGATGCTTATTTTGAGAACTTTGAAAACAGAAAAACAACTCTAAAATTCTAAAATATTATTCAATAATTAGGCCTACAACATTTTCTAAAATGTCGTTCTATCTATTTGAAAACAATAGTGACAAAAACTTGGTAAAATTATTGAGTTTTGAGTTCACATTATTAATTGTGATAAAATTGATCCCAAGGTCTAAAATGAGGCATATTTAATATTTACAACTTGAACTCCATAATTGAAGAACTTCCCCTTATCTCATCTTCTTGTGAAAATAAAATGTTAACATAATTTGCAACATCAATTTAACATTTTGTAACACATATTAATGAATAATTTATCCTTCATCTAGGTAATTACGGTACAAGTAACAAGAACCAAATCCTCATTGATATTACATATGCAAATCTTATAAGATGTCCAAATTCCTTATAGAAAATTTTGATTCTCATTATCTATTTGGTGTCATAAATTAGGTAATCAACTCTTGGGTAATAAATTTTTGGAAGCTTGAGTAGTTTGTGAGTTGTTTTGGGTGTTGTCATTGATGTCAACCCCTTGTATGAAGAGAATGTTGGAATTTTGTTGTTGTTGATAATTTCAACCCCTAACATTGGATTTTTTTAAAGCTTGGAGTTGTTGGTATTGATGTCAACACAATGTTGGTGTTGTCATTGGTGTCTTACTTCAATATAGTTGCAGAGTTGTGTTTGGAGAGATAGTTGGATGTTGCTATAGTTGATGAGAGATGTTGTAGATGTGTTGTAGAGATGTTATTATTTTTACTAATGTAGTTGGTTTACTTGGTATCCAAGTGCTTTTGAGAAAATTTGAACAAAAGAGAGTTCACTGTGATAGTGTCATGTTCAATGTTTTTCTCTGCATTTATTCATGATTGAAGAAATGACTGCGTGGTTTGGATATGATGGTTAGAATTGTTTAGAGGTTATATATCTAGTGTTTCAAGTTTTGGAATGTTTTGTAGTTAAAGTTGTTTTTGATAGTATTTTTTCTTGTGAATCAGGGTGTTTGGGAGAAATGAGATTGTTCCATATTTCTTCGCACTAAAGGTTCTTGTCTTGCAGATCTGGAAATGTGCTTATATATTGTTTATCTACCTTCCCTTGAAGTTCTAGGACTTGTTGTGGTGTTTTTCAAGGTTGTTTGGTGTGTTGGATGTTTGTGCTAGTGTGTTTGGTTGCACAAAATGATGGTTTTCTCAGCTTCAAAAGGTTGTAGTAGAGTTGTAGAATATTTTGACGATGTTAGAATATTCCAAGATGTATGGCTATTATGCAGTGTTGGTGTTTGGTACACAATATTTTTTGAGACCTAGAGAGGTGTGTTCAAAGTCACTTGTTAGTGTTAGTGTAGGTTTGGCTGACCAAGCATGCTAGAGCTAATTGCAGAGGATGTTTATTGTTTTTGGAAGTGTTGAGAAGTCTTTAGTTTAGATTTAGGTCCCAATTAAGTTTTGGCATGGTATCCCTTGACCTATTTATATTTTGGAAGTGTTAGGTGCTGATCTATTTGATATTGCATGGTTGAGGTGCATTCATTTATTTAAAACCAACCTAATTGAGAATTTTTTTAGGTCACGAATGTTATATAAACACAAGGTGAATTTTTGTGTGGATTAAGAAGAGAATGTCTGTGATGCAAAATACGTGAAAGTGATCAAGTGTGGTGATCTGAGTGGGAGCCTTAATTCATATGACTCCCAACTATATTTAACAAAAGGTGTCTACATTTTAGTCTGTTGGATGAGGTTTTTGTGCTTCATTGGAACTGTACCTTTGACATAAGAGACATGCATTGTTAGTAGTTCAAATTGGTAGTGAGACACCCCTTTTTCTATTTTCTTTCTTTTGGACATTGAGTCCATTAGTAGTGAGCCTATTGTATTTGGTGTTGCTATTACTTTATATCATGAGCTAATCCTCATTGTGGTTTTTCCCTTCTTGGGTTTTCCATGTAAATTTGGTATTCTTATGTGTTTGATGTGTTTTTATTATTGTTTTATATGTTTACATTCTACTAATGTATGATACGGGTTTAAGGGGTAATGAATATTTGAATGTTAATGAGGGTTTTTATGTTTCAATGTACAATTATTTCACCCCTCCTATCAATTGTCTTGTGCATCTAATAATTTTTATTAGAGTAAGGTTCCTTGGAAGAAGCTTAATCACTTGAGGTAGATTCATATGGTGCGTAGGAAGGAGGCTCCCTTGTTTGATGGGATGAATTATCCATTCTAGAAAACCAGGATGGAAGATTTTTTTTATTTACCTAGGGTTTGAAGTTTAGAAGTCAATTGAAGATGGATATACCATGCCTACTAATGGTCCAAAAACTAATGATGATATCAATGCATATGAGAAGAATGGAAAAGAAAGGAATGCTCTTTTGAGTGGTCTTGTTGATTTAGAACTTGTGAAGGTTATTAGCTACAAATCTACTAGAGAAATTTGAAAGAAGATGATAAGTGTCTATGAAGGAGATGATAAGGTCAAGCAAGAAAAGATGTAGAATTTGAAGACTAAGTTTGAAACCCTAACAATGTCATAAGATGAGGATATTGCATGCTACACACATAGAGTGGATGAATTTATCAATTCCATTAATGGACTTAGTGGAAAGATTCAAGAAGATGAGGTGGTAAAGAAGGTACTAAGAGCACTTCCGAAATCTTATAGTCATAATTGTTTTTCTATTGAGAAAGTTCAAGATTTAGATCATTATTCTAGAGATCAGCTTTTTAGCACTTTAACTAATTTTGAATTGAGAGAGTTTGGTCAAAAAGATTCAACAAAAGAGACTGATTTTAAAGCTAATAAAATATATCTAAGGATTATGGATTAGATCTGGATGATATTGATTATATAGAAGTAAATTTTTCCTTGAGATTGAAAAAGGGGACTAGAAAATATAGAGGCGAGTTACCTTTCAAATGTTTCAATTGTGGAAAGATAGGTCATTATGCATCAAGATGTCCAACCAAAGTTTCAAATGATAAATATAAGGATAAAAAAGGTAAATCTATCAAGAGAAGTTATTATGTTAAAGAAGATGCTAGCATATCTGATGATGAATCTGACTACCTACATGATGAAAATGACGAATTCTTGTTCATGGCTTTGAATGTTAGAAATAAAGCTAGACTAACTCTAAAATAAGTATGAAGTTGCTTCGTAAATAGGTCACAAAATCAAAGGGACTATAGTAATTTATTTTCTTTCTAGAGAGGAGAAAAATCATTGGATAATTGATAGTGGATGCTCAAATCATATGATAGGTGATAAGATTAATTTTGTTAAACTTGAAAGTTTTGAAGGTAGTTTTGTTAAGTTTGAAGATGATACATCTACAAGACATGTGGAAAAGGTTCAATTAGTTTTGATGGAAAGAATAATATAGATGATTTTTTTTATGTCAAGGGTCTCTGACATAATCTTCTAAGTGTATGAATTTTTTTTGGAAAAGGATATCTTGTATTTTAGGATGGTGGTTGTGAGATCAAAAAAGGAAGCTTCAAAACTTTGGTTGTTGTAGGAACAAGGACATGATAATGTTTATCAGCTAAAAGGTGGTAATGGTAAGTGATTTATGACTCAAAGCAATGAAATTTGGCTATGGCAGAGAAGAATGTGTCACATCAATTTTGGTAGTATAATGAGGATCAACTCTACTCAAGTTGTGAGATATCTACTGAGAATTACAAAGCCTATCAATGCAGTTTGCAAGAAATGTTAGGTTGGAAAATAAATAAGAAAGAGGTTCAAAATCAAAGAATATTCTACCACATGACCTTTTTAGTTGGTGCATACATGCCTATGTGAAACTATAATAAAAATAATCTTTAAAGGTGATAAGTATTTCATGTTGTTAATTGATGATTACTCTATAATGATAGGTAACTTTTCTTAGAGAAAAAATAGAATCTCTAGATATCTTTAAAGCATTTAAGGCTATCGTTGAGAATGAAATCAGTATAAAAATAAAGTTGTTAAGGTTTTACAAAGGTGGAGAGTTCACCTCCAATGTGTTTAACAATTTTGGTGAAGATCATGGAATGAAGAGGTATTTTTCTGCTTCTAGAGCTCTTTAATAGAATGGAGTGGTGGAGAGAAAGAATAGGATAGTTCAAGAAGCAACAAGGAAAATGATGAAGGAATAAAATCTATCAGATGTCTTTTGGAGAGAATCTATTCACATTACAATATCCATACTGAACAAAGCATAAGCAAGAATAAACAATTCAAAGACTCCAAGTATGAATTATGGTATGGAAGAACTCATAATATCAAATATTTCAGTGTTTGGAAGAAAATACTATATCAAAAGAGTAGAAGGAAACCTGAGAAAATTTGATGCAAGGTCAAGTGAAGAAACCTTCCTTAGATATTCTACAAGAAGCAAGGCTTATTGGTGCTATAACAAGAGGATAAAGAGGATAGTTAAAAGTGAAAAGGTAAAAGTAGATGAAGAACAACATAAAATCTTTGTACTGATAGAAGGTTATGAATTTGATGAGTCTTCTTGCAGCGAAGAAGGAAGAAAAGAAGAAAAGGAAAAGGATATGCAGGTTGAAGAGGCAGAAGCTCCAACAAGGATTACTAAGACTCCTAAGTATGTGCACAAGAATCATTCTAAAAATTAGATTATTGGTGATAAGAGTAGAGGGGTGTTGACAAGAAGAAAATCTGCTATGACAAAATTATAGGTAAATTTGTGTCTACTTTCCAAATTAGAACCGACGATAGTGATTGAGGCATGTAAGGATGAAAATTGGACCAAAGCTATGGAAGAAGAATTCATGTAGATTGAGAAGAATAAAACTTGGGAATTAGTCCCAATATCACCAACCAAGAATGTAATAGGAACTAAATGGGTATTCTAAAAAAACTTGAATGAGAATGGAGAATTTGTCAAAAATAAGGCTAGACTTATGTGTAATGGCTACTCACAAGTGGAAGGAATAGATTTTGAGGAGTCATTTTCTTTGATGGAAATAATGGAGGCCATTAGGATGTTTTTGGCCTTTGTAGCACATAAGGACTTCAAGGTTTATCAAATGGATGTTAATTCTACATTCTTGAATGGTGAGTTGGAAGAAGAGGTATACATTGAAAACCGAATGTATTTCAATATTAGACAATCCTAATATGGTCTACAGATTGAAGAATGCATTGTATGGTCTCAAGTAAGGTCCTAGAGTTTGGTATGTAAGACTGGATAGGTACTTGTTGCAGTAGGGATTCAATAAAGGTATCATAGATACTTGTCTATATTTCAAAGTTGAAGGAGAAGAAATCTTGATTGTGGTTGTGTATATTGATGACATACTATTTGGAACCAAAATGAAGGTATGCGCAAGAGATTTTTAGAAGAGATGCAAAAAGATTTTGAGATGTCTATGTTTGGGTAGATGAATTTCTTCCTTGGGCTACATATCAGTCAAACAACAAAGGGAATATTCATTTCACAGTCAAAGTATGTCAAGAAAAGTTTGAAGAAGTTTGGAATGGAAGGGTCTAAACTAGTACGTACTCCTATGGTTATTGGTTGCAAGTTGAGCAAGAATGATGAATCTCCTAAGACTGATCAGAGCAAATGCATGTCAATGATTGGTGGACCTCTATATCTAACTACTACTAGACTAGATATCATGCATGTAGTTGGCCTTGAGCCCAAATTTCAAGAAGATCCTAGAGAATCACATGTGGCAATAGTAAAGAGGATATTTAGATATTTTTAGGGTACTCCAGACTATGGTCTATGGTATCCAAAGGATATTGATTTCTCTTTAAGTTCCTATATAGATGTAGACTGGGAAATTTTTGTGAATGAAAAAAGAACTAAAAGTGGAGGTACTTTATTTATTAGAAGTAGATTAGTTTCATGGTTTGAGTAAGAAGCGGTACTCAGTTCCATTATCTACTACATAGGCAAAGTACATTGTAGTAGCATCTTGCTACACATAGGTGTTGTGGATGAAGCAAAAATTGAAGGATATCATAATTTTATATGATGAATCTATTTCTATCTTGTGTGATAATACAAATGCTATCAATAGATCAAATAATTTGGTGATGCATTCAAGAAAAAATCATATCTCAATCTAGTATCACTTCTTGAGAGAGAAAGCTATAGAAAATGAGATGAAGTTGGAGTATGTGCCTACAAAGGATCAAGTTATAGATATTTTCACCAAGTCTCTTCCTAAAGATATATTTGATTATCTCTAATAGAAGCTAGGAGTTATTTCCCCTCCTTTTCTAAACCACATGCATACGAATGTGCATCAATCTAGTGGAGCAATTCAAGATTTATTTATTTCTTCCAGACTGATGAAGGCTACCTTATATGGGGACCAAGTAGTAATATTATTGGTTGGTGAAGTCATATGGAGCATATTTTGTGCCCCAAAGGGGGAGAGTGAAATTGCTTGCTAGTGTTGCAAGTGGTGTCAAAGCAGTGTATGCAGATGCCAAAAAGGAAGATTCTATCCAGGTGATTTGTGAGAGGTGCAGGTGATGTCCTTTGAATATTGTCAAAGGGTGAGATAAAAAGAGTTCAATATAGGAAAGAGAGTTGGATGATTCTATGGCCCTTTTCCATTGATGTCAAACGAGGAGGGAGAATCTGAAAAACATGGAGGGAGTTAGTGTAGTGTATAGAAAAGTATTGCCTAAAAAGAAAAGGAATAAAGGGGAAGATAGAGATAGAGCTGCATGAGAGAGAGTTGGTTGAATATGTTCTAAAGACCATAGGGGGAGAGAGTGTTTAGGAGAAAATGAATATGAAGTGTGAGAGATTCTCTAGTTAGGGGAGTACTGCTTGTTGTAGAGTCATTTTTTCTTGCTGGTCTCTTTTGTTGTTGATGGGTTTTTAGAGCTGGTGTTAGCATCAGTGACAAAGGGGGAGATTCTTGGAAGCTCAAGTTGTTTGTGAGTTGTTTTGGGTGTTGTCATTGATTTCAACCACTTGTATGAGGATAATGTTGGAATGTTGCTAGTTCTGATAATGTCAACCGCTAACATTGGAGTTTTTCAAAGCTTAGAGTTGTTTGTATTGATGTCGACATAATGTTGGTGTTGTCATTGATGTCTTAAATCTGTATAGTTGAATTGTTGTGTTTGGAGAGATATTTGGATGTGCTATAGTTGATGAGAGATATTGCATATGCTAAAAATGTGTTGCGTAGATATTAGTAGTGTTTCTAATGTAGTTGGTTCACTTGGTTCCCAAGTGCTTTGGAGAAAATTTGAACAAAAGAGAGTTCACCTTGACAATGTGGTGTTTATTGTTCTACTCCACATTTATTCATGGTTGAAGATATGCTTGCATGGTTTGGATATGATAGTTAGAGGTGTCCAAAGGTTCTATATCTAGATTTTTAGGTTCTAGATTGTTCTATAATGAACTTGTTGTGTTTGATAATATGTTTGTTTGGTGTATCAGGGTGTTTAGTAGAAATAAGATTGCTCCACATTTCTTCATAGTAAAGGTTCTTGTCTTGCAGATCTAGGAATTTTCTTATCTATTTTGTATCAACCTTCCTTTGAAGTTTCAAGTCTTGTGGTGTTCCATAAGGTTGTTTAGTGTGTTGGATGTCTATGCTAGTGTGTCTAGTTGTACAAAATGATGGTATTCTTAGTTTCCAAAGTTTCTGGTAGAGTTTCAAAATATTTTGATGATGCTAGAATATTCTGAGATGTTGTATGTGTTGCAAGTATGAATGAGTATGGTGGTGTTGTCATTAAATTTTTCATTGATGTCAACACAATACAAGTTGTTACAGTGAAAGGAATCAAGTGATTGTAGGTGGTGCATGTATAGTTGAGATACTGTAGATATGTTATGAGTACATGGATCTATATTTATGGTGTTGTAGGTGTGTTGATATGATTAGTTACCAAGTGCTTCTGAGAAAATTAATAAATAATGAAGACAGAGTTGTGTGTCTATTCAAAATGTGCTCCAGTATGTGTTCTGCATTTATTTTGTGTTGATCTTATGCTTGTGTGGATCTATATTTTTTATTATGGACATCCTTGGATAATATATCCTAGATTATAGCTTCTATTTTGATGAAGAGTGAAAGTTGTGTTCACCGGTTTGTGAACTGGTATAACAAAGTTGTTTGTCTGTGGATTGGGAGAACTATTTTTGCTCTGCAATCCTCTACTAGTTTGTTTCAAGTCTTGTGGATCTAGAAGAAGGCTTATTGATTTTTTATCTATGTTCCATCAAATGTGTTTTTGGTTTGGTGGTTCGGAAGACTACTTCCAAAGTTACTATGTGTGTTTGTACAGACCAGATGGATTGATGGAAAGTGTTCTTTATATGAAATTTGTTGTCATTTTTCCGGATGAATTTGAAGGCATCTAAGAGGTGTTCCACTACATGGTGAATCATTTTATGTGGTCCACATTTTATCCTCTTGTTGTGAATGCACGTACTTCAATGTTTATTGGTGTTTTCAGTACGTTTGGCCGACTTGGCATTTACATGTCATGCAAGAGTTAAGTATCAATTAAAGAAGTGTGTGATTGATCCAAGATGTTGTTTTGGGTCCTAGTTAAGTATTAATTTGGTTCACTCTCATTCTCATCCACCACAGGAATATTGAGTCACCGACCTAATTTGAATTTGTAAAAATAAAGAGTGTGTAGCTGACCTTGGAAAAAGTTTCTAAGATCGAAGATGGTATAAATACAAGGCAAGATGTTAAGGTTTTTTTT
>CM021100.1:193458060-193593565 GCA_007115665.2 Sequoiadendron giganteum | reverse complement strand
TAGTGAGCCTCCACTTGGATAGTGATTCCTATCTTGGGAAGTGAGCCCTTTGGCAGTGAGCCTTTGTAATTGGTTTTGCAATTACTCTTATATTGTGAGTTAACCCTCACCATGGTTTTTCCCTCATTGGGTTTTCCACATAAATTTGGTGCTTTTTGTTTTTCTTTTTGTTATATCCACTCCATGCTTATGCTTAATAACATATTAAAGTGAATGTGGAATTTTTTAAGATCTGAGGTGAATGTGATTAGATACAACTGATTAACCCCCCTCTCATTTGTCTTGTGCAATTCAACAGTATGGATATTATGGATTTTTTTGTGTGGTCCGCTAGATGTTCCTAAGCTAAAGAGGTGCATTTGGAGTTTTTTTGTTAGTGTTAGTGTAGGTTTGGCCAACCTGGCATGCTAGTGCTAATTATAGAGGATGTTTTTTGTTTGTGGAAGTGTTGAGAAGCATTTTGGTATATATTTGGGTCCTAGTTAAGTTGTGGCATGGTCCAAATTAACTTCTTTATATCATGGAAGTGCTTGGTGCCAACCTATTTGATGTTGCACGGTTGAGGTGCATATGTTTCCTTAAGGTTGACCTAATTTTGAATTAGGTCATGGATGGTATAAATACAAGACAAGTTGGTGTGTGGATTAAGAAGATAAGGTGTGTGATGTGAAAGATGAAAAAGTGATCAAGTGTGGTAATGTGAGTGTGATCCTTAATGCCTATGAATCCTAGATGCAGTGAGAAGAACGTGTCTACATTTTAGTCTATTGGATGAATTGTTTGTGCTTAAATATAACTATACCTTTGAAATAAGAGAGATGCATTATTAGGAGTTCAAATTGGCAATGAGCCACCCCTTTTCTATCTTCTTTCTTCTAGGTAGTGAGTCCATTGGAAGTGATCGCTTCTTTCTTTTGGGAAGTGAGCCCTCTAGAACCGAGCCTATTGTATTTAGTGTTGCTATTACTTTATATTGTGAACTAATCCTCATAGTGGTTTTTCTATCTTGTTCTTTCCATGCAAATCTAGTCTTCTTATGTGTTTCATGTGTTTTCATTACTCTTTCATATGTTTACATTTTTCTAACACATAATAGGGGTTTTAGGGCTAATGAATATTTGCATGTTAATGAGGGTTTTGATGTTTTAATGTACAACTAATTCACCCCCCTCTCATTTTTCTTATGCATCTAACATAAATAATTATTATAAAAAGTATATAATCATAGTTAGCATTTATAGATATAAATACTAACCATTTCCATCAAATAACTCTCATACTACACTTAATTTTTATTGTGTCCCTTTTCCTTGATGAAAAAATTGAACTATTTTCATACAAGTCTAATTCAGATTTAAAAAAATCATATAAGATAACTATATTACATTGTATTATGTCCTTCTCCACAAATAAGTCAAATTGTAGCTTCAATTTCTTTGTATTCTACTTGAGGTTAGTTCTAATTTCCTTCTTGAACAATGTTATCATATGCATTTTTTTATCCACATATTCTTATTTATCAATTAGGATTTCCCCTCATCTTTGAAAATCCTATGTAGAAAATGTGGATATGTCATAAAGATATATGAATGCATTTATCATGACTATATTAATCAAATATTTTGATTAAAAAATATGCTTCAACAGATTCCACTTTGTTTCTCTATCTTTCTAGGTAATCCTATTTCAATAAAATAGAAAAATAAAAAAATCAAGAACATGAAGCTCCTATGATCACATAGTAAATTAGGATCATCAAGTCTTCATTTGGCTAAATTCACTACAATGAGTTATAGGAGAAATAATATTTTGCAACAATAAATAACATTCCATCTGTAAGAGAGAACCAACAAAGGATGTTATATTGTGAGAATGAAATAGTTGTACAAGACTATTGAAGATCTAAGCTGTCTAATATGTAAATGAAGCATTTCTTATAAATGAAAGATATAGACATGAAAAAAATATTATATATATTTTCATAACCATATGATATGAGACACAAAAAAATAACTATGATATGCGTCCCCTAAAATTTCCTTAAATAAACTTAACAACCTAGGTGTGAATATGTCCTAGAAAGGAACTAATTAGATAATAACATAGTTAAAAGTAAAACCCCCTCTTAAGTTTAACTTAGAGATAAATAAACTTAGAGATAAATAAAAATATGCAAATATCATGGGTAGTAGCAAAATAGATTGATAAGATATCAATGCAAAAATAATCTCCCACACATGAATAAAAGAAGAAAAAATTGAAGGAAAAAAGCTCTCCAAATAAGTGAAAATATGTAAAGAAAAAATGAAAAAGTGAAGGAGAACTCAATAAGACCCCCAAGAATACATTTTTTCATCCCAAGAATCAATCGTAATTTAAGATATCAAGTAAATTCTAAAGGCTTAGTGAAGATTTTTGCAACTAAGTATCAATCTAGGGAAGTACTCTAAGCTAAGAACTATATCCTCAACAAGCCACATGAAGAAGTTCATATGCATTTAAGTCTACTTAGCCTATTGAATCTAAAATGGGTTGAATGAAATATGAAAGTCACTTTTATTGTCACACCAAAGGGTGGTGGGATGATTTGTAGGAAATAATTTTTTTCTCATCAATTATCTGTTAGGAAAGGTGATATTATAAAATTGCTATCCGAAATTGATTTTAACATGTCTCCACATTCTTTGAAAATTTTCCTAAATGACATGAGAGGAAAAAAAATTATTATTTATTTTCCTATAACAAATGTAATTACATTCATAAAGGTGGACCCACTATAATGACAATTATAGAGCATCCCAGTATAATATTTCTTTTTGGGCATCCACTTTCTAGGTGGGGACCACAAGTTGAAAACAAAACAATAATACCACATTATTAAGTTCATATTGTTAAAAATTTCACCTTGATATCCAACATTTGGTATTAGAGCTAACGATTCTATTGATAAAGGGATGCATTTCTCTTAACTGTTGAAGGTTTTTTGGCTACAATGGGAGCTTTTGCTTGTGGGTTTTGTAGATTTGTAATAAGATTGAAAACTAGGGGTTCTACTTCTAGTCTAGATATTGAGAATTTCAATGACACTAGTTACATGATGTGGAAGTTGAAGATGGACGATCTCATTGAGGAGAGATATTGGTGGTTGGTAGCTTCAAATAAAAAGAAACCATCTATTATGTCTGATGAAGATTGGAAGAAAATGGACAACAATGCATGATGAACCATTCAATTTTGTCTTGTAGATTTAATCCTCTTGAATGTTTAAGAAGAATCTATTACATACAAGTTGTGGAGGAGGATAGGTGATATTTATCAAACTAAAATTCTAACTAATAAATTATATCTCAAAAGATGTTTATATTCTTTTAAAATGGAGGATGGTGATTCTGTTACAAAATATTTAAATTCTTTTAATATGGTTATAAGTCCAATTGCATCTGTAGATGTTAAGATAAAAGAAGATAAATGCATATTGTTGGTTTTTCCTTTACCTCAATCTTGAGAAAATCTAATTGTTTCCATAAGTGGTAGTGTTTCAGATCCAAAGATGGATAATCTCATTGGTACACTTATTTTAGATGAATTGAGAAGAAAGTCCATGACTGTAGGCTCCCTAGATGCTTTGCATCTGCAAGGAAGGTCCAAAGAAAAATGATGATCTAAAGGGGATAAATAGAGAGACAAGTCTAAAGGATGTTTTAAAACCCCCAAGAAAATCATAGTAAAGTGATGGAATTTGAAGGAGTGCAAAAACAAGAAAAATAGTTCATATACTTCCATGGAAAAGTCCTCAGAAGATGGCGATTCTCATGCTTTGTTTATTTTTGCTAACACTATTAGTAATGATCTTTATCTTAATAATTCAAATTGTTCCTGCCATATGAATTGTCACCAAAGATAACTTTAAGAACCCCCCCTCGATGAGGTTGTAAAATCCTAATGAATGTTATATACTTCTCGAAAAAATATTAATTTTATTGGTGATTTTTTTTGTTTTTCGAAAAAAAAATCTCAATTGATGAATCTTTTGTAATTGCTATAAGTCTATGGAAAATTTTGGCGAATTGCAATTTTGTTAAAACCAATAAAATATTTTCATTGGCGATTAAAACCTATTTTCAAACCAATAAAATATTTACATTGGTAAATTAAACATGTTTTCACACCAACAAGATATTTCTATTGGCAAATTAAAGTTGTGCTCAAACAAATAAAATATTTTGTTGGTGATTGAAAAAGATTTCAAACAAAAAAAAATATTTTGATTGGTGAATGAAGTTTAAGCATGTGGTTATAGAAGTTTGGAAGAACTCTCTTGAATTACTCTCCAACAAGTGACTCCAACAGAAACTCACAAATTTGAAATGTTGAATAGATAGCTTCCATTGCAAAATTTTGTTCTCTTGTATAAATAATTGAGTCGCATAAATTTGGAAAGGTAGGTGCAAGTGGGGATATTTCAATTCTGGGAGGGAATTTGAGGTTGCATTGAAGGAATTAATGGTAGAAGTGATATGAAATGGATTGTGAATGGTACGGAAGATTTGGTTTGTGATTTTAGATAATTTGAAATTGTTGATTATTTTAATATTTTATTAGGATTAATTAAATATCATGCATAATTATGAAGTATGGTTGATATAATTCGTCGTTATTTTATAAAATGGTATTCAATACTGACATAATATGACATATATTGAGGAAATAAATATATCTATTTGCATTCACCTAAATTTAAAAAGGTGGTAAATATTTACTTATCCATATTAACACATAATTATGATTTAACATGAATCTATCCTATCATATTAGTAAAAAGATTTAGTAAAAAGATTTAGGAAAAACATAAATCTTTTATTGTTATTAAGTGAAGTCCAAACTGTCAACTACTAACCCGTGATACATCCCCGACCCAGATCGGCTCCTCTCCCTTAGTCCACTATTCTCGAAGTGCATAGATCACAGAGCATGGTGATAGTGATATCTTTCTAAGTCGGCTTTCCACCCACTACATTTATTTCTGTTTGAAAATTTCAAACTGTTTCGATCTGACTTTTTATATATTTGTAGCTTTCTCTTAAATAACTCGACCACCTAACTTTCGGTAGTATTTAATATTAATAGCAGGTGTTCTCTATAAATCATCATGCAACTACTATGAGGTTTGGCTTTATCCCATCTCAACTTCTAAAGGCGTATTCTTTCACAAGTTTAAAGAGGAAAAACTATGTCCACATCTGTGATGCAGAGAAGGTAATTGCTTAAATGCTCATAATTTTCTTCATACATCATTTAATCTCATTTGCAGATAATAATGAGGCCTGGTTTTGAAATGCAGATTGGACGGAAAAGTTGCAATAATTACAGGCGGAGCACAAGGAATTGGAGAAGCCACTGTTCGCCTCTTCATCAAACATGGAGCAAAAGTCATAATTGCAGACATTGCAGACGAGGCTGGTCATAAGCTTGCCGAATCTCTCTCACAGTGGGCAATCTATATTCACTGTGATGTGAGCAAAGAGCAAGACGTGAGCGCAGCAGTGGATTTGGCCATGGCAAAGCATGGACAATTGGACATTATGTTTAACAATGCGGGCACTGGAGATAGCCATCCAAGTAGTGTTGTAGAGTATGAGATGGAGCAATTCGAGCGAGTGATGAGCATAAATGTAAAAGGAGTAATGCACGGCATTAAGCATGCAGCCCGTGTTATGATACCCAATAGAAAAGGGTGTATAATTTCTACAGCTAGTATTGCAGGGATTATGGGAGGCACTACACCTTATGCATACACGGCCTCAAAGCATGCAATCATAGGCCTGACTAAAAATGGTGCAGCTGAGCTTGGGAAATATGGTATCAGAGTCAATTGTGTTTCTCCTTATCTTGTTGCGACCGCGCTCATAATGGACTTTGCAGCAAAAGACAAGGATGAAGTGGAGGCTTCGGGTAGCAGCGTAGGCAACCTGAAGGGAGCGGTTCTTAAAGCAGAGGATATTGCAGAAACTGCTCTGTATTTGGCCAGTGACAAATCTAAATATGTTAGCGGCCATAATCTTGTTGTGGATGGAGGTTTCACTGTTGTAAACCACGACTGGGGACTTTACAGGCCATAACGCCTTTGAGTATTTAGTCCTCGTGTCCTCATTCAATGTAGCCTGATATAGCTGCCATGGATAGAACATGTGATTGTAGTTCAGTGATGTGGGAGAACATTACAGCAATTTCATCCTGGGTATGATAGGTAGTTTATATACAAAGTTTTATATGCATGATATTGTTTTAATTCACATCCTTATTCAATAAATCCTAATATAGAAGCTACTGAGAAAATGTACGATATTCAAGTGCAGTACTCTGATAAAGCACTGCCATAATAAAATTACTGGGAAGAAACTTTGTTTTAAGGTTTGTTGAATCTTCTTTCTATAATTCTGGCTTAATTTATTTTATTTGGAGTCCAAAATTCCATTTTTGTTGATCTTTCGAAAAGCTCTTAGTTTAAGTTTTGATAATCCGGGTAACATTCCGTACAGATAGTTCTCAATATGTTCTAACAGGTACAATCAACGTAGAAAGCTGTGTAAAAGCAATTAAATTTTTTGAAAATGCAGATTAAGGAGCTTCAATTGATAAGCTTTTCTATTTTTAAAACATTTCATAAGGTCTTAGTAGCAAGATCCGTCTTCTTTTCATGGGATTATAGCTTAGAAAATAAAGTATGTAAACTTAATTATAAATTTGTGTTAAACATTTAAGCATTTTGAAATGTCTATAATTTTGTTATCTCATCAAAATCTGGTTGACATATGGCAGCCTTCCAAAGGTGAGATTTTAAGTATTTAAATTTTAAAAAAATAGTAAATATTTAAGATATCATGAAAACCATCCAAAGATTACCTTTTAAACATTAAGATGCATCCAATTGTTTATTAAGATAACATAGCCCCCTTCCAAAGATTAGTATTAAAAGATTAAATGTACAAAAATAACAAAACCATATGAACATAGCATGACACCCTTCCAAAAGAGAGTGTTTAATAATTTCAATGTACCCAAGAAAATAGTACACCTATACACAATGCAATAAATAAAATTGGACCATGTCATTTTTTTTTAAAATAGCAATTGATTGATAATGCAATTCTATAACTATATTTAAGTATCTTAAACATTTTAGCTAACATTACATGTTGCTACTTTCAACATGTATATCTAGAGAAGCAAAAACATAAATATCTATGCTAAAACAAATAAAAAAAATTATAATAATCAAATTAACCTACATAATCTAGATGTGTATAGAAACTCATACTCGATCAGGTTTATAAAATAAAATAAAACTATGAAAGTAGAAGTGTGCCTCGAAACAAGTTAAGGATATAGCTCCGAAGTGAAAATGCTATATGCTGCCGCTGTTGCTGCGCCTGCCTCCATTCCGACGTTGTGCCCTGCCAATGCCAATGCAGGTGACGAATTAGCTTGCGCCATCCCTCATCTCCAGGTCAGCGACAGGGGAAGGGAGCCTGTTACTGATGGTGCGGGGTTGGCCTTCAAGAAGCCCCTAGGGAAGTGCCCAAGCTCGGCTAGGGTTGCCGACAAACTGCACACAGAAAAATGCTCGAGGCTGCATGAATCTTTTTTTGGCGATGCAAATCCTCCTCCATTTGTTGTGTTTGAGTCATGTGGCTCGAAGGATTTAACGCCTGGGTTGAATGCCTCCTTCAGGGATGTAATTGTCGGATCATATCAAGGAAAGAAATACAAATCGGGGGTGATTAAAAAAAAACATTTGTCTTGATTGCATTCAAAACTGATTACAAATGCCTCTATAAATACTTTCCTTTAATTTCGATCACACATACTTTTATCATTTTCAATTTTGTCTTTCAAGTCTGCAGACTCACTAAATCATTTTCTTGCGTAATCTAAAAGGATGGCTCCTGACCTAAAGCCTTGTTAGGGTATGGTCCCATGGAGGGGGGCTTCCTAAAAAAATTCAGTGGGTGCTACTTAGATTTTTAAAGAATATTTTAAGGCTAGTGGTCCCATGAATTCAATTTTGCAATTCAGCTTAAAAGTTTGAGCTCCAAAGTTTAAGGATCGAACTGGAGTATTTTTGGTAAAAATTAATAAATAAATAAAAATTCTCTAATTTTTAATTTTTTTTAGGAGTTTAAAATTTTAAGTGATAGGCAAGTGGCAAAAAAACTTTCTAAAAAATTCCTAAGCTGTAGGGGCAATTTCTAGCCCCACCTCAATTTCACCACTGAAAGATTCATTTCTAAAAGATAGGGGCTCCTATTTTTCTAGAAAAGATTCTAATTAATCTCGTAGCACAATTTTTTTTTCTTCATGAGACCGCTTGATCCATGAAAATAGAAGCCCAAGCCCCCCCATGGGACCATATAGTTAGGTACCCATTTACAATTACTTTTTCAATGATGGCCATCAAACATTCAAATTATGTTTTTGAAAAATTCTATTTTTCAAATTCCTTGCTTGCTCACTAATCTTTTTATCTACAATCCAATTTCTTCCTTTTCGGAAGTAAGCTACTACAGTTTGCTACACAAGTTTTAGTTTCATCCCATTCTTGATCATGATCTTTGATCTTTGTGGCTTCATGTACCTTCACCTTCAGCTAATTTTAAAATCACTTGCTTTCTATCATCTTCGGCATATGAACACTTGCACTTGAACAATATTTTGAACATACCAGTCAACTTTTGTCAATTCGTTCGGAAACTCCAACCATAATTCATTTTCATGTAGTATTTCATATATTCATTATTCCAATTTGTATTACAACATATTTTTCTATAATGGTTTTTCAAACCACAAATTTTACATGGATATAAATCCCAACATTTATCTTTTGTATGACCTTTTCTATGGCAATGTGTACACTCAACACTCTTTATTTCTTGGATGAATTTACTTGAACTTATAGCATCATTCCCCTTACCTGTGACATAACTGAGACCTTCATACTTAGGCCTCATAACTAGCTCAATAGGATTTTTCATTCCTTGTTCATGCTTTCCTAACCCTTTACCTTTATAACCTATTCTTTTTATGATTTTTAAACCAAGATTATTTTCACTAGCAATATTTATAGAATCAAATGCATTATCATCACAACTAACAAGATTATCAGTCTCATTAACATGTTTATGTCCATCACAAATGACTTCAACAAAAAACACATTTATCAAATGATGAACTCAAATCTTCTATACTACAAGAAACATCACATACCAATTTCTTTGACTTCAAAATTTCATTTTATTTATTTAATTTTGACATTTCCTTCTTGTATAAACCATTCTCTTCTTCTAATTTTGCGATTTCCTTCATTTTCCAGTTATTTGCTTCTTTCAATATCTTTAGTTGGTGTTCCAAGTCAGTAACCAATTTCACTCTTTTTTCTAATTCTTCATTCCTTCTCTTAACCTCATCAAACAACTTTGAATTTTATTCTAGCTCTCTATTCTTCTTCTCAACTTGCCACGAATCCTTTAAAAGTTCATCAACCAGCTTTATATTTTCTTCTAGCACTTTATTCTTTCTTTTAACTTTATCTAATTCAATATCAAGATCATAAATTTTTATCACTTCTCCACTGTTTTCATTTGAAATCTTTTGTAGATCTTTTGACAATTCAGAATTTTGTTTCTTAACATCTAACAATTCCTCATCTAAAACATCTATCTCTTTCTTTACCCATTGATTCAAACAATTTAAACTCACCTTATGCACTTTATTTTTTTATTTACTTTTTAGTGACAACTTCAATCTACGATTTTCTCAACAAAACTTTGGTGACTCAACAAAAGAAAACAATGATGGTTCACGTTTAGTTGACACTATGACTATATATGTTCTCACAGATTGCATTCACTTTTTCATACTTTTAACACATACCAAAATATAAGAAATCTCCAAAAACCACTGCCATATACCTTTTACTAGTGTCTATCCATAATAATCTCTTGTCTACTTAAATATTTGATTCCTCCATGGGTTGCGGCCTGCTTGACTCCAGAGAAAATTTATATTGGACTTCAACTTTAGACATTGGGTGATTTGTAAAGTAATTACTCCTTTTGAAATCTACAAACAACTATCTTTATTTTAAAAGAAAATTGTGAACAAATTTCCTAAACAGTGTATAATTACCTGGTAGCAATCTCCTTTTTCTCTAGCAACCACCCAATTTGAAATGCTTTCCATTTGCAATTCCTTCTTCAGGCAGCAATCTACAAACCATAAAGCAAAACCATGATCTACCTTTTTTTAAACAATGGTAACTTTGGACAAATTGACCTTCAAATGTTGCACTTGACATGGGGAGTCCTCCTTGAGACTTCTACTTCCTTAACAGCCTCTGATCTAACAAAATTGCAGTTTGCGGTCTCCCTTAACAATAGCTTCATATATCTAGATCGGTAGCTTTAACATTCTCTGGCGACTTCCCTTAGCAGCGGTTGTTTCAACTACCTCTTCAACATTCTTCTTCTTCAACGACATTCTGTGATCACCTACAACCCACAATCAATCTACTATCACCATCGACTTTGATACCATGATAAAAAAAACACACTTGTCTTGATTGCATTCAAAACTGATTACAAATGCCTCTATAAATAGAGGTCTTAGAAATTTCAAGGAGCTTTGAGATAATTCCTATCACTAATATACAACATTTAATATCTTCACTTGTTTCTAATTGGTTGGGTGTTAGATGTCTCTAGAACATGTTTAACTAGCAAAAATCACTAGAAGATTCATTTAGTGTTGATGTACGAGAGAAATTAATATTCCAACAGAGGCTTGGGATGCTTGTCCACTGAAGAGAAACTCAGAATCTGCTGTGCAAAAGAACTCTATGGGAAGCCCTAGATCCATCATCAGGAGTGCTCCCTCTTTACCTATTCCAAATTTTTCAGAGAAGCTTAAGAAGGAGGTTAATGATGTGGAGAAATTTTATGCTTCAAATAGTTTGATTGGTCAATTCAACCGATTTTGGCCAAAATTATCGTATTTGTAGAATTGGATTTCATCATCATGGCAACCAAAGCTCAAAGGTAATGTTGAAGTCTACCCTTGTACTTAGGGGTTTTTCATTTTGGTGTTTGATTGTAGGCAAGATAGGGATGCTATTCTACAAGAGAAATGGTGGTGAGGGAAAATATTGCTCCTTCTCAAACCATGGTTTCTATATTTTAATCCTATCATTGCATCCTTCATTGTGAAGCCTGTTTAGATCTACCTTCTAAATCTTCTGCTACAATTCTTGTTCGTGAAGTGCTTTCAAGCAATTGGTAATTCTTTGGGTTGTTTCTTAGATGTTGATTCAGACACCTCTAACTTCATTCATACATGATTTGATCACATCCTTGTGGACATGGATGTCACAAAGGACCTTCTAGTCGACATCACCTTTCAATTCAAGGATCACAGTTGGACCCAAATTCTAGACTACAAAGGTTTTCCTTTTCGATGCAAAAAGTGATTTGAAACTGGTCATATGGCCATTGCTTGCTCCAAAATAATTAAAAAATTAGAACAATCTTGGTGGTCTGAGGCCCTTTGTCATCATTACTCAATCATAGTTCCATTGAAGGTCAAGCACAAACAACCAATATCTTCCTTGCGGGGCAGATCTCCCTCAATTGACGAGGGTGGGAAAGGTATAGTTTCTCAAGATGAAGGGCTTTAATCAAAGGCAAACCCAACCCAAAACTTCCATCAACAACTAGTCTTTGTCAATTTAAATCCACCAAAAACTAGTTCACAACAAGTGGCTTCAATTTCAAAGGACATTTCCCCTTCAAATTTGTCAATGAGTGGCTATTGTTCGTACATTTATGTTGGAGAGCATGTTTCATAGGTACTAGCTCATATTACTGATCCCTTAAAATTATAGAAAAATGAGGATGAGGAGGAGTGTCAAGAAGTGGAGAGCAAGAAAAAGAAAATCTTCAAGGCAGAGTTAAACTAAATTAGATTACAATTGCAAAAATCTGGCATTCAAACCGCATCTTAAGCAGTGTAGTGTCTACTATCCTTATCAGTTAGGTTGTTTCTCTCAAGAAGGCATTAGAAATTAGTAGGGTGTCTAGAGGTTGAAGATTTTTTGTTTTTTGTCCATGGCTGGCCATGTATGTAACTTTTCATTAGTATAAATAAAATCTTCTCTTACGAAACAAACAAAAAAATGTGCCTTGATGTTCAAGGGAGAGAGATTGCTACCTAATAATTAAAATTAAATTTGGGATGAATGTGTTCTATTAAACTTATGATTATGTTTCAATTAGGTCAAGTTTTTATGAAAAAATAATATATGGATTCCTATATAATTTTGATTATTTTTTTAATAATTGTGACCTTCACCTCAACACTTAAACCTAGGGTTTCCATATATTGAAGCTACCGAGAGAACATATGATATTGGAGTGTAGTGTTCTGAAAAAGTAATGCTATAATAAAATTATTCAGAAGAAAGTTTATTTACAGTTTGTTGAATCTTCTTTCTATAATTATGGTTTAAATTATTTTTTTGCAGTCCTAAATTCATTATTTGTCGAGCTTTCAAAAGGCTCTTAGTTTATGTTTTGATGATCATGATATCATTTAGTATAGATAATTCTCAATGTTTTCTCATATTAGCTACAATCAAGGTAGAAAGCTATCTAAAAGACATTAAACTGAATTCTAAAATATATAACATATAATTATAGATTTAAAATTATTGTAAGTTAATTTTACAATTATAAAATTATAAATTATATATTTAGTTTTTTAGTTTTTGCTTTAATTTTTTCTCAATATTTTTTCTTAAAAAGATATTAAAAGATAGTTTTAATTTTATTTTTTATTAAAATATGTTTTTAGTTTTCCTGAAATAAAAGAAAAGATGTTTTGAAGAAATTAAATTAAAAAATGGTTAAATATTTAAAAAAAAAAAAAAGTGGTAAATAATAGTTATAGCTTCAAAGTATGTTTATGTAGGTGGTCAAAGAAGGGGTCTTATAGAGCTATTGTATGAAATATTTGTGTGGAGAAGGGGTCCCACGAGAAGAAAAAGTTATTCAATAAAATGGAATTTTGCATAAAAAAAAATGGCTCATTTTTTCAGAATTTAGATTCAAGGTGTTGATTTTGAGGTGGGGTTTAATGTCTCTCTCATCCACTTCCTAAACTTTATTTACCAAATGCTATTCATCTATAATTTTTGAAAATAGTGATAATAATTTTTTTTCCATTGAGCTATACAATTTTCAATTTAGCATTCTTTGCTGCTAAAAAAAGTTATTAGAACATTAAAATTTTGGAGCTTCAATTAATAAGCTTTTCCATTTTATTAAGAATCCATAAGGTCTTGTTCATATAGAAAATCTTTAAAAAAATTAGCAACACCTACTAAGATAACTTAGGAAGCCCCCCTCCATGGGTTTATAGCCTAGAAAATAAAGTATGTAAACTTAATGATAATTTTTTATTAACATTTAAGCATTTGATTTTGCCTATGATTTAGTAATCTCATTAGAATCTAGTTGGCACATGGCACCCTTTCGAAGAAGAGATTTTAAGTATTTAAAAGTAACAAAATAAAATAAAATAAATTAACTTAACATGGCGACTATCCAAAGATTACCATTCAAAGATTTAGATGTACCCAAATTTTTATTAAGATAACATGGCCCCCTTCCAAAGATGAGTGTCAAAGAATTAAATGTACCAAAAAAATATTAACCATATTAACATAACATGACACCCTTCCATAAAAGAGTGTTTAGTAATTTTAGTGTAAACAAGAAAATATTATAAAATATATTAAAATAATGCACAATTAATGGGGAGTTTATCAAAGTGGAAAGCTTCCTTACTATAGGTTATATATGAACTTTGGTAATTGATTTTTTTAAAATTTCTTTACAATTACACCACAACCCAATAAATAAAATTGGATTGTCTCCACTTTTATTGAATAATTATAATTACAACCAAAAAATTACAATTGATTGATAATACAATTCTCTAACTATACATAGGTATCTTAAAATTTTTAGCTAACATTATATTTTTTTTCTTTCAATATATATGTATAGGAGAAAATTTGCACCCCTTAGGAAAATTCTCCTTTCACATACCCTCACCTTAGAAAATCAAATCTGAAGGTGAAATTTCACGTCACTCGCCTGCATTCCATCCACTTGGCATTTGTCTTGTGCATCGGTGAGAGAATATTTGTTGGGGATGCATGCATGGTGCACAAATGACCGTATGGCACACTACCATCCCTGATGGATTCCTACATATAAAGCTTGTTGAGGTGTTACACACCTAATTGGGGCCAAATTGTAACATCCCTCTTCAACCAACCAGCCTAGAAATGGTAGATTATTCTTCATTCTTCCTTCAAATTCATCCATTCTCACTTCATTTGGATCCTCTAGCATATTTATTGAGATCTCTAGGCATTCATCACCTCATCTCTTCACATTCTCTAGCATTCTAGAATTTCATTATTAGCATTGCAGCAACAACAACACTCCATCAACTCAACATTGCAAGTGTGAGGCTATCATAGATGTTGCAAGCTCAAAGTCTTGCAAGACCTCCCTTCACCATGGTTGTGGCCGTGGTGACTTTTCCAAGTTCATAGCTTGCTTTCTCCTTCCCTTGGCTAGTAATATTTTGCATGGAGGTGGTAACACTTCACTACTCTCCTTTGTGATTTAATTGAGTAGCATAATATTGTTTGTAGTATTCTTTGCTTCCTTTTCTTTCCTTTATCGCATATTGTACTCCATTGCTTTCTGGCTATCCGTGGAGGTGGAAACACCAAAACGAGGGTCTGACTGAGGTAGACCCCTATATAGCCCGAACAATTTTCCCTCTTGCTTGTGTGTAGGTGGACATGCATTTGGAGCTAGCAGGAGAACTGGTGCTTTTGTGAGATCATTTTCATCAACCTTGCTCTTATTTATTTACTTTATCATATCTGTCTTTACTTTTTGCATTTCCTCATTATGGTTTTTCCACCTAGACCAATTAGCTAGTTTGTTAGTATGTTTTTAGATAGTATTTATTGTAATTTCTATTTTCTATCCATATGGATTCTAACATGCTAGAGTAATACTAGTGCATCACACTATCATCTTAGAACTACATTGTCATCCTTAGATAGAGAGTAGTCTAAGGTGTAGTATTGTCTCTAAAAACTAGTTCGCCTAGCCCAAACCTAAAACTCGGGATCATAGAGTGACAAAATCATGTCATAGTGCTCTTCATTCTCAATCCTCATCCCAATCCATCATTTAGGGTGAGGTAAGTTAGGACAACCCTCCACTCTTAGCCCTCCATGACCTGGAGCCTTGACGTGGTTGGTCCCCCTCTCTTACATTTTACGTGAACCATTTTGGTTTTGTCTTGTAGTATTGAAATTTTCTTTCCTCATGTTCTAGGAGCATTGTAGGTTTGAGTGTTGTGAAGCCTTTTACCTTACAACCAAACCTACGACCCCTAGTAGGTGTAGTTGGAAGGCTCCATAGGTGTTACATTACAAAGCCTTAGTTGGATCATGGTCTGATTGTAAACCCTTCAGAAGTTTTGTGAGAGTATTGTTTAGTGTGTGTGATTGCCTCTTTCCTGCACCTTACTATCCCCTCTACACAACCTATGAGTAGTGGTCTAGGTATAACCTTCACCTCATAGGACCTGCCAATGAGTTTTAATAGAGAACCACGTCCTCTTTACATTCCTATGTGAATCAATGGAAACACTCTAGCAAGTGTTCTTATGGACCCAACGTCTCAAGTGAATATCATAACCAAGGAGATTATGTTAATTAGCTTCCTTCATAAAGATGGGTATGATGCACCTATTAGCACCATCCATATGCATATCAAGATTTTCATACCTCCCCTTGGTAGTATCATTTTTTCAGTCCTTATCAGACCCAAGTCCATAAACTTGTTGTTTGACAAAATTCCATGGTCTGAACTCTTCAAAGTGAGGCTGGGTATCCCCTGGCTAGTAGCTATGAATGTAGCCCCCTCAGTTGAGCATAAATTTCTAAAATTCATTCATGAGAGTTTAGTGCATGTGATTCATGACACTGGTTATAAACCACCAGTACCCATTGGTCCCCTTCCACCTAGGAATGACCTCTTGTATTGGACATATAAAAGTACAAGAGAAGGTGCTTAACGCCTAACATGAGGTACCCTCCATCTCCTTATGTTGTCTCACATAGGGCTTTCTTAAAAGATTGCAATGATGTCGCCAAGGCACGTAGAAGAGAAGAAGAAAAGCACACTCAAGGCCCCTCTTCCTCCTCTTCCACTATCCAGCCTGACACTTCCTCTTGCCCTATTTTGGTGCTATCATATTTTGTTTCACACTTGCGGGAGAATCCTATGGTGTCTGCTTGGTGAAAGCCCAAGTGTCCCATGTTTGAACTTTCTATTCTACCCATAGAGGCTAGGCCCATTCGATATGGTAGAAGGAAGGGTCCCCATGGGGAATCCTCTATGTCTCAACCTCTACGACCTCCCACCACTTCTTCTCCAAAAGTAGTAAACACGAAGAGGCCTGCCATCGAGGCATTAGAATTGGCTCCCCCTATTGTTTCCCCATCTCTTCCTCTTGCTCTTGTTTAGAAGTTTGTCCCTCCACCAGAAATGACTATGATGGACACTCCTATGGTTGAGTAGGATCCTTCCATCCCTTCACAACTCTTGGCATCTAGCTCGAAGAGTCATAGAAACTACTTTGTGTGTGAGCGCAAGCACCCACAAAAGGCTCTAGTGGATGAGAAGGCCACTTTATGGTTCAAGAAGGAAGAGGAGATGGCCACCCCTACTTTAGGGCCTCATAATGTGTTCTCCTCTCTCCTCCCCTCTACTTTCATTCAACCTAGCTCGGTATTGTTTATGATTCCTGTTGTGAGTGTGAGTGTGCCCAACCCCAAAAAGGTGTAGGTTTTCATCACTGCTTTAGTCAAGCCACCATTGTTGATGTCCCTTCTAGACATCCCACCATTTCCTAAACCCGTGGACATGTTGAATACTTTGATAGTGTTTTCTACATTTTTGTCCTCCTCCTCCTCCATGCCTCTTACCTCACCTATGGGTAGTTCACATCCTTTGATGAAGCAGAAGGTGGAAGTTGGCCCTTCCATGAATGGAGGGTGTAAGAGGAGCCCACCTTCTCGAAAAGGTGGTACGGTGCTAGCTTTTTCCATTGTACTGACGGAACTAGCTTTGGTATCCCTTAAGTTTATCACCGCTCCCAAATCGCTCAGTGAGCCTAGTAGTGAATCTCAACTCCCGTCATCCTTGTCCGTTAAGGTATGACATGGAACTCATATAAAGTGCATGTTCAACTCTCTAGAAAAATTTTTAGCCTTGTCGACGATCTTCAAAAAGTCGCTGACCACAACTCCACAAGAGCCAAGTGAAGAAGACCTTGTCTAGGCTTCTTCCTTAGCCCTTGTTGTGGGAGGTTCAAAAGCTCCTCCCCTTAATATTCCACCAATGCAATCTTATCCGCCTTCCTCTTACAATGATCTAGATTGGGAAGCAGATGACCTCTTGGTTTATGAGTGCTAGGGGGGCCCTCTTCTTTATCCTTAGATTAGGTGTGTGTGTGCTGTGATGTTTTCCCTTGTTCCTATGTTATGTGTTCCTAGATGACCCTTGTCACCCTTGTTGGTGCTTGGATAGAAGAGTGATTTTTTTTCATAAACCTTCTTCTATTAGTGTCATCATTCTTCCTTTGTTATGTGCTTTCACATTCGAAAAATTGGGGACGGTGCAAAGAGTTGGGGGCATTAAGGCTCCCATTCCATGTTGACCCAATTTTTTATTTTTATTTTGTCTTTTGTGGTTCCTCTTGATTTGGTGGGGATTGATGATGTTTCATCTTGCACCACAATTACCTATTATTTATAAAAGCATGAGCAGATCTCACCCCATGAAACCAAATCCCCCCGTGTCTCTTATTCGTGATGTTGTTGTTTCTCTTTTGCTCTTTTTTTATCTTTCTATCTTCTTTGCTTGAGTTCTCCCTCTCATGTGTGACAATGCCGTTTCTAGGATACTTCGATTTTTAGAAAATATATTCATTTCCAATGCATCTTTTCTCAAAAATCTTCACAAATTTTTTTTCAAAAGTCGCATTCTCGACTTGGACCCCTAACAGAATGTGTTTCCTTCATCATGGGTTCATAAAGAAAGAACTTGGAAAATTCCTCTGAATTGGAAGCAACCTTCCCATTTTCTTCCTTTTGAATTCCTTGATGAAGTGAACATCTTTTGAAAGGATTCCTTGATGATGGATTGATTTGAGAAAAAATGTCCTTTTTACACTTTCAAACAACACATCCCTTTAGTGGACCCATTTTATTTAAAAGGGTTCCCGAGGGACCACTTTGAAACCCTTCTAGTTTTTCGACAATCTGTGTGACTATCCGCTTGTTTTCCTACATGGTTGCCATATTTTCTGACATGTTTTATCTAGAGATTAACATGTCACTTTGTAGGTGGGCCTATAATCACTTTCTAATGAGAGAGAACTTGGCGGATGCCTTCTTGTAGGTTTGTGGGCCTATAAGATGCTTACTTCATTGGCTTTCCCTCATGAAAGAGAACTCTGGGGCCCTGTAAGGTGCTTACTTATCGAGGCTTCCTTCATGAGAGAGAACTCTAGGGTTTCCTCCTTGTAGGTCTACAAGCCTGTGAGATGCTTTCATCCTACGAGATTTATCAATCATTGGTCAAAGGGCCTTCAATGTACTTTGTGCAACTTCATAGTTATATGGAGCTACAGACTCCTTTTGTTTGAAACTCCTCAAGAAGGGTACATATGGATTCCCTTACCTTCCCTGTGCTTCCAAGTTCACTAGATTGTAGTTTGCTTCCTCGTCAGTTCAAGTATACATTTCTATCTCTTCTAACTCTTTGATCTACTTTACCAAGCGATCATCAGTATTCGTGCTCGCTAAAGTGGGGTAAAAATGTATAGGAGTGAATTTGCACCCCTTACGAAAATTCCCCTTTCACATACCCTCACCTTATAAAATCAAATTCGATGGTGAAATTCCTCATCACTCGCGTACCTTCGATCCACTAGTCTTCATTGTGCTTTCTATTTCTTGGTCATATGGACACTAGCATGCCAGAGAGATGCCACCACACCACACTATCATCCCAAAACTGCTATGTCATCCTCATACAGAGAACTATCTGAGGTGCATTATTGACTCTAAAAACTGGCTCGCTTAGCCCAAAGCTAAAACTCAGGTCTATAGAGTGACAAAAACATGTCATAGTGCTCTTCGTTCTCGATCCTCATCCCACTACATCCTTTAGAGTGAGGTAAGTTAGGGTGGCCCTCTACTCTCGGCTCTCCATGACTTGGAGCCTTGACATGGTTGGTCCCCCTCTCTTACAATGTATATCTAGGGAATCAAAAACATAAATATCTATGCTAAACAAATTAAAAAAGTCGTAATTTTGAAATTAACCTACATAATCTAGACATGTTTCGAAACCTATACTTGATGAAGTCTGTAAACTAAAATAAAACTATGAAAGTAAAAGTGTGCCTTGAAGTTCAAGAGAGAGAGAGAGATTACTGCCTAAAATTTGAAATTAAATTTGAGATAAATGTGTTCTATTAAACCTATGCTTATGTGTGAATTAGGTCAATTTTTTATCAAAAAAATAAGATATGCACAACCATGTAGTTTTGTTTAATTTCTTATAGTTGTTACCTTTACCTAAAACTTTAAACCTAGGGTTTCTATATATTGAATGGTTGTAACAAAAAATCATCTACAATTTCACCTATGAAAGGAAAAGTAAGTGATTTTGAAGAACATCATTGGAAATCGCTATACTATGAGAGGAGAGGTACTATTTTCACATCATTCACCTTGGGAATGCCTATTAATTTATTAAATAAATTTGATGAAGTTGTGATGTATGTCTAGAAAATAATGTAATTAAAAATTATCTTGAGTCTTAAACTAATACATAATGAGTGTTGACATTATCTATTGTGAGACCTAGGTTTTAGCTTGATATTGATGAAAGTTATGATATAATTTGAAATTTTCATGTACAATAATGCTATGATAGGGATATGGATGATTATGTGAATCACATATGTTTTTAATGAGTGATTTTGATCAGTAAATAATGATACTAGATGATGGATAATGAAAAATAGGTGTTGTTATCTTATGCATGTTCTAGGCCCATACAATTTGAACCTCTTGGATCAAGATCCTATGAATAGTGACTAGTTGGAATTATGTTATCTTAGGCATATGATCAATTTTACAAATAGAAAAAGTAGGTAAAATACAAACCTATGGCCTAAACTGGGTTAATATTGCAATCACAAATTTGAACATGAAAAATGATATGTCATATTAGAGATCAATTTTATTTAGTAGGGATAAATGATATTTTTAGTTTAAATTTAAACTTAGAGTTAGTGCCCAAGCACCAAATCAATTAAACCCATGTGCTACTACAATATAATCAAGATATTCAATATTGTATAGAAGAAAGAGTAAAAGAACAATAATGGTCAAACCTCTTCAACTAAGAGAAAAATTCTAAGGGATATCTATTCTACCAAATTCATTCGGGGCATGATCTTGAACTCATCTCTTAAGGTGTCTAGGCCTTGCACTCAATAGTACTTGAGGGTAAAAGCACAAACCTATGTCACAGTTTATAATGGAATCGGCCAGCAACAAAAAAATTTTGAACTTCGACCACATAAAAGTGGTCTTTATGTTTTGAATTTCAAAATGATGTAAACTAATGAAATGTAGAACTTTTGATGAAGTTTATTCCTGTAATTTTTCAGATTTTTTAAAATTTGTTTTCATTATTATTTTATCAATTTAAGAAAAAAAATTGGAATGCTGAAAATTTCAGAAAAAAGTGGCTTCATAGGCCATCAAGAAACAAATTGAAAAAAACTTCATTTCTCCCTAAATTTTTTTCCTCCAAATAGGTAACTTCAATATCTAGTGCATGGAAAAAAGAAATCAAATTTTGATTTATATTTTTCTTGTAATAACGTTTTAAAGTCAAATTTCTCAAAATTTGATAGTTTTCATGGGATCTCAACTATTGTCTATTTTTTTTTATCATTTTCAAAAAACAAAATTATACCAGTTTGAAGAGGACTCTCTCCTCTAGTGCCCCATATATTTTTAATTTAAAAAAATATATATTTTACTATTTTTTAATTTTCAATCAATCTTTTTTTTTTAACTTTAACAACCTACTTGCATTATTTAAAAAATAAAATATATTAAAACTAATCAAAGTATTAAAAAACTGAATATTCAAATTCACCACTTTGAGCTCTATAAAAGGGTTTTTATTTTTTTTTAAAAACATCATTCTAACTGAAGAAATACTTAGTTGAAGTTGAAAGTTTCAAAAAATTCTTAAAAAACTGAGTTGGCTGCCAACTAGGATGCCAACTAGACAGTTTCAGCCGAAACCCTTTCTTCAGAAATCTCGCACATAAAATAAGCCAATTTGAAAGCTAATTTGAAAGCTACAAAGGGAAAGATTTATTTTTTGGTTTCGGCTGAAACCTTGTGTGACATGTATACACCACATGGTTTCAGTCGAAACCTATTCGGCCAAAACTTTTCTGGATAAAAATAGTTCATTGGAAACTATTTATTTGGCCAAAAGTGTGACACAAGTTTGTGCTTTTACCTTTGATCCCTAGTGGGCTCATTCAAAATAAATTGACTTCACTAGCAAACCAAGGCCCATGGTTGATGATTTATTTCATCTTAACTTGAGTTTTGTGGCATAAAAGCTTAACTATTTTTTAATATACATGTTATTGTAGTAAATATAATGAAAATTATTATAATTTATCTAACTGAACAAAAATAATGAAAACCAAGGATGTATTTCTTTTCGTGATTATATTATATAGTATTATTATATAATGTTGTATTAGGATTCATAGTAATGGTTTTGATTCAATAATTTTTTACCCATAATTCATGAGTGGTGATTCACATGAGCCCATATCTCATCTCTCTTGAGCATGAATGGTCAACCTAGAACTCCCCACATCAAGGTGATGCTCACATGTATAAATAAAATTGAATTATTGGGAGTTCAGTTGTCTCAATATTCCAACAACATAGGCTTACATAACCATAGAGTTTCCCTTAATATCAAGCCAAAATAGGTTACTATCACATTTATAAAAAATTAAAAAATGTTGAACCTTATAAGTAATTAGTTATAGAGTATTCTAGCTCATTCATCTATATTTAAATGGAATTTTCTTTCTGTATAAAATTATGTGATAGATTTATTGAGAATAAAATACATAGTTTAAAGTCAATCTTTACCATACCATATTTCATTAGTAGTTCTTCAAACCAACATTACTATACCAAGAATGAATAATCTAGGTAGATCTCATTGCATCTAGGGGACGCTCACAAGGTGAAGCATTGGTAATTTTCAAGAGATGATTCATCCTAGTATTTCTACTCAATTGTACTTAACCATGTTGTTTTGTCCAAAATCAAGCACATTTATCTTGCTACTCCATTTGTTAAACCTTGAACAAGCTTTGCACTTTATAAATAATTCATTATATAACTCTTGATAAAGCTAAGTCCTTATTCCTAAATAATTAATACACATTAAATATGGATTGATAATTTTATTTATTGAAAACCATTCCATTGAATATAGATAAAACATCATATAATCTGATACAATAGAAAAAACACTAGCTGATTGTAAATGAAAAGGCTAGGGAGTTGTATAATGATGGTTTGCAATACAAAGGAATTCATTACAGGTTTTCAAATAACATACAAAAATAGGTAGAATTGATCATGTGTAAAATTCATAATTAAATATACTTGAGTCAAATTACTAATTAAAATTGGTAATTTCCTAGAATATCTCTACAATTAACCCCTATGAACATCAAACGAATTGAATGATGAGTAGACCATTCAAACTTATTATTGGTTAATGGATTTTATACTATTTCAAATTTCAAATTGTTCACAATATTTCCCAATCTTAGTTTGGATCAACAACCAATAGTTGGGTAAACTATTTCTATGTGAAATAATTTCTCTCTAAATTTTTTGAGGTACAATTCCCTTGTTGTATAGATAATATATTATTTTTCTAAATTCTAAAACTTAAAATGTGGGCATGCTTTTAACCAAAAAGTAGAAAGGCATAAGGCTGAAATCTAATACTCATAGGTCTCAATCACTTAACCCCATTAATTAAATTTTAATAATGAAAGACATTTAGCACACAGACTAATTGCATTCCACAAAATGTTAACTGATAAGTTCTATCAATCAAAGACATTTATGAAACTAAAGTAGATTCAATAAATCAAAATGATTTTGGCATCCACATAGAAATGAAATAACCAAAATAAATCTTTTATAAGACACAAATTATAATGGATCTTATTCATTCATTAATTTTACTATCACTCACAAATGCATAAATTTCAGTTTCAATGGCCTCCTATTTCTTTCTTCAAAGTTTCTAAGAGAGTTCATTCAATTATATTATAACATATATAATAATAAGTGTAACTATTTCTTGACAATAACTAAAAAAGGAAAATAAAAAGTCTCTTTAACTTCTTAAGACTTAACATTCTTTACAAAATATATTAAATAAAAACAAGAAAAGTTATTACTAAGGTGGCACATTTTTTGTGTTTTCCTCTCATGAAGGTTGGGTAGTTGACATGACAGTTTTTTATTTTTACACATAGAATTCCTTGACTATTGAAGTCATCTCACTATACAATGGGATGATCACATTCTTAGTCCTTAATTTCCTCAAAGCATTGTTCGCTCGTGCTAAATCTATTTTTCTAGTGTATTATTTTCCATGTTTGAGGAACTAGGATACAAATAGATCAATACCAATCAATATTCTTATATTCTCCATGTTGAAAGTTTACTTATCATAGAGGTTGTCAATCACTTTTTTAAAGTTCCCCTTTATAATTTCTAGATCCTCATGATGAGGATCATTCTCTTTTTGGAGATGGATGCTAATGCTTAAAAGGTTCTTTTGGATCTCAAATTTCATTTTATTACACTCTTTAAGAAACTTGCTTTGCTCCAATACATTTTGTTTTGGGAATAAAAGATTCCATCTACTATTCATCTTCCATATAGTGCATCTATTGTCATTAGCACTTGGCAAGATTTTTTCAGCCATCAATTTTTCTACTCCCAGTTCAAGAATTTCTTTGAAATCACCATCATTTTTTAACCAAATGGATTCCTCATGTTTGGTAGTGGTAATCTCATTATCCACCTCATCTTTCAACACTTGAATATCTTCACATATATTTATCATGTCTATGATAAATTTCTTTAATAAAAGAGGTAAAAACTTTATTGAACCATAGAACATAGCATTACATCAAAGCACAAGGCTAAATCCCGAAGGAACTGAAAAGAATAACCGAAACAAGTCAAGAGACAAAATCAACCAGCACTAGCTTCATCCTCAACAAGAATCCTCTCCAAGTCCAAACAAAGAGCCTGGGGGATATGAACGCATTCTTCAATCTACCAGCCATCCAAATGCTTAGAGGCCCACTTGGCCAGGAAATCCGTTGTCCTATTCCACTCCCTTGGAATATGGACAAATGACACCATCCCCATCAAAGTGCCAATCTACAAAATCTATTGCACCATCACCACCAACTGCCAGCTAACAATGGACACCTTCTGTTTATTAAGCAAGTTGATCAGAACTTGAGAATCCAATTCACAAATAACCTGACGCCACCCCAACACATAGGCCCTTTCCAAAGCATGGAGGATCGCCGCTCCTTCCATAAGGTTGATAGTCTACAAACCTTTATGGATAGAAAAGAGGAAAACCACTAAACTAGACGAGTCCCTACCAACTCCACCTATACCAACAAGACCTAGATTTCCCCTAGAAAAACCATCAGTATTGACCTTCAATGTGCCAACTAGAGGGGGCTGCAAATTCCCCAATCTTTGAACATGTTGCCTCCCTTTTCCTCCTTTCTTACAACAATAAGAGTTCGAGGATAGCCCATGAATACCTAGCCTAGCCACCATCTCCACATCCCTTTTCTCTAGCAGCAACACCACATTTCCGTTAGCTTCAATCATCTCATGAATCATACCTAGGATCCTAAACCACACCTGTTGTATCCTCAAGTTCTCACCTCTAAAAATCCTCCTATTCCTTTCCTTTCCAGCCAAACCTACCACAATAAGAAAATAGGCTTAGCATGCCACACATCCTACAGAAAGGGGGCCAATGAGGGAGGTATTCCCAAGCTAGTCCAAAAATCCACCAAGGAGTAGGCATGAACACAAGGGCTATTCCATACTCCCCACCAAGAATACTATAGTTGCAAAGTAAAAGTGAACCAAAAAAACAAATGAAAAGAATCCTCCTCACCTTCCCCACAAAGAACACACCTAGAGGGGCCCTAAAACCTGCACTTTTGAATATTATCCCATGTCAGACACCTTTTCCAAGACAAATTCCAAATGAAGAAGTTACACTTCGGCAAAGAAAACTTATTCCATACATTCTTCCACCAAGGAACTTCCAACCCATCAATCCTTTGAGAGAGAAGCCTCTGGTAACCCGAAGCCACCGTATAAGTACCTTTTAGGTTCGAAGACCACGAAAGAATATCCTTATCCATGAGGGAACTACACTACCAGCCATAAATAATCTTATGAAGCACTGTACACTCCTCTTCCATGCCCACCACCGGACACTCATTGGGATTCTTGCACCTTGTAAATGTAATCAAATCTTGGCTAATTTGGATCCTAAGAAACCTATGAATTTTCTAGGCTAAAAATTATGTGTAAGAATTCTAAGTCAGATTTCTTCTTTGTATTTCAAATGTGTTGATTGCAAAACATTTATCAATTTCAATGTCTACAATCAAAGATTGCATGCATGTTTTATACTTCAAGGAGGAGAAATGCCTCTAAGAAGATACGTGCCTCCAAGGAGAGACGCGCCCCATAAGAGGACGTGTCTCCACAAAGTGGAGACACATCCTCTCATGGGACATGTCCCTTGAAGGCACGGGTCTTCTTCAACCAACTAATCGGTGCCTAACATAAATACATAAGTATTAACACCCTGCGATTTTATATAATGCAAAGTTTTAACATCATTTATTATTTCGAATTTTATTCATGCTCATAAATTCAAATTTCTTATTTTTCCAGAAATATTTATTTAAAGATTAATTTCGATCATGTATAAATGATGATGATGCAATCAACAATCATCATTTATATCTGACCGAAGCTACCTTTCATCAACACTCCCTCTTATCTAGGGAAGATATTTCAAATCGAATAAGAGGAGATATCACCTTCACACGTGATATCAAGATATGGTATGTTTTCTCAATATTGTCAAGTCACATGGCATTCTTCATAACACATCTTCATTATGGTATGTGCACTGACATCAAGTCACATGATGTCTACCATAATAATTCATGGCATATCCACCGATATATAATTATCCACCATGATTATCTCTTAAGGATCACAATGATTTTCAAATGACATCAAGTCTCATGATATCCATCAAAGTGTCCAAGAGATACTATCATGATATGTCCACAGATATCAAGTCACATGATATCTATCATGATAGTTCAACTCATCATTGTAGATTCATCACTTTACAATGTCACATACAAGTGTTCATTATTAGAAAGATCGTCACCTTTCAATAATGTGCACAGGGGGAGCAGGCCCACAAGGTCATGGAGTCACACACATGACAAAAGAGTTTACACATTAAACATCTTTATATATTAGTACAACTTATAAACAATTTGAATTTCAAACATAATATCAAATTACATTTCATCCATACCAAGTTTCTTCCTGAAGTGTTCTACCTTGATTTGGGAGAGAGGTTTGGTGAGGATGTCTGTTGTTTGATCATTTGTACTAATATACTCCAACTGGATCACATTCCTTTCTCCCATGTCTCTTACATAATGGTAGGGGATCTCAATGTGCCTAGATCTATCATGGAAGATAGGATTTATAGAGAGTTTGATGCAACTTTGATTATCACACTGAATGATTGTAAGATGCAAGGGCTCACCAAAGAGTCCCAAAAGCAATTTTCGAAGCCAAACTACTTCTCTTGCCCCCATAGAGGCTACAATGTATTCAGCTTCTATCGATCTTTGTGCTACTGAAGACTGTTTTTTGCAAATCCAAGAGATCATAGCCGATCCTAAACTGAAGCAACATCCTGATGTGCTTTTTCGATCGGTTACACTTCAAGCCTAATCTAAATCAGAGTATCCATGTAGATCTAGTTGGTCATTTCTATAAAGAAGACCATATCCAATAGTGCCTTGAAGATATCTCAATATATGTTTCACAGCCATAAGGTGAATTTCCTTTGGCTCACACATGAATTGGCTAAGGGCATTCACTGCATAGAAAATATCAAGTCTGGTGTTAACCAGGTAGATCAAGGATCCAATCATTTGTCTATATAGGGTTGAATCTGCACACTTGGATTCTATTGCTTCTTCTTTAGGTTTGTGAAGGTTGGTTTCCATAGGTGTAGACATGGGTCTATAGTCCAAGATTCCAAATCTCTTTAGAATATCAATAGTATACTTTCCTTGGTTTAGTATAATGCCATTTGATTTCTTCCATACTTCCAAACCTATGAAGTAGTGTAAAATGCCCAAGTCTTTCATGTCAAATTCGAAAGTTAGATCCTTCTTTCCTTGAGAAATGAGGTGATCTTCTCCTATTATCAGTAGGTCATCAACATATAAAATAATTATTAACATATCACCTTTGATTACCTTAAAGTAAAGATTTGGGTCTGCATCATTCTTGGAAAATCCTAGTCCCAAGAGGTAGCTGTCAATTCTTTCATACCAGGCCCTGAGAGCCTGTTTAAGTCCATAGAGAGCTTTCTTTAGTCTGCATACATGTGAGTCAAGTTTATGTATCACAAAACCTTTAGGCTGTTCTAGATAGACTTCCTCTTCAATGGTTCCATTTAGGAAGGCAATTTTCACATCCATTTGATGGATCTTCTAACCTTTAGTTGCAGCAAAGGCTAACACTACTCTCACAGATGTGTAACGGGAAATAGGTGCAAATGTTTCTTCATAATCAATGCCTTCCTTTTGTGAAAAACCTCTTTCCAAAAAACACGTGCCTTATGTTTTTCTATACTGCCATCAACAACATGCTTGATTTTGAAGAGCCATTTAGAAGAGACAATAGATTTCTCTTTTGGTCTAGGCACTATATCCCATACATCATTCTTTAGAATGGACTGATATTCTTCCGTCATTGCATCCTTCCATACTTGATGTCTGAAGGCTTCTGTAACACTGACAGGTTCTGAATTTATTATGTTATTCATTAGAGCAACATATCTTGAGAACCGTTTGGGTCTTTTATTTTTCCTAAACGTTCCTTTGGGTGCTGCATGATTCTCAGCTTCTTTGATCATCTTTCTAGCCCAAAGTGGCATCTTTCTACTGTTGTCATTTGTATTCTCATCTGAAGTAGATTGAATTTCATTTGGTATTTCCTCAGGACACTCCCTCTAAATCTCAGGAGTAGGCTCCACTTCTAGTACTCTAGGGGAATAGGTTTCTATCTCACTAGAACTTCTTGCCCTTTTGAATGCAATGTCTTCTTTAAAGATGACATCTCTACTCAATTCAATTTGTTTATGCCCGGGTACAAATATCCTGCAGGCTTTGGAGGTTTCACCATATCCCACAAATACCCCTTTCTTTCTGAAAGGTTCTAGTTTGAATCTCTTCTCTTTGGGCACATGAATATAGATAGGGCAACCAAAAATCCTAAAATGACTAATCTAAGGTTTTATGCTGGTAAAAGCTTCTTCATGAGTTTTGTTATCTAGATGAGAATGAGAACATCTATTTTGAATGTAGACAACAGTTCTAGAGGCTTCTGCCCATAATGAAGTTTCAATGTTTCTGTCAAGCAACATTGCTTTAGCAACTTCTGCAATGGTTCTATTTTTCCTTTCAGCAACCCCATTTTGTTGAGGGTTGTAGGCTACTGTAAACTCCCTCTTAATCCCAGCACTCATGTAGAATTCCTTAAAAAATTCAGAGGTGTATTCTTTCCCATTGTTTATCCTTAAGATTTTTATTTTCTTCCCAGAGAAGCTTTCAGTAAGGGCTTTGAACTCCTTGAACCTTTTAAGGATTTCTATTGACTCTTTACACTTAAGGAAATAAATCCAGGTTTTCCTAGAGAATTCATCTATAAATATGACATGGTATATAAATCCTGCCTTGGAAGGTACAAACATGGGTCCACATAAATCAAAGTGAACAAGTTCTAATACATTTTGGGTTTTACTCAAGCTATTGTGAAAGGATCCCTTTGTATTCTTTTTTGGGGAACAACCTTTACAAGTTCCTTCATGACATGGTTTTAACTTAGGTAAACCTATTGGGTGATCCCACAATAGTGGTTTACAATTTTTGGCCAAACTAGACACTGAAATTATTATTTTTAACTAAATCTTCTCATTCAACCACCTATAGCGGCTAAACCATGAGGAATTTGAAGATGATGCAAAATAGAGTCTCATCAAATTTTGTCTGTAGATTCTAAAAATATTTTTTTCAAAATTTTTGGAATAATATTGCACTTCTTTTTCCATCTCCCCCGAAAACTGGTTTTTTTCATAAAGCAACATTTTTAAAAAGTGACGCTCACCGTATACAACATAATTTTTTTTGTATGAAGGATAAAATTATATTTTTTAAAAATTTAGATTTGTAACTTCGATATCTAGCACTTTCATTTTGTCTTATAGTTTTTTATTGAATATTGTTTCCTTAATAGAGTTTCGAAGTCAAACCAATTGCAATTCAGACATGGGCGGACTGTATACAACATAACTTTTTTTGTATATATCGAAATTAAATTTTTTTTTTTTTAATGGATCAAGGATATCAATACCCAGCATGAGCATATTTTTAAAATTTTTGTTTTGATAATTTTCTATTTTTTCACATGTGCAAAACAAAGAGCTTGATTTTTCGGTGAAAAACCTATGTTTAATAAAACTAAAAAAACACATACATAATAAAACCAAAACATATTAAAATTATATTTGTGGGATAGATCATTTGAAGGAATACCATCATAATTTCAAATAAATTTTAAATGAATTCATTTGATCCCCCAAAAGGTAAATCAAAAGTGATTTTTTATCAGCATTTTGATAGGTGTAAAGGAGACTCATTTATAGGTATGGTTTAAAACTAGTGAGGTTCTATCCAAGGGGGTTTGATCTAAGGTGGTTTGATCAAACCATATTCAATTGGAATCCTTAAAATGGAACTTTTAAAGGCTTAAATCATTATATTTTCTAAAAATATGTGATTTCAGCAAAAATCAGTTCCTCTCAAAAATTGTAAACTAGCTTTGTGGGATCACCCTATTACAAGTTTTTCCACAGAAGGTAGGGCATGGAAATGAAGGTGTCCTAATATTCTATGCCAAATTTCATTTGAATCAGAAGTGTCGAGGGTAAGGGCTTGCTTAACCTCAATGCATAGTTTGTAAAGATACCCTTGTCTTATACCTATGGTTTGGGCTTTCTTGATATCTGAGTTCTTAGGCCATGCTAGAACTTTCCCATCCATAAAGGTAACTCTATATCCATTATCTTCAAGGGCAGAGATGGATATTAGATTCCTCTTTATTCTAGGTACAAATAAGACTCCTGTGAGTTGAAGGGAGAGACCGAATTTCAATTTGATGGAGCAAGTTCCAACCCCTTTTACAGGGTGCGCAAAATCATCTCCAATGGTTACTTCTTCATTAGTCTTTTCAGTCATAGTGTTTAAGTGTTCTCTGAACCTTGTGATATGTCTAGAGGAAACACTATCAATTACCTAGTTGTGGGTGTTGTTAGATACATGACTAGATAAGGCTGAATAGAACACAAAGTTCTTAGATTCATGGTCTGAATTTGGCTTTCCTACTTTAGCAAAGGAGGCTTGTTGTTTTGATTTGTTAGGGAACTTCACATTGCATAGTGGCCATATTGATCACATCTAAAACATTGTACTTGAGAGATGTCTTTCTTCTTGGAAGATCCTTTTCCATAGGAATTTCTCTTTCTTTTAAATGATCCTTTCCTGTTGGAGTTTTTCTTACTCTTTTTATTAGATGTTGTGTTGAGCACATGAATGTCTTCATCTATGTTCTTTTGTTTATTTTATTTTGTTGAGAGTCTTGTTTCCTCTTGAAGGTAGTCTGTTCTTAGCCTATCAAACTTTGGGAGTTTAGATCTCACACTTATTCCTTGAACAAATGACTCCCATGAGTTTGGTAGGTCTCCTAGTGCAATTAGAGTTAACTCTTTGATATAAATCTGGTATCCAATTGTGGATAATTGATCCCTTAGTTCAATGATCCTCATGAACTATGCATTAATAGTTTCTCCTTTGTTTATTTGGACATTTTTGATTTTCCTCTTTAATGCAAGACTGCTACTGGCGTTGTTTATCTCATAGGTGCTCTCAAGGGATTTGAACATTAGATATGCAGTTTCATGTTTTGGTAGAATGGGTACTATATGATCCCTAACTACATCTACTAAGATTTTCATGGCCTTTTCATTATTCTCAATCCATTGAGTTTTCTTAGGATCAGACTCTAGTTCCCTTTTGTTTTCTCTCACAAATGATTCTAAATTTCCATGATGTGAAGTTTTTTTCTCCTGCAAGACGATCTTCAAATCTGATCACACTTGACATTATGAAGAATGTGATGTGAATTCAATTTAAAAAATATGAATTTTTGTAAGCAAACTGATATCTAGATTTGATTTGGATTCACTCAACTTGGCTCTGATACCATGTAAATGTAATCAAATCTTGGCTAATTTGGATCCTAAGAACCTATGAATTTTCTAGGATCAAAATTATGTGTAAGAATTCTAAGTCAGATTTCTTCTTTGTATTTCAAATGTGCTGATTGTAGAACATTTATCAATTTCGATGTCTACAATCAAAGATTGCATTTATGATTTATACTTCAAGGAGGAGACACACCTCTAAGAAGATGCGTGCCTCCAAGGAGATATGCACCCCATGAGAGGATGTGTCCCTTAAAGGCGCAGGTCTTCTTCAGCCAACTAATCGGTGGCTAACATAAATACATAAGTATTAACACCTTGCGATTTTATACAATGCAAAGTTTGAAAATCATTTATTATTTCAAATTTTATTCATGCTCATAAATTCAAATTTCTTATTTTTCCAAAAATGTTTATTTAAAGAGTAATTTCGATCACATATAAATGATGATGATGCAATCAACGATCATCATTTATATCTGACCGAAGCTACCTTTCATCAACACACCTTGGTCTTACTAGTTGCCCATGAAAAGAAAGCAATTTATAGTCACTCATCCTCGACCAACCAGCATTACAGAATCTTCGGCACAAGGTCGACAAGTTGGGAAACTGAAAGATAATGGGAGGTTAGCCATCCCAAGAATCATACCAAAATTGATCCTTCATCACACGTTTGCATATAAAAAATAATCCATCCTTGATTAGCACGACTCCTTTCTTAAGAGTAGACCAAATTTCTGAGCCCTTTCCCACCAGAGGGTAGTGAGGAATCCTTCTGAGGGATATCTTGGAGATACTTATGGGATAGAATCTTGACCCGGATCTGATCCTGCTTATTGCACCACTGCTAATAAAGTTTGGCTGCCAAAGCCATACTAGCCAACGAGGACTGCGTTAGCCACAAACCACCATACTGTTTTGGAAAAAAAATAGTATCCCATTTAACAAGACTCTATTTGGAAGACAGCAAGTTGCCAGCCCATAAAAACTATCTTTCTAAAGAGTCCATCTCGCTAAGAAAACCCATCGAGGCCACCTGAATCATACACCAGTAGATGGGGTGAGCTTGAACCAAAGATTTAAGTAACTGAACACGGTGCACAAAGGATAGCCAATGGTTAGTCCAATCAGAAACTTTAACACAAAATTTATCTAGGATAGACTGCCACGAATCCCTTGGTAACCTGTCTACAGCAATAGGAATCCCAAGACAAGACAAAGGAAGAGCCCCAATCTGAAATTATAGAATATGAGAAATTCTCCTCTGTATAGAATCCAGAGTGTTGAAGAAAAATATGGAAGAATTTTCTTCATTAATTAATTGTCTCGAATCCATAAGATAAATATCCAGAACTTGGTGCAGATTCATAACTTCCTAAATATTGGCCACACCCATCAGAGTTGTGTCATCCAAAAACTACAAATGGGATTGTGGGGGTAAGTCACCTCCCCACCTCCACCCCTGGATGAGGCCCTGATCCACATGTCCTGTCAATAAGCATCCCAAACCTTCAACCAACAGAAGAAACAAGTAAGGAGAGAGAGGGTCACCTTGCCTCAATCCATGAGAAGCACCAAAAAGCTAAGAGTTCTCCCCATTAATTAAAATGGAGAATGAGACTGAAGTGACACAACTCATGACCCATTGAATCCACTCATATTCAAAGCCAAAAGTAGCTAGAACCTTCTAGAGGAAAGACCACCAGAATCTATCATATGCCCTAGCCATATCAAGCTTGATAAACATAGCCTTTTATTTGGAATTGTCCATAGATAAATAGACTTAGTAGCTATAACAATACCTTTGAGAATCTTCCTACCCTTCACAAAACAACTTTTCTCCTTAGAGATGAGCACCTTGAGCCACTTTTTCAATCTATTAGCAATTAGCTTGGAAATAATCTTATAAACCACATTTCAAAGAGATATGGGATGAAATGACTTAACCTATCCACCCCTTCACACTTGGGAATGAGCGGAAGTAAAGTGGAATTAAGAGCCTTTAACATCTTCTTATTCCTCTAAGATTCTTGGACCACCACCAATAAGTCCAGCTTGATAATTTCCCAGAACTCTTGAAAGAATTCAAACGGGAAACCATCAAGGCCTGGGGCTTTCCCCTTCTTCATCTAAAACACAGTCCCCTCCAGCTCCTCCAAACAAATCTCTCCCATAAGATGATCCATCATTTCCCTAGACACCAAGGAAGGGACACAAGAAAGGATCTGAGCTTCTTCCATAGAACTACCCTATGAATCCTCTTTGAATAGAGAAGTAAAATATTGAACTACTTCATTCGAAATAACCTGAAATGAAGGAAGAGTCTCTCCCCTATCATTGAACAAAACAGGAATAGAACTACCATGATGCCTAGCATTAACGAAATTAAAGAATAAAGAAGAGTTTCTATCTCCCTCTTGGAGACACTCAACCTGGGCTTTCTGTTTCCAAAAAATCTCCTCCCACAAATCCCACTCTTCAAAAGATTTCAAGTCCCTTGACTCCTCCCGCAAAAAATTCTCAGTCACCCCATTCTCCATAATTATCCTCGTAATGCCATCTAGGTTAGCCTGTGCAACAGACTTAACAACTGAAGAAGCTTAGCAAAGACATACATTGCAGTACCATAGGAAGGTCTACCATCCTGCCACCACTGAGCAACATGGCTAGGGAGATCAGGATCACACAACCACATAAGCTAAAAATTGAAGGATGAAGTTCAAGGGAGTCAAGTAGAGAGGAAAAAAATATTTATAGGCCAAAGGTCTGAACCCCTCTAGTCCAAAATCTCAGAGCTAGAAGACCACATACCACCATCCTAGAAGTAGGAAAACATGAAACGATCTAAGCGTTCTACAATGTAGTTATCACCAACCCTTTGATTGCTCCAGGTAAACTGTCTATTGTCGGGCTTGATATCAAAAAGATTCAATGCAGAGATATTGTCTTGGAACAACAACGCAGAGGCCTCCAACCTCGTGGTACCACCCTGCTTCTCAGCAAGCATTAATAATGGCATTGAAGTCACCCCCAATAATTTAAGGATGGTAAGGATCCATGTTGTGAACAGATTGAATATTGGACCACAAGAGTTGCTTGTTCTGCATCTCCATAGGCACATAGACATTGGAAAATAGAACAGATTCCCCCGACTTGAAACAAGAAGCCACCATGGAGAGAGAGGACTTAAAGGAAACCCACCATTGGGGGATAATTGTCTGAGGGTTCCATAAGCAAGCCACCCCCCAAGAAGCTCCTTCAACACCAATGCACTGGCATTCACTATTCCTCCATAACTTAGGCACTAAGCGTGTCATACGCTCAACATAAAGCTTGGTCTCCTGCAGAAAAAGGACATCAAGAGAATGATATCTAACCAAATCCCGAACAACTTTTTGTCTAGGGCCACTGTTTAAGCCCCTAACATTCCATGAAAGAAAAATAATTTCAAGGGTCCCAAGAAATGAGAATCCAGAGTCTTGAATGACCCTGAATCCACCAAAGTCTCCTCTATCATTTTAATCTTCTCCAAATCTTTCTTCCTGCCAAGCTTAGAAACTTTCTCTGCCCCTCTTTCTTAAGATATTGCTGCAAAATACCCAAAATAGGAGATGACTTACTATTCATACCCACCTCTATGCTCATTCTCCACGAGGGATGAGAAAAATCCTCACCACCCTTCACAACTTTAATAGCACAACCCAACTCCTCCTGGGCCACCATTTGCAGATCTATTTCCAAATTCATAGTCCTCTCCACCTGCAGAGCAAGAGTTACCCCTGAACTAAGCCCCTCATTCCTTGAACCTCCCCCATCTTGCTCTAAGCATGGTAATCCCAAACTCTCCTCCTACTGGTTAACCTGCACAACCTCAAAAGGAGGCCCAAACTGATCAGTACCAAAAGTCCCTTGATCCAAATTTAACAATCTTGGATTCACTTCCTGTTGGCTAAGATCATCCAACACCTTGAATCTATTAAAAGTATCATCATCCTGCCTTTCCTTCAAAGTATTTTTCTACCCCTTATTTATATTCTGAGCTCTAACAAGAGTAAAACCATCATCCCTGACACTTCCACCTGTAGTAGGATCCTTTCCCTTATCCACCTTAGGTGGATTATGAGGATGTTGAGAAGACTGAGCGTCCAAAGGCTTGGGCGCCTTCAGAAATCTACACTATAAATGGCCATACTCATGGCAAAGACGACATCGAACTGGTAAGGTCTCATAGTCTAGCTACTGTGCCCATGAATGAGATCATGCACATACTTCTATGGAATCTAGCAATGGTTTACTTAAATCAATTTCCATACAAAATCGAGCATATGTCATTAACTTTTTGAACCAATTTTTCTGCAAAGAACCAATAGGTTTCCCAAGCATTAAAGCTAGTAAATGCAAAACATTATCGTGCCAACATTCCACCGGGAGCCTTGACAGTTTGACCCAAACTAGAACCCTACTCGGAAGCTCGCCAGCCGGATTGAAGCCCACATGCCATGGTTTAATAAACAAGTCCACCTGGTTGTAAAAGTAAGGGCCCCCTTCAAAAACCTTGATCCTATTCGCCATACAGTCAAATGTAACCATAAAATAGTTATTCGCCAGGAGCCAAATCTCCATCTCCCCCTCTGAAAACCATATCCGCTAAGCCCAGACTTCCAAAAATTACAATGAGATTCTCAATCCCAAGAACTTGTAGTATAGGGAATGTCTTGAATAGTAATCAATATCCTTCGCTAGCATCTCCATCAGAATCACTACATTCAACCTCTCTTTTCACCTTTCCAAGAACCCATTAATCTTTAGAATCTGAGATCCCCTTGTTGAGCCCATCTCAGTCTTCTCTAGGTCCAACGAGAATAGATTATTTTCAAAAATCTTAGAACCCTGTGGCGAGGGTTTTGAGACAAAATTTGAATGGAAATCCATCTTGGCATAGGCCCCAGATGCTTCCCCTAGCTCCATTGAAGAAGATAAAACCCTAGATGTGCATGGAAGTCTGACACCAATAAACAAAGAGTGGATTAACAACCAACCACCCACACTCACCACCAAGCACCCAACCACCCTCCACCCAACAGCCTACACTACAAACACCTAGGGTTGAGAAGATGGCAGCACCGACAATCCTAGCCCACTCACCCCACATATAGAGAAACTACACCCGCCTCAACACAAAATCTAGGAAAAATGATACCAAGAGTACCGTCGCCTGTCCTCAGATAGCTTAAACAAAAACCAATGGCTTACAGGTCAAGCCTCATGTAGCCAAAGGAAGCTTTGAGAAAATCAACCACAGAGAAGATGAACCCTCCCCAAACAAACCTCAACCTCGAACAACGATCAAAGCCCACTCCCGAACACCAAAAGCTCTGAGAAATGCAGACAAGAGGCCAAAACGGGCATGCCCAGTGCCATTAGAACATGCAAGCCTTGACCACCATGTCTATGATAAACTTCATTCCTCTAATTAGGATGTCTTTAGTCTAATATTTAGTGATCTTCCCATAAATTTTATATCCAAAAAATTGACTAACCATATCCTTCCCCATAGATGAAGCTGGACCAAAAGGAGTACTTATCTGATTGATTGGCTCAAGAATGGGATCAGTCAATGATTTTAAGCTATTAATTAAGATATTTACATAATGCTTCAACTCATATTTACTATTTTTATCCCTAGCTATCATTTCCACAAGTCTAGTGGTTGTTACCTAAAAATTACAGTGTAAATCCCCATGTCTAGTGGAAGGTCCCATGTTAACTCTAGTGATACTTAAATCACTAAATTTTTCTTTTCCTACATCCTTTTGTGTAGAAGGATGTTCTAATTCTACATACATATTCCTTATATCAACATCCTCCATCAATATAGATGTGGTCTTCAATTTCCTAGACTTGGGAGTACTTTGGAGCAATTGGTTGATGAAATCCTTATCAAGGAGAGTCAATTTGATTTTTTTCCTTTTCTTTGAGAGAGTTTTCTCTGTCGATGAGGTGGAAGTAGGAGTCATCATGGATTTGGTACAAGGATATGTGAAATGTAAAGCACTCCTAAGGGGAGGAGTATCATAGATTTACATCTTAGGAGAAGATGGTGGGGTAGGACTGACCCTGGGTGGGGATTTTTGTGGTGCATTTGGTGGAGGATAATTGGGAGAAAGGGGAGAAGAAGAATCAGTTACTTGTGGTGGATAACAAAACCCATTTATTGTTTCTTCTTCTACTACTTGTTTATCGTTCTCTTTTTGTATTTTCCTTTGAATTTCATCCCCACAAGTGTTCTCTCACATTCCTTTCTCAAGAGGATTGTCATCACCATGTCCTTGTCCAATTGGGAATGTTTTTTGAGAAGAGGAGGATGATTGTAGAGTCGAAGATGATGGTGCTTGGCTACTTTCCCCTTGTTGCTAACTATCTTGAGATTTTGGAGGAATAATGGCATATTTTCTATAGTCTTTCTAGCCACCCAATCTTGAGTCTTTTTGATTACCACTATAGTCTTGGCATCAATGATTTCCACTTCCTTAATACTCCAATCCATTGGTATAATTGGTTGTGTCTACACATGATTGATAAAATTTGTGTCTAATAGGTTAGATTCATCATCTTCGATACCTTAGATATCTCAATTTAATACCAATGTTATAATTTTCCTTAATGATAATCTCATCCAAATTCTCCTTTGAACCGAGCATACTCATTTACATAGTCTGTCCAATAATCCTCTAAATGCAGAATATGGTAAAATCCTAGCCCTAATTGCAGATTGTCCTTAATAAAGTTTTTGGTGTCAAAGGGGAATTTACTTTCATTGAATTGCATTGCATACTTCATTAAATCCATTTCAATATTGAGGGCATATGACATTGACTTACACGAGTAATATCCAAGGTCGATAGAAAATTGAATACCTACCTTCTTCCTATCTTGGAACCTTTTATTTACTTCTGCCACTTTCCTACATACTTTGATGAGAATAAATTTATCCTCTATATACTTGGGTAATTTATATGATACATTGTAAAATCCTCCAATATTGATGTAGTTAAATCTTAGAAACTCTATAAAATTGCTACCATAAGTGTCAATTAATTGAAAGGCCTCCAGATAAATCCTTAAACCTATGTCCACTTGAATATCTCTTACCATCGTCATAGTGAATGCCTAATTCACCCTTCTAAAATGCCTAAAACTCATTTCCAATTGGATTTTATTATAATAATCATACACTTGGATATCTTCATCCTTTCCCTCCACTAGTCTCAAATTTCCAAGGTCTGGCACATGGGGTATCATAGAACAAATTGGAAAACATATAGAATGACCTATTGAAGGGAAATTGAACGATCATAGAATGTATTTGATCGTAGATAAGTTGAGCCCAATCAAGATATTGTTCACCATGGATAATTATCTAGATAAATAAGTACATCTAGTCTTCAAAAGATCATGAGTGTTTTTGTTACCCATTAGCCTATGCAAAAGAACCATCATATCAAAACTTTTATCCATGAAATTGGTCCTATGTAGTTTTTTAGGTGATTGATATTTTCCCTTCTTTAGGGTGGAAAACCATTCTCGAGCAATAAGATTTTTTTATTGTCCCTTCCTTTCTTGAAAATATTGATGGGACAAAATGAAATTGAAGTCTATATATTCTTCCCTTTCTAGTAATCACAAACATGAAGTAAAAATATCCCTATTTATTTTAATGACCAACCAATTATCATTTTTCCTAATTTCCCTTGCATTGGAATCATAATGGTTGATGCATTCTATGACTAGGTATGTAAATTTCACCACCACGGGAAAGGTTGCAACTTGTAGTAACACACATTCAATTAGCCTTTGTGTAATTGGGGATCAATCTTCCTTCCCAATTCTTTCCAAAAATCATTTAAATTTATGTGGGCCCTAGCCTAGTATCCCCAATTTCTAGTAATGTACTCGAGAAACCAAACAAATATTCATAATGGAAGTATTTGTACTTCATGATGAATAAAATTGAAGGAATATAGTCATGATTTATGCTCAAGAAATAATTGAATATAATGTACGAGCTATTAAAATGACACTTATTTGCATATTTTTGAGAATTCTTCTTGAACTACTTTATGGTATACAAGTTCAAGGATAAATTCACTGTACCTTTATGTTAGGACTAAATATCTCACCACCACTACTCATAAGTCTTCCATAATTTTGCTCTTTTTATTTTCTGCAAATTTGCTCCTAAGTGTAACTTGTTAAACTGAATTGTTTTGGCAATATAATATCTATATAAGCACTTATAATTAATGTTCAAGAGCGGTAGGTGGGAATTAATGGTACACTTAAAATTTGGTGTGTGTGAGTTATTTCATCTTACATTTACCGCTGACACTTTTCAAATTTTGAAAATGAATGAATATGAAAACTTATTGGAGAATCCATGGGTTTTGAGAACCTTGTCAGAGTCTAACAATTTTTTTGAAACCTTCATAATCATTTGAAGGTTCTTGTTAAAACACCTTTTGAAGAATATGACCTTCATAAAATGAATCCCACCGAGCTTAATAGGGGTTGTCAAAACCTCATTAGGTCTCAATGAAATTTTTAAAACCTTCATAAAGTTTTAAAATGATTTTTCTTTGCCTTCATATTGCTCGAAACATTGGAAAACTCATGTTTGAAGTCAAATTTTTAATTTGTGCGAGCTCAAGGTTGAATGAGAGTATTTGGTTTGTTGGTGTAATTAAATGTGTTGTACCTTGTCCTAGGTCATGATTACACCTTAGTTAAGTTTACTTAGGGACCACATAGGAGATAGTTGGAACTTTTCCACCTTTGGTGGACTTATCATATTATTACTTTATCACTTCCACCTTTTCCGGACATATCATGTGATTACCTCTCCATCTTTTGTGGGTGATCCACCATTTGTGGTGGTTATCACATTATCACTTTTCCACTTTAGGTGGAGTGATAGATTTTTCCAGTTGTCTCATGTCATAAGATTATGAAACTTGTCATAATCTTATGCCCTTCTATATTCGGGAATGTGCAGGATCATCATGGAAAAAATAGGCCCTTAAGTGGCAATAAAATTTAGAAAAATTAGAGTTAGGCATCTTGGCATAAAAATTTGAATAAGTTAACTATATTATTTCAAAAATATGTAAGAATAGAATCTGTTGCAAATTGAATGTAGTTTCTAAACTACTAGGTTTATTTTTAGTTTTAAAAAATCTATTTGGTGAAAATTTGAAATTTCAATGCAGTAGTACTTAAATTTCAGTGAAAAAATAAGAAGTAGGTGCTTGTCTGACCACCCTAACCACAATAAAATGATAATATTTTTTTATAAGATTTTAGATATAAGTAGAAGACTCATGTCCCAATGTGATGCATATGTTTTTGTAATTGTTTTCCAAGTAAATAATTAATTATGATTTTTTTATTACAAATTTTAAAAAATATAAAAAATCGTACGTCTGACCACCTTAACCTGGTCAAAACTTCATGAAATTCAGTTTTTTTTTTTTAATCCTATAGTATGTGAAGCATAGAATGTGACCCATGTTTCAAATTTTAAAAATGTGATACCCTTTGAAAGCTATAGATGTTTTTCAATCAGCCTATCAATCAGGACTTTAGTTGTAATTCAAATAGAAAATGAATAATAATTATTTATTAAATTCAAAGTAAAGAATAATTTATATTGGTGGAAAGCTAAGAATCTCCTTTAAAAACCCTTTTTGTTTCATCAATTTTGGGTAAACAAAAAGTCGTCAGCCACATGGGCCATCATATCACTTACATATTGCCACTTTTTGGCCCATCATGATCTTGCACATACCCATTCTCACCTTGGGTATATAACCAAGGGGTCTCTCTCATGTGTACAATCACAATCATATTGATAAAAATACAATTCATTCTTGTCACATTCTATTCTCTTCTTTATGCTTTCCATTTGGTCTCAAGATCTTGGCAGCCATAGTCAAGTCCAACATGGTCGAATATCAATGAGGTTTTTGAAACATTGTTGGATCTCGACATAGGTTTTGAGACTTGTAGAAATTTATGAAAGTATTGCACTTTAACCAATTTTGATTAAGTACACAACTTATTTCATTTAATTTCAGCTCTTGGCTAAGTTGTGAAAACCCTTTCGTGTCTTGACAAGGTTTTGAAAACCTTCAAGAGAGACGATGGAATGGGAACTGATAAACCTTTAACATGAAAATGACAGGGAAACACATGATTGTGACAATTGCAGCGGAACTCAGTGAGGATCTGGAAACCACATTAGAAATCCACAACCAAAATCAAAACTTTTTCAAAGAGAAACAAAACTTAAAAAAAGAAGAGCAATAAAAATTGAAACAACACTTATAAAAAAAATTCGTATAAATCACTATTCATAAAACATAGATCAATAAAAAATAATTTAAAATAATACAAATAAATTTCAATAATACATCAAAGAATTTGATATAAGGGAGAGGGACCAATAGTTGTGTGGGGTCCAATAGTCATGTAGTCAATCGTGATTGTAATACCCAGTCTTACCACATATTTATACTATATATTGTAAATAAATAGTGCAAATGTAAATAAAAAATAACCAAATATTGATCAAAATTGGACCCATACTTGAACACATGAGAACCTCTGAATGTTATATAGAAAAAACATAAATACATTCATGAAGAAGTGAAATAAGTATTTTTTTGTCTCAAATAAAATATCATAACTATCTACTATGTGTGTGGAATTAAAAAAATAAAATGCTCATTTAATAAAATAAGGCACTCATTTAAACAAGTATTGTTATCATAGTGAAAAATATTGTTCTTATCTATACAACTATTAGAGTAGCAATGTACAAGCATTGTTGTATTTTATATTAATAGTTTGTCCTATCACAAATATAAAAGGTGGGCATAATATATACTATGTATTTTCCCATTAAATGTGAAGGATTTTCAAAAAGTTTTAGTGTTCAACTATCGGTCTATTTTTGTTTGATATAAGTTGTATTTTAAATAATTATATGTTGTTTTTATAACAACAAATAGTATTTTTGTGTTCAACTATTGGTCCATATATGTTGAAAATAAAAGATAGAGATATCAAAGATTTATGGTTACCAATAGGTATTTGGTCCATTTAATTGCATATTAAATTAAAATATGATATTTTACAAACAACAAATGTTATTTTTTTGTTGAACTACTGGGGGTCCCATGATCAAGATTTGGTTGAACCTTTAAAAAGTCATATTTTAGACACTTCTCAATAGATGTGTTAATGCCACGAGTTGCATGATGAGTCACACCTCCAAACCTTAGTTATAGATAAATAAGAGGCCAGTCAACATTTCAAAAAAAAAATGAAGGTTCTACGATATTCCAGTCAATCGCTACATGTTGACAAAATTAACCTGCACGACTACTGATCCCTCTCCCATACTATGAAACACCACCTTAATGTAAATTTTAGGTGGTATGTATTATCAGTTGCAACTATAATATCTATGATCTGATGAGTACAATTACCAAACTACATCAAGAGAGCTGATCCTATTCAGAAAAGAATTACAGGGTAGACACTCCCAATGTGTCTCATCATGGCAGTTACAACCAAATTGATTATGATTTTCTGATTGGAAGTATCTCTCACAACAACAATGGAACTCATGCTTTTCAGAGTAACATTATACATCACCTGTTTTATTGACTCTTATCCTATACCAAAGTTATTACAGTCGGTTGAGTGAGGAAGGAAAGTCTACCCTGAAAGAAACATTTCAACTGTACAGGCCCAAGCCATCAACCTTACATTGTCAAGAATAACAAGATTTTATCTACCCAAATCTTTATGGGTAGAGAGATCTTTCTTGAACTGTTTCGTTAGGCTAAAAGTGCCCTGATGTAGTCTGAATTTAATGCTTTGGCAATCGTATGAGTCTCATAAGAGCACGCGATACAAATTCCAGGATACACGTATTTAAGTCACTTTAGGAAAGTCTTTTTGGTAAGCTGCATAACACAGGTCAGTGTCTCTGCTGGCTTTTTCAACTGAAAATCAGATGTAGCTTTATTACGATGGTTGCCTTGCCGGTTGTTTTAGGTTTATGATGGTATGACATTTCAAGAGCCCTTTTTGGTAAACGCTTTACAACCTCCCCATGTTTACATCGGGCTCAAATCTCTACTTTGAAACAGGTGAACAGATTTGGAGGGAGACAATTCTAGAAGAGAACTAAATTATATCTCTTTCGCAATCATTATATATTTTTATTTTTATCTTATTAATTGAAACTAAATAAATTATAAGATAGAATATAATGTTTTAAAAATTATAATTAATTTTTTTTTTATATATTTATTTTTTTAATTAAAGACTTTAATTTATGATATATATTATTTATTTGTATTTGGAAAGTTAAAGATCTTTGATATTATGTGTAATGGTCAAAATTGCGTGTTTTATAGTTTTGCTTTTTGTTTTGGATTTATTTTAGTCAGGTTAAATCTTTTATACAAAGTCAAGCGTAGAAGCAATGTGATTTTTGCAAGAGTTGTATATAGTCAATTATTTACTAAATTATATTTGCATTTATCATGAAGAATTAATTTTGATCCTCAAATTCACCATTTTCTTATCCATAGTTAGATCTACAATTGAACAAATAACCTTTGTTAAATGTATTATTACAAAAGTGACCTCAAACATTTTAAATTTCAAATACAAATTTAGACTAACTTATTTTATATCTATTATATGTTATGTGTTGACCTGAAGTTTGAATCATTTTACCTAAACTCTTTGTGTGAAATTTAAGGAAAGGACTAATATATTTAGAATATAGACCTAATCTAAGAAATAATCACATTTTCACACAATAAACAACATACAAAATCTTCTGATATTGCTATCAGGATTCAACTATGTAGATTTCGAGTCAAGCTCATTGACCCATGCTTCATGAGTAGTGGTTTACAAGAACCCATCTCTCACAATAATGAATGGTCCACTTAGCACTCATTGCATCTAGGTGATGCTCATAGAGGTGAAGCATTGGGCCTTCTCGGGAGGTCACCCAATCTAGTACTACTCCAACTCAAGCGCGCTTAACCAAGGAGTTTTTCCTTAAGGTTAAGCCCACTTAGCTTGCAACCCCATTTGCAAAGCCTTCAGCAAGTGTTGTGCCTTATGAACCATTCATTATCATGAGAGATGGGTTCTTGTTAACCACTACTCATATGAAGCATGGGTCAATGAGTTTGACTCAAAATCTACATAGTTGAATCCTGATAGCAATATCACAATTTGACATGTTGTGGAAAATACCTCCTACTTATCAATTGATGAGCTAAAGGGGCTCTATATTGAATGGTTAATAAGGCACAACACTTGATGAAGGTTTTTCAAATGGGGTTGCAAGCTAAGTGGGCTTAACCTTGGCGAAAAACTCCTTGGTTAAGCATGCTTGAGCTAGAGTAGTACTAGAATGGGTGACCTCCCAAGAAGGCCCAATGCTTCACCTCTATGAGCATTACCTAGATGCAATGAGTGCTAAGTGGACCATTCATTATCATGAGATATGGGTTCTTATGAATCACTACTCATGAAGCATGGGTTAATGAGTTTGACTTGAAATCTACACAGTTGAATCCTGATAGCAATATCACAATTTGACATGTTGTGGAAAATACCTCCTAGTTATCAATACAAAATCTTATCTAGTGAGATCATCATTTTAAGACATTATGTATGATTACTTGTTGTCATTGATTTTTCTAAACAATCATTAATAAATATCCTTATATTATTTTACACAATGGGGATTCTATCCTAGTGACATAAAAAATCTCCACCACACTACCAAAATTCTATGTAGGGTTACAAGAAAAGAGTAATTTCCAAGATAAATATTTATTATATCATATTCATGTATAAAGATTTGTTATGTGACTTTGAGATCAATTTTTAGTTGCGCATGTAGAGTCATAAACTGTCACCCTTAATAATTTTACACTTTATTTTTCTCCTTCCTAAGTGATTGGACCTAATTGTACACCTAATTTCCTAGATTACGCATCCCATGGCCAATTTTAACACTTATCAAGAAATAAAAATGTCCAAGACCCAAGTATACACTTGATATTTTTCTCCTACCACTTTGGATCCTAGAAATTGACGGTTCTAGACTAGGTTGTCCTTGCGCCCTAGTCCCCTTAATGTAGCCCAAAAATTCAAGGTGTTTGTGTTATAATTTAATGTTTGAAATTAAAATTCTGATTGTCGAGTATCACGATTTAATTTTTGGGAATGAAACATAGAAATTGAGGTTCACCCAAAAAGGGGATTCACCAAATGGATGAACCTAATTATACTAGTGATGTTTCATTCAATTATGAGGGCTAAAATACCTAAATAACAATCAGAAATCAATCCTAACTATTATAACGACAATGAGGGAGCTTTTAAGAGGCTAAACCAATGTGTACCTTTTTGGGAAAGTGTTGTTTCAGGGCCCATTGAGGACTCATTCGCCCAAGGTGGCGAATGGGTCCCTATTAGGGTTTTTGGAAACTGCTTTCTAGGTTCTCTTCCTCTCATTCTCCAACTCCAGATTCTAGATGTCCACTGCTTCAAGCCTCACCGAGGACTCATTCGCCTTTAGTGGCGAATGGGTCCCTTTTAGGGTTTTGAAAAACTAAATTCTAGGTTTTGTTCTTCGATATTTGCACTTCCAGGTTGGTGCTTAGCTCCTAAAAGTCTGAAACAAATATTTTAGAAGAATTTCTATGATCTTGTAATGTAGATGACAAATTTTGCAACTTTTCAACTTTCCCAACTTTTCTCCAAATCTTGCTCTTCAACCTAAAACCCGCAATCACACATTCAAACACCATTTTGATAATTAAATCTTCTAATGAAACAATGGAAATGCATGAAGGAATGATGAATGAACAATGTAATGCCACAACTCACCAATCCTTAATTGAACCTTGGATTAGAAATTTTTTGTTTGTTAGGGGATAGGTTTTGCCTTGGTCAAATGCCATTTTGATAATTAAATCTTGTAATGCAATAATGGAAATGCATGAAGGAAAGATGAATGAACAATGTAATGCCACAACTCACCAATCCTCAATTGAACCTTGGATTAAAAATAAACAATATTGCATGAAGGGTCATCAATGTATGTAGATCTTAATATAGACTTTGACATAAAACAATTCTTGAATAGGATCTACAAAGCTACATCAACATACTAGCTCACCAACATGCATGATGCACTATGCCTTTAACATGATAATATGATATTGAATTTTTGCAATGAAACTTTGCTAATCTGCCTTTGAATGCCTTTAAAATGCTCTTGAAAATTCTCTATAATGCGCTTGTGAAGTATTATGATGCTCTCTTGAAAATTTTCTAGGTGAAACTATGTGAATTAACCTTATATTTATACTAAATCTAAGGATTAACCTCAAAATCCAAATAATCCAAGACAACATCAAATCTAGGATTGAAAATCATTAAAATTTTGTCACAAATAAATTCAAAAAGGGGTTTCCTAAGAAAGGAGGACCCTTTCGTCACCTTGGGTGAATGGTTCCTAGCACAATTTTCTAGGACCTATCTTCAGGGAGGTGTAATAACATCGAATAGCCACCTCAAATATTCCAAAAAAGGGGTGTCCTAGGTTAGGAGGACCCATTCGTCCAAAGTGAAGAATGGGTCCTAGCACAATTTTCTAGGACTCTAGTTTTGCCAATGTGAATGCAATGCAATATCATTAATGGGTATTGGGATATATCCTTTAAAAATGCAATTAATAAGGCTTGGATTTGAATTAAAGGGGTCAATTAAGCTCAATTAACCTTAATTAATTAATAAAGCCCTAAATTAGTGTGAAAGTGTAAGAAAACACTTTACAATACCCTAAATAAGGCATAATTAAATACCTTTTTATTAAAAAGGACCCTAGACTCAATGTGGATGTGTATAATACATTACAACATTGAATCTAGGCAACATTAGGTTCATTTGATGCTAATTATCCCCAAATGCAGAAAAAAATGATACTTTTTCTGTTAATACATTTTTCCCCCACATTAGTGAGACTTTTCCCCCATGAAAAACTCACTCTAAAGTAGACATTCAAGATGCTTAAGTATCTAGAAATAATAAAGATACATAGTCACACCTTATCAACGACCAAGAAAAACAAAGACAAACAAAGGATCAAGCACAAGTTTTCCAACACAAAGCAGAATGCACTTGTTTGTCTGTAACATGCATGCTCACTTTGGGATAGTGGAACCTCAGTCTTTCCTCTAAGTGATTTATCCCAACGAGGTGGAAAATGAGAGAATCATATTATCCTCCCATACCATACCAAAGTTATCCTCCTAAAAACTTCAATAAGGCACCACAATGTTATGTCTATAAGTTATTATTAAAGGGGATTTTTATTTGTTAATGTAAGGTCTTCTTCTTAGGGAACATCATGCCTAATGTCTCCAAGAGAGGACAAGTCAAAGAGTAATAGATCACTACTTATGGGATTCCTCTTCTTTCACATCATGCCACCAAGGGAGATTGTAGGAAAAAAAAATCACACCATGCAATATGCCGAAAGATAGCATTGATGTATGCCCCCACTTTAAAGTATTTGCTAACATCATTACTATGAGAAAATTCCTTAAAGTAGCCAATGTTTTGTCCTAATACATGAAATATTTCATCAAAAAATCCTATTCCAAGTCTTATGTTTCCAAAATAAAGCTACACCATGAATAAGGAGGGGTTTCCCCCAAGAATACAATGCTAAAACTAGAAAGAAAAGTGTGTCACATGTGAGCCGACTTAAGACATGTCATCTACATCCCAAGCTTTCTCCTGCATATACATGAAAGGAAGTCAACTAGTCAAAAGAGACAATCAACAAGTGCCATACGAGGATAACTCTACCTAACCCCTTGCCCCCACTTAGTGCAAGACAAGGATGAGAAGCGATGATTGAAAATCAATATCATTTGAAGGAACTAGGTACTTCAAAATAAGGAAGAGCACCACAATCCTTAATATGTTGAATTTTATTACCCAAAGCCTTACAGTCATTAGTAGAATGACCATTAATTATTTGATATGCACAAAACAAACTCTTATAGTAAATTTGTTTTCATGTTCTTGTAGGGAGAGATATCAAACGATCGTGTAGGAGTCTCGACAAGATACCCTCTTGATCAATAGTAGAAGATGTTTGTTTATTTTGCAACAAATATATCTCTTGCTTAGTAAAAGATGTCATACATACACAAGATTCTTTAGATGGTGAGATTTTGTACTCTTCTTTAAAGGAAGGTGTAAGATCTAATTAATTTGAATCATTATTGTTTTGCATGATGACATTGATATTACACTAAGACTTCCTTGATTATTTTTTTTCTTTCGAAGGACAATAACCAAGACCACTAGTTTCTATCAATTCATGATGCACTAATGTTAAATTTGGCTTCGAAGGATCTTTTGTAAGAGTGTTGATATTGGTTGAAGGCTTGTTTGTTTCTTTCGAGGGACAATAACCAAGACCATTAGTTGTTTCTTCTATGTTAGGCTCTATAGGGACGTGAATACCTTATTATCTAGCACCACATCCTTTTCCACTATACTCAAGTTGTTTCATAAGTTCATAACCTATTCCATAAATATTTTTCATTTCTTTCAGATTCAATGGTTGCTCATAATCAATTTTATCAAAGTTTTTTGTATAATTTGCCTTTGTATAGGAGCGAATTTGCACCCCTTAGACAAATTACCCTTTCACCCTTTCTCACTTTAGAAAACAAAATTCGAGGTTGAAATTCCACCTAAGCCTGTTGCCTTTGTTCCACTTGGTGCCTGTTTTGAGCGTCGAAAAAGGAGTTACTATCCAAGACATTTGCATAGCACGAAGACGTATGTGTGATGCACAGACATCCATGTGGTGTGCTTACATCCCTAATAAATTCTTGTGTTTGGAGCCTGCAGGGGCATTACACTTCCCTTTTTTGGTTGATTTGTAACGTTCTCTTCAGTCGATCGACCTGAATATGGTCGTTTTCTTCCCTCTTTCCTTCATATTCACTATTCATTCCTTCCATTTTTCATCTTTGGACCTTTCCATCCTTTCTAACTCTCTCTTCACTCTCTAGCACTTCAAAAAGCTCCAAGAAGCTTTTTCACCATCTCTCTAAACACTTTAGAGTTCATAGCAACAACATCAACACTCCATCACTTTAGTAGAGCAAGTGTGGAACAAACACCATTGCAACAGAGGATTGAGTTCTTCTCATTTTCTCCCCCACTAGCCTTGAGTGTTTTGGGCAGAGGTGGTAATATTTCACTCCCCTCTATTATTTGGTTGAGTAGCATAACATTGTTTTGTAGTGATTTTTTGTTTACTTCATTTCTACTTTTCTCTCTATCTATCTGGTTGTTCATGGAGGTGGGAACACCAAAACAGGGGTTTGATTGACGAAAACCCATATACAAACCCAACACTTTCTCTCTCTTGTGTGTAGGTATTGAAGAAATTCATGAGTTGGAGGCTTCATCACTCACACGGTTGTAAGCATTTCCTTTCCCTTCTTCTCCTTCTCCTTATCTACTTCACTTCTATTTCAGCTTTATTGCTTTCTATCATTTCCTTACAATCTAGAAGTTCTTAGTAATTACATTGCTATTAGTTGCTTAGTTTTTCTTTGTGATAAACTCACTTTCTAGTCCGTATGAGATGCTAGTGTGCCTTTGGGATGCTAGCTCGCCGAACTATTTTTCGTATTCTGCACTGACGTCCTTTGGCCGAGAGTTTGTCGGTTTGTCCAGAGAGTCTTTGTGACTTGGTCTTTCTAATTCTAGAAATATGGCCGCTATTCTTTGTAGTAGTTTAGGGAATTTAACCCAGTGAGGCTCTCTGAGTGAAGAGAACTCATGAGTAGCGAATTCCCCTTCTCTACATTTTGGTGAACCTGACATGAGGAACGTCTTTTTCAAAAACTAGGAATTTATTTACCCCTACTTGGTGGGGTCATAACTTTTGACTCGGTGCTCGGATTTCAGAATCGTTTCCACCATTGGAAAGGTCTTCTAGAGAACTAGTTCAATCCCTAAAATACAAGTGCCTTTAACAATCAATTTTTAGGGACCGAAGAAAGTTCCGACCTTAAAATTTGCTCCGAAGACCCCCAAAAATGCAAATTACTAGAACATAGAAAATACCAAAAAAATCGTATTGAATCTAATATCTTGTTTTATCAGTTTGGTATCTAATTTTGTTCAAAATTTTAATGATATTCCATTTCATGCATGTGATAGTGACTTGGATTTTCCCATGTCACTTTATATCTTTGATCCTTCTTATGAGAATCCTTTTTCTTCGAAGGATATCTTGTTGCAAGAAGATGAAATCATTGATACCTTTCTTAATATTACTCTACCTTCTATTCATTCCAATGCACCCTCTTCTAGAGATGATGCATTTGTGAATGATGAATTTCTTATTTTCTCTAATGCACTCTTCTCTAGAGATGATGCTTTAGCGCATGATGAATCTCCTTCCACATTTGATCCTATTTGGATCGATGTTGAGAATATTTATTCAAATAGTTATTCTACTTGTTGTGATTATTTTTTAAATGTAATATATGTCTCTGTTGTGCCTCAAAGGTCTAAGAGACCTATTATTTACATGACTCTAGCTAGTCCTTCTCCTGAAAGGATTTGTTATATTGATGATGTTCCATTTGATAGTGATTCCCTTGATCTTTCTAAGGCTCCCTCTTATAGAGCGGTAGCTCATACCTATGATACTAGAATGAATAAACAACTAAGACTTACTCAAGAACCTGAACCTACTACTAAAGCACCTAGTGATTACGATCTTGTCGAGCAACTTCAAGTTACTTTGGCTAAGATCTCACTATGGAACTTGCTTCAGTCTACTTTGGTTTATCAAGGTATGCTTCAGGAGGCCATGCAAAAGATCCTCTTAACTTCTTTTGCTAGGCCGACATATGTTGATGCATTGTTAGCATATATTCATGCAAATTTACTAAATATTATTGTCTATCCATAGGAACTCCCGCCTCCAAAAGTACAGAAGCAAGAAGATCCTCTAATGATTATAGTTAACATTAATAAGATCAGTATTAAATGTACTTTCATTGACGTTGGTTCGATGCCTAACGTATGTAGCATTGATCTATTGCCTAAGATTAATATTGATTCATCTTCTCTTAATGCTTCTTCTATTGTCATTTGTGGGTTCAATAATGTTAGGAGACAAGCTCTAGGCATGATAGTATAACCTTTTCAGCTTGTACGTGTTGTTGTACCCACTCTTGTATATGTTATGTCAGAGAAGTTACCTTATAACCTCCTTTTTGGTAGACTGTGGATTCATGCTATGGGTGTAGTCCCATATACCTTCCATAAATCAATTAAGTTTGTTTGCAATAATCGAGTAGTTACAGTCAAGATTGACCCTGATGCTATGCACTTATGTGAGATGGAAATTTTTGGTCGAGCTTCAATTGTGCGTAATCATATTCCTTCAGTATCTTCCAATGTGGTGATGTTTACTCTAGCAATACCTACTACAAAGGATACTCTTGAGATAGATGTCCCTAAAGAAGATCCTTCTGAAGCGAGAAATCTTAAGTCTATTCCTTCTACCTCTTCTCAAGAAAAAGTGTGTCTTGGTGATGATTGGGGTCCTTTAGACTTTACAAATTCTTTCATCCAGGAATATAAAGTTGACCTAATCTACTTAGACCCTTCGATAACATCATTCACACCCGTTATCAAAGATGATTAGTCTTTTGCATCGTGGGTTAATGTGAATGTGAACTGTAATGTTCTTAGTGTTGATCCCCTTCTGAAGAGGATGATTATTCTTCTGCTAGAGAGGATAATGTTGGTAGTCCTAGTAAAGAGGATGATGGTGATCATATAGAAGGTAATGTCCCCCCTTGCTAGAATAATACTCTCTATGTAGATTCCCCCTCTTCCCAAGATTTACAAACATATTATGGGCCTGACTTTAAGCTCATCTCTAAGTATGGCTATGAGCATAAAGATTCTGGGTATAATGAACAAGGCATTCAGGTCCCTATAGAATTCGCACCTCGGAAACGTAATCTAGGGCTTGGTTGCTCGAATGAAAAATCTAAGTAGAAACCACAGTTGAGCGTTGAAGCAATGTATGCTCAACCTCATTCTCGTGGATTGGTCTATCCTCCTTTATCTTTTCTCTTCATATCTACTTCTAGTGAGCAGTCGAAATTTTCTCCACAAGAGAAAGGGTTTCTTCCTGCTCCTCATCCTTTGTCTGAACAAGAGCATATTTTGTTGTGGCTTCTAAAATCCCACTTAATTACTCTTCCTAATCCTACATGAAAGAAACATGATAAAGGAAAACATTATCTATGTCCATACCATCGAGTTCCTAGGCATTTCACTAGCGAATGTAAGGCCTTGAAGGAAAAAATACAACAAATTCATGATTCAGGTGCCTACTGATGCACCTGTCTTTTCTTCAAATGATAAGAAATATTGAGGTTTACCTCTATCCTATTCCAAATATCTTGCATGGTTCTCCTCCCCTATACGTTGGGGGCAGTGATAACTTGTTTCTAGATATGTGTGTCTTTATTTAGGGCCCCTATCTTTCATGTCTTTTAAATGAAGTGTCCCTTGAGTGGACCCCCTTTTTCTTTTGAAGGGTTCCCGACGAACCCTGTTTGAAAGATTTTTCCCTAATGAATTCTATGGTGTCTAGCTTGGGGGCAGCCTGACTAGACCTACTTCATGTCCTTACGTCTAGCTTGAGGGAAGCCTAACTAGAATTCTCTTTTCAAACAGTGTGTCCCTTGAGTGGACCCCTCTTCCTTTTGAAGGGTTCCTAAGAAACCCCTTTGAAATTCTTCCAGTTTGACGATGGTCCACATGACTGTCTGCTTGGTGATATGGGTTTTCCTCCTTGAGTGGGGATTGCTTTTATCAATTTTACTTTGTGATTTGGGTTTTCCTCCTCGAGCGGGGATTTCTTTTATCACTCTTACATTCATTTCTATCTTTCTCTTCTTAAATGAATATACCAGATTGAAGATCTACATCTTCTTCATCTTGAATATATGATTTTCCTGCCTTCGCTTGTCTTACACTCTTAGGTTCGCTAGACCGTGCTCTGCTTCCTCCATAGTTTAGGTACACATTTCTAACTCTGTTACTTCTTTGATCTACTTTACCGAAGCACTCATCAATATTCATGCTCGCTAAAGTGGGGGAAAAATGTGTAGGAGTGAATTTTCACCCCTTACGCAAATTCCCCTTTCACCCTTCCTCACTTTAGAAAACCAAATATGAGGGCGAAATTCCACCTAAGCCCATTGCCTTCATCCCACTTGGTGCCTGTTTTGAGCGTCGGTAGAGGAGTTACTATTGGAGACACCCACACAACACGAAGATGTCCGCACGATGGGAAAACATTTGCATGTCACACTTACATCCCTGATAGGTTCCCACATCTAGAGCCTATAGGGGTGTTACACTTCCCTTTGGTGGTCGATTTGTAATGCCCTCTTTGACCGATCAACCCAAATATGGCCATTTTATTCTCTTTCCTTCATATTCACTATTCATTCCTTGCATTTTTCATCTTTGGACCTCTCCATCCGTTCTAGCTCTCTCTTCACTCTCTAGCACTTCAAAAAGCTACAAGAAGCTTCTTCACCATCTCTCCAAACACTTTACACTTCATAATAGCAACATCAATACTCCATTACTTCAGTAGAGAAAGTATGGAACAATCACCATTGTAGTAGAGGCTTGAGTTCCTCTCATTTTCTCCCCCACTACCCTTGAGCACTTTGGTCGAAGGTGGTAAGCTTTCACTCCTCTCCTGTAGTATTTGGTTGAGTAGCATAACACTGTTTTGTAGTGCTTTTGTGTTTACTTCAAATGTTCTACTTTTCTCTATATCTATTTGGTTGTACGTGGAGGTGGGAATACCAAAATGGGGGTTCGACTAAGGAAAACCCGTATACAACACCAAAACTTTCTCTCTCTCTTGTGTGTAGGTATTGAATACATTCACGAGCTGGAGGCTTCATTACTCGCACGGTTGTAAGAATTTCCTTTCCCTTCTTCTCCTTTTCCTTATCTACTTCACTTCTATTTCAGATTTATCGCTTTCTATGATTTCCTTACAATCTAGAAGTTCTAAGTAATCAGATTACTAGTAGCTTCTTAGTTTTTCTTTGTGATAAACTCGCTTTCTGATATGTACGAGATGCCAGCACACCTTGGGGATCCCAACCTGTCGTGTTGTCGTTTGTATTTTGTGCTAACGTCCTTTGGCTAAGAGCTTGTCGGTTTTTCTAGAGAGTCTTTGTGACTTGCTCTTTTTGATTTTAGAACTCTCATCATTGTTCTTTGAGGTAGTTTAGGGAAGTTCACCCTGTGAGGCTCTCTGAGTGAGGAGAGCTTGTGAGTAGTGAATCCCCCTTCTCTATAGCTTCTTCTTTTAATCTATTTGAAGTGGATGCTTTTGAAGGGTCTTTTGAATTTGTGTTGACATTACCACTTTCTATTTACCCTTTTCAGACTCTTTGTTTATGTACTTGTATTCGCCCATGAATGTAGGTGTGAAATCTAAGGAAAGCCAATCATCTTCTAACAACTTAGTGACTTCATCAATTTTCTTCTTGTGTTCTTCTTCCTTTGTGATTTTCACTTTTGCTTCTTGTTTCAATACTTCCAAAGGATCTCATCCTTCTCTCTCAACAATCAAACAACTTTCAATTTGAGGATCGGCCTAGAGTGTGTAAACTTTGTTGTCATAGACATAGTTCCTTTTACGATGAAGGGTAGAAGGCACCCCATTCATATCATGAATCCCTGGTCTGCCTAAGAGGAGATTATATGAAAGATCATGAGGTATAACATGGACCAAATTTTGTAAGGTAACCTTTCCAACTTTAATAGGTAATGTGATGACTCCAAGCAGTTTTTTTCCTATATTATCAAATCCACAGATAGATAAATAATGTTGAATTTAATGTTGCTTTTATCCATGTTAATCTTTTCTAAAAGGCTCACACTACACACATTAAGGGTTGAACCATTTTCAACAAGAGTTCTCTTTATCACAATTCAATTAACATGAACTATGACCATGAAAGATTCATTTTTTTTCTCTTCTAACGAAGGTAACTCATCTTGACAGAAAGTAACATTTGTCTAAGTTTGTCAGAGCTATAGCTTGAATTTTGTCTACCACATCATTTAATTGCACAAATTAGGAATGATAGGAACTTGTTATAAATCACTTTGAAGAATGTTATGATAAATAGGTGAGGCTTGAATAACATCTCATAAGGATATCTAAGCAGAATTATTCTTAATTTATTCAACAAGGTCATATTATTTTCCACTCCGTAAAGGCAATCAAGGAGCACTAGGAAAGAGAGGGTTAGGCAACAAGAGGGATGTTTGATTTTTGTTCTTGGTTTTGGTTTTTTCCTAGTGCTATATGTATGAGTAATGGTATTGAAACTCAATTTCCATGAAACATTATCATTATCAAGTTGCCTTTTAGGTGGGTCTAAGATAAGCATGGGTTTGTTTTGAACTTGTGGTTTTTGTGAGGGTAGATAAATGATAATTTTAGGCTCAAGAGAGTACTTCAAGGGATATCTAATGTGTGTAACCTTAGAAGAATTATCCTTATTTTCATGATCTCTTAGTGAAGGGGAGTCTAATGTCGTTTCATCATGTTCATCTAACGAATTACTATTGTCAATGTTATCATTTTCCTCCACCATGATATCTTCCCTAGTAGGAGAGTTTTTAGTAGAGCTACAAACTAGATTTGCATGACATTCAATAGTTGGTTCTTCTAAAATAACTTCATCACAAGTAGGGGACTCATCAATGGTTGGATTGTCTTGTTTATCCTCTATCAAATAATTCTCACAAAGAGGAGCAATAGGTAAAGTAGTATTAGGGGATGCGTCAATGGTCTCATTTATGTATCTAACAATGTCTTCCTTAGTAGGAGAGGTAGGGGAAGAGAGACAAATAGGACTATCATAATTATCATTGGTTTGATCTTATAACACCAAAATATCTTTGTCACAAATAGGAGAGATATTAGGGGAAGACCAAATTTGATTGTCATGATTATCCACCATTGTATTCTCTTTCACTAAAGCATTCTCATAAGTGTAAAGGAAAAACTTTTTATTAGCATGCTTAGAAAGGTAGAATACTAACATTGTGTTTCCAAAAATTAAAAGTACTTCTAACCATCTTATGCTATGCTTAAAAATATAAACAATGTATGGGTAAAAACACAAAGTTGTGTCACACTTTATAAAGGAAACAACCAACACTAATCCAACTTTTAAACTTGAATCACTAAAAAGTGGCATAAATGTTTTGAATTTTGAAATGATGTAAACTAGTAAAATATGTATATTTTAGTATATTTTAGTATATTTTGTTGATGTTAATACAGCGTCGGTCTTCACTAAGAATCATATCAAATATCAACTAGAGCATGGGCCGACCCTATTTTGAGTTATATCATCTACTTGTTGACTGGCCGACTTAAGTTATATTTATTGATTTATTATTATTTGTATAAAGGCCGACCTAAATGAAGAGGCGCCAAGAAGATATATATACAAGGTTACTTTTGGTCATTAAACTACAATTCGAAGAAAAACAAGTTCGCACTTTTGGCAGAGCAGAATTCGCAGTCTTAGAAGAAGTTCATACTTAATCAGCAGATCATCATCTTGTAGCAGCAGATCATCACTTTGTAGCAGCAGACTGATTTCAAGGAGAAACATATTCATTTGTATCATTGCATCTAGGAGAGGTGCTATTATTCATTGTATCAAATTCGGTATTGTGTTGGGCCTGAGTTCAAGCAGATTTCTGCTCTTATTCCTTCAATATATAAGAGATATATTTGTTGGGTTTTTCTCCCTCAAGAGGAGGGTTTTCCCAGGGTATCTTGTTGTGTTCATTGTCTTATGTGTTGCATTTCTTTTGTGAATTGATTATCGAATCTGATCTAAGAAACACTAACATATTTTATGTTTGTATTTAAATATATATATATTTTAAACTAGTTTTTAATAAATGAACACTATAATTTAGTTACTGATAAAATGTTGAAAAATGAAGTTGCATGGGACGCCAAACTTTTTATAGTAAATTTTATTTTTTTCCTTTCAATTTTTGTGTATATTTATAACTTGAAACTTTAGTGCATGGATATATTATTTTTCTAATTTTGATAAATACATATTTTTAAATAAATATTAAAATGTGCATGAATCAAAAAATAGTTGTTTCCATCGGACGTCAACTTTCATATAAAATATTTACCTAAAATGGAAAAAAAATTATACCATCTTGAAATAGATTCTTTTATCTAGTGCATCATATTTTTTTCAATTTTTTATTATTTTTCCTTGGCATGGTAATCAGCGTAATATTTTGTGATGATAAACTACTTTTAGTACAAATAAAAAATAAAATATAAATAGTAATTAAACTATTAAAATGCATATATTTTTGAAAACTACACTTATGGATCTACAAAAGGGTATTTTATATTTTTTTTTAAATGTTATTTACATTAGCAGGAGTTATTGAAACTTCAAGTTTTTAAAATAATTTTGGTTTTTTGGTAAATTGGACTCAAAGTGGTGCTCCAGATATTTTTAGCCAACAATTTTAGTTGAAAAAGTTGTAAAAATATCTAACTTAGCTAGAATGAATCTTACTAGATCATATGTTTGACCAAAAATGATTTTTAGTTAGAAATACTTGAATTCAGTTATGTTGATAAGTTGGCTGAAAGTGACACAACTTTGTGCTTTTACCTGTATATCCAAAGATGAAAAGTATTTTTATCCAATTTATGCAAAACTTGAAAAATGCAAACAAAGTGTATCCAAAAATGAAAAGAACTTTTATCAAAATTATGCAAAGCTTCATGAATGTAAACATTGTGTATGCAAAAGTGAAAATTACTTTTAGCCATTAATGTAAATTTTAAAAAATGTAAACATTTTCAGATTTGATGATTTTCGCTATTCAAATGATTTTGGGAAAAAATTCAAAAATGACTACCCTAAATTGATGTTTTTGACCTAGATGCATAAAACATAAGTTCCTAAAACTTTCTATACTAATACTATAGGTTACTAGAAAGCCTAGAAAGTACAAAAAAAACCACCAAAAATCTCATAAAAAGTGGTATTTGTAAGCCTCTAGGGACTCATTCGCCCAAGGTGGTGAATGGATCTTGGTATGCTTTTCAGGGAAATTCTAAATCTAGAAATAAAGCTTGTAAATTGTGAAAATTTGTTGCCTGTGTAGCCCTATCAGGGACTTATTTGGCACCTTGGATCAATGAGTCCTGGTACAAGGTTTTTGAAGTTTGAAAAGTGCAATTTCTAAGAGATCACATGTTTTTTATTTTTCAGGTTTGTAATAGTCAATTTTGTAATAGAATTAGTAGATTTCAAGCCTCTAAATGCAATGTTTACTAAGATTAAATGATGAATAATATGACTAAATATAGTATGTAATTTGAATCTAAGGGTTTGAATGATGATTTTAATGTTAAAAAAATGCAAAACTAAATTAGATCTAAGGCACTTTTTCTAATTTTTAGTGAATATAAGCAATGCAAACATGCAAATTTTCCCTGATTGCAATGTTCACTAATGCAAAATGAAAGAACCCTAAATGCAATGCAAGTAATGCAAATCTAATGCAAACTAGGATCTAGGGTTTTAAGGTACTCCAAATAAAAAATTAAGATGTTCAAAGGGATTTAGTTCACCAGAGTGAAACATCAAAAATGAGGTTCACCCAAAAAGGGGATTCACCAAATGGATGAAGCAAATTTTACTATTGATGTTTCATTCAATTATGAGGGCTAAAATACCTAAATAATAGTAAAAAACCAATCCTAACTATTATAAGAACAATGAGGGAGGTTTCAAGAGGTTGAAACAATGTGTACCTTTTTGGGAAACTATTGTTTCAGGGCCCACTGAGGACTCATTCGCCCAATGTGGTGAATGGGTCCCTGTTAGGGTTTCTAGAAAGTGCTTTCTGGGTTCCGTTCCTCTCAGTTTGCAACTCTAGATTCTAGATGCTCATTGCATCAGACCTCACTGACGACTCATTCACCTTTAGTGGTGAATGGGTCCCTGTTAGGGTTTAAGAAAACCAAATTCTAGGCTTTGTTCTTCAATATCTACACTTTCAAGTCCTTAGTACTCAGCTCCCAAAAACTTGAAACAAATCTTGTAGAATACTTTTCATGATCTTGTAATGTAGATGACAACTTTTGAAACTTTTTGACTTTCACAAATTTTCTCCAAATCTTCCTCTTTAATCTAAAATCTTTAATCACACATTCAAGAGGAGAGAAATGTTGGTTGTTAGGGGATAGTGATTTTCATTGGTCAAACCCCATTTTGATAATTAAATCTTGTAATGAAACAAAATAAATTCATGAAGGAGTGATGAATAAACAATGTAATGCCATAACTCACTAATCCTCAATTTAACCTTGGAGTACAAATCATCAATCTTGCATGAAGTGGCCTCAATGTATGTAGATCTTAATCATTTACTTTGACATAAAACAATACTTGAATAGGATCTCCAATGCTACATCAACATACTAGCTCACCAAAATGCATGATGCATTATGCCTTTGACATGATGATATGATCTTGAATTTTTACAATGAAACTTTGATAATCTACCCTTGAATTCTTTTAAAATGCTCTTGAAAATTATCTATAATGGTCTTCTGAAGTATTAGGATGCTCTCTTAAAAATATTCTAGTTGAAACTATGTGAATTCTCCTTATATTTATACTAAATCTAAGGATTAACCCCGAAATTCAAATAATCCAAGCCAACATCAGATCTAGGATTGAAAATCATTAAAATCCTACCATAAATAAATACAAAAAGGGGTTTCCTAGGCAAGGAGGACACATTCACCACGTTGGGTGAATGGGTCCTAGCACAATTTCTTAGGAACAAGGTTTGGGGAGGTGAAATAACATCAAAAACCCACCTCAGATATGTCAAAAAAGAGTTATCCTAGGTTAGGAGGAACCATTCACCCAAAGTGGTGAATGGGTCCTAGCATAGTTTTCTAGGACTCCATCTTTGCCAATGTAAATTCTATGTAATATCATTAATGGGTGTCGAGGTAGATCCTTGAAAAATGCAATTAATAAGGCTTGGATTTGAATTAAAGGGGTCAATTAAGCTCAATTAACATCAATTAATTAATCTATTGTTGTATGACATTGTAACTACTTCTTTGTTTAATGATGGGAGCTACCCCTTCGGGAGCACTGATCAATAAAAAAAAACATTAATAAATTAATAAAGCCCTAGATTAGTGTGAAAGTGTAAGAAAACACTTTAGAACACCCTAAATAAGGCACAATTAAGTATATTTTATTAAAAAGGGCCCTAGACTCAATGTGAATGTGTATAATGCAATACAACATTGAATCAAGGCAACAGTATGTTTATTTGTTGTTAATTATTTCCAAATGTAGGAAAAGGGGATACTTTTTCCATTAATATAGGCAAATTATAGCAATTACACATAAACACCTAGTCATTTCATCATTTGAGATACAAGTGAGAAAAACAAGAAATAAGTGGAGAAGAAGTGAGAAATAATTGGAACCAAGATCATTATCAATCAATTATTATGAAGTCAAAAGTAGTCAAGAGAAAAAATATTGCAAACGTTCATTGTCGAAGCATCATGCCAAGTTTTATGTGAGTTTTTTTATGTTTATGCATACATTTTATTTGTGAGGACTAAAACTTGTAGGCCTTCAAAGCAATCCAAGACAAAAAAAAAAATCAAGCCTTGAGCAGATGTGCATGACTTCAATCCTTTGAGGAAATCAGATTTGAATGGTGAGTTGAAGTCCATTGTTGATTCATCATTCATTTATCATTTAGCCTCTATCCCTCAAAAGGATAAGCTCCCTTTTATCAAAATTTCCATTATGGAGGTGGAAACACAAACATGTGGTTTGTTTGAGGTGAGCCCCTATATGGCACAACCCTTCCTTTTGTTTTGAATGTATAGGTTAAAAATCTAAAAAGGATTGAAAGAGTATTTGAAGACAACTCACTCATTTCTGCATTCAAACCCTACAACTTGACAAGATCCAGAAACTCAATTATCTCATTAATAGAAGAAGATCCAATAATAGGGTCGAGAAGGAAGAAGCTACAGATTGGGGACCTAAGGATTGTAAAATCAAATTTTATTTGTAGACACCTAGAATAGGGCATCCTTGCACCTTAGTCCACCCAAAATTAGCTTAGATTTGAGGGTATGTGCAAGATCATCATGGAAAAAACAAGCCCTTAAGTGACAATAAAATTCAGAAAATCAGAGTTAGGAAAATTGACATAAAAAATTGAATAAGTTGTCGATATTATTTTAAAAATATGTAAGAATAGAATCTGTAGAAAATTGAATGCAGTTTCTAAACTACTAGCTTTATTTAAAAAAAATAAAATCTATTTGGTGAAATTTTGAAATTTCAATGGAGAAGTACTTAAATTTCAGGGAAAAAATAAGAAGTAGGTGTTTGTCTGTCCACCCTAACCACAATAAAATGATATAAAAAAATAATAATATTTTCGATATAAGTAGAGGACTCACGTCTTGATGTGATGTATATTTTTTTGTAATTTTTTTCCAAGTAAATAATTAATTATGAATTTTTTATTACAACTTTTAAAAAGTATAAAAACCTGTATGTCTAACCACCTTAACTTGGTCAAAACTTCATGAAATTCATATTTTTTTTCTTTTAATCCTATAGTATGCAAAGAATAGAATGTGACGGATGTTTTGGATTCCAAAAATGTGATACCGTTTGAAAGCTATAGACGTTTTTCAATCACCCTATCAATCAAGACTTTAGTCTCAATTCAAATAGAAAATGAAAAATAAGTGTTTATTAAATTAAAAGTAAAAGATAATTTATATTGGTGGAAAGCTGAGAATCTCCTTTAAAAACCCTTTTCATTTCATCAATTTTGGGTAAGAAAAACTCGTCCACCACATGGGCCATCATATCACTTACATATCGCTACTTTTTGGCCCATCTTGATCCTGCACATACCCTTGAACTATAGGTGTATACTTTGTTGGAGTAGTTAGGATAATGACTTAATAATTAATTAATCATTAATTAATTATTAAGTCCCTTATTACTTTATTCACTTGAATTAAAATTAAGAATTGCATATTTAATAATTAGATTGGGCTAATTGTAGGTCTAGTTGTCTCATCACATGAGATTAAGAGACTTGTCTCAATCTAATACAGTCCTCATCTAGGGTCTACTTTTATTCTTTTATAAGAATTTATCACACATTATGATCATTCATTAATATTCATTCAAGTTAATTCATAGAATATTAATTAGTTATTTTTATAGATCAATCATTTTCCTCTCTTGGTTGCTTAACATAATCATTTTTTAGTTCTCTCATGTGTTATAGGCATTTTGGTTGTAGAGGATCATTCGGAGTTGTGGGGGTTCACTATCAACTCCAACATGGTATCAAAGCACCAGATCTGTGACTTCCTATTCAAAATTTGAGAACTCAAGCATTGAAAGAAAAATCAAGCTCATGTTGAGGCAAAATAGGCATTAGCATTGAGTCCACAATGGCCAAAAACATAAAGAACACCTATTTTATTGTTGAATCTGAAAAGGTTGAAATTTTGGAAAAAAAATTAAGGGCATGCAAATCTGTATAAATTCAAATAGATCTAGGCCCAAATCTACCATTAATTTTCTTGAATTTCATTCACAGGTACAAATTTTTACAAAATAAATTATTTTTGTTTTCTAATTTTCTTTTTGGAAATTTTTATCAAAATGAAAGGAAAAAAAGGGCAAGAAAAGCCTTTTTAAAAATTGAAAAATAAAAACAAATGATGAAATAAAAAGTAGATTTCAGAGCTTTCATAGGCAATCACATCTTGCACAAGCCGTACAGCCTATGGAGCCAGCTCGACGACTCCCATAATCATCGACAACCCTCTCCATATCACTAACCATCTTTTTCAGTCGCCAACAGACTCCTTTTTGTTGCTTTGGTGACCCCAATGAAAAATTTGGTAGATAATCAGTGAGAGAATAAAGCGACCACGATCTAATTGGAATATTTTGATCACATTCAGCATATTCAGGCCTTTTGCAAGATTTCCACGACTTTTTTTGATAGGGTATTTTTTTTATAAAAGAGAATATTCTTAGAATATTCCTATGACTATCATCCGACCATGAAATTTAATTTCATGAATTGTTGATTTGATTGTACAGTCAACTATCTCAACACCCTTTTTAGCCTTTATTTTCTCTAAAGGAACATTTGTTTTCTTTTTGGCATAACTTTGGTATACAGTGTCAAAATTGGGCAAATAAGATATCGTCAAAAAGATAGTTTTGAACAATTTCTAATGGTGTAGGTTTCATCATCAAAGTTTTTCATTTGGTTCATGTTATTCTCATCAAAGTAAGATCTTCATTTTGTGCTTTCTAGATCATAAAGTTTGGTCTACATCTCTAATTTGTTTTATTCTAGCATCGTTGGAAAGGTATTTCAAAGATCTTCAGATAAATTCATCCACAATTTCCAGAATATACCCCAAGTACATTTTATTTAGTATTTTTTGATTTCAAATTCTTCTTGATTACTTGGAAATACTAGCAACTAGAAAGTATCTATTTGCATTGGTTGACATATTTTATCTACTTTATCAGTAATGAGGTTTTTTAGTCTCTAATTTTATCATTTGAGGACATGTCATCAATTTTTGTGTTCATCCTTTTGTGATCAACTTGGAAAGGATAATTATGAGTCTCGGTGAAATGTTATCCTGACATATCTCAAGTGGCTTGATATTTTTCCTTGTCTATACGGACTCATACCTACACTAGATACACCAAGGAGTTTATCAGCATGGGGCATCATTCAAGATCATATTGTAGGGGTTATTTGTTCTAGTGCTGATCTTGACTCTATGTGTGTTGTATCAAATATTGATTGTCCCCACACACTTTGTACTCACCTTTGGGAGATCCATGGATACCCTCATATCTCTCCATACCCATAGGATCCTATTGTAGATTGTATCATTCCTCTTGTAGATGGAGATTTCATATTCTTTTATTATGATACTTTAGAGGAACTTGAGTATATCACATTTCTTGCATGTTCCGATAGTTCAATGACTTTTATTCATCTTCTCACTCTTAATATTTAGACTACATCATCATATTCTATTTCTCTTAATTAACTTGGCATCACCACATCCTTTTTTGCCATTGATTTAGTGCAAAACAACACACATCTTTCAAACATGGCTACCTAGATTTGTATCTTACAAACATATTATCCTCTTTGTAGAGTATTAAATTGTAGATATGGATGATTATTTTGATGTCATTCATTTCTTGTTTTTTCACAAACTCATCACTAGTATCAACCCACCATCTTCATTTCCTTTTCCACTTATTGTACATTAGTCTTCACGAGTTCATGGAATGACATCATCACTTTCTAAGATGTGCACATGAGAAATTTTTAGAGGCACACACCATATGGGTTTGGATTCTAGAATTACACATCTTTTTGGATTGTCTTCTCCAGTCACTAGTGGATCTGTTTCTTCCTAGGGGGATATTTGTTTTTGAAATCAATGGATCATATTCTATCTTCAGGCATTCATCATTGGTACAAGAGTTCTTTCTTTATGGGTGTGATTCTTATCTTCATTTTATCTCTCCTATTGGGAGGACATATATTGTACTTTTGTGAAAAAATAAATCCTTGGGGGGTCACATTGAGTCCTCCTTCTATTCTTCTCCTTCTTTCACTAGTGTATTTTTCTTTTTCTCTCTTTTGGAGAGGAGTTTTTCTCATATGGTTTTTGCCTTTTCTCTAGTTTTGAGAGTTCATTGATTTTTACATGGGTTCCTCATCAAGGTTTATATCTAGGAACCATCCATCCATCCATCATTGCATTCTTCATAATGGTTTATAGCTTCTCCCTATGTTAATCTTATGGGGGTGTTGGATTAATTAGGATAATTACATAATCATTAATTAATCATTCATTAATTATTAAGTCTCGTATTACTTTATTCACTTAAGCTAAACTTAGGAGTGTTTTTTATTTGTTAGATTGGGCTAATTATAGGTCTAGTTGTCTCATTGCATGAGATTAAGACACTTTTCTCAATCTAATGTAATCCTCATCTAGAATTTTCTTTTATTATTTTATAATAATTCATTGTACATTGTAATCATTCATTTATATTCATTCAGGTTAATTCATAGCACATAACTAGTTGTTTTCCTAGATCAATCTTTTTTCTCTCTTGGTTGCATAGAATAATCATTGCTTAGTTATCTCATGTGTGATAAGAGTTTTTGTTGTAGAGGATCTTGGGAGTTGTGAGGGTTCACTATCAAATTAAAAATACATGTCTTCTCTTTCCATTTCTAATCTCTAAATTTGACTACCAATTTCTTTTCTTTTTTTGTATTTAGATCAAAATAGTGCATTTTCATTGTTAGATAGTTATATCATTGTATTTCATATAAAAACCATTCCAAAGCATTCCAATTTAAATCCTAGGGTTGATTGACTTACCTTTAGGTTGCAAGTCAATCTCATATCCTAGATTATCTCAAATTCTAAATGGTAAGGTATTGGAAAAGTACATGATATCCTAAGCTGAATTCCTAGGGTTTCACTTTTCCACTTTATCATTTTGATGAACCCAATGTATTAATATTATAGACCTTCTAAAATTTGAGGTAAACCATCTTAGATCTAAGATTAGAATTGCATTTTTTGTATTTTTATGCATCCATTTTTGCATCATAAAAAGCATAAAAAATAAAAAAATTGCATATCATATGGTGTTATAGGTTGCAATGGGGTAAATTTCAATCATCATAGGTCAGATATATAACTTAATTGCATTTAAAAATCTGAATTAGATCAATTTACATTTAAATCAAATTTCAAAGTGTTCACTGCATCCATTTAGGTATTTTGCATAAAGTTCAAAAGGTGAAAATTTGCATTTTTTTGTTTCAAAAAGATATAAAAATCATCATTTTCAAAATTTGCACATATGGAAGAATTAGTTGTTGCATTTTAGATCTATAAATTGAATTTGGAATTGCATTATATTGATTGACTTTTTTAAAAAAATTGCTTACATACCTACATTGTACATTGCATGATCATAAAATAGTCAAATTCTGGAAAGTTATTCACTATCAAACCTCCATTCTCACAAAATATAACTTTAAAATAGTGTTATTAACATTGAAAATTTAAATTTCTCAAGAAATTTTGCTAGAATAGGGCATCCTTGTGCCCTTTTCTAGACGATTTTTGCCCAAATTTTTGTGACGGGTCCCTCTCATGATCCTTTTTCTAGATCTATTTTCAAATTTTTAGAGTTGTGAGCACATTTTTGCAAAATGATTAAACCTTATCAAACACTAGCATGAGTTAGTTTAAACCAAGCAAATAAATTTCTCCTATGAGATACCTAAACATGGTGCATATGCAAATAAGAAAACAAGATAACATAAATAGATTTAAATGTAAGCATTTATCAAACATTTTCATACCTTATCCCATAGTGGAAGTGGTGCTCCTATGATATGAAAAGGATGCCCTTTCCCACCCCCTTGATTAGCTTCCAATGATGGAAAAGATGTGATGAAGATGAAGTGAAAGATGAAATAAAAGTGTCTATAGTGCAAATACTAATATTGTGGATGATATTGTGGATGAGTGTGGCTTCTATTTATAGATTGAAGGGTTGAAGAATGGAGAGATGGGAGGAATGTGGGACTAAAGAAGAGCCAATGATATTGTGACACTTGTCACAAGGCTAGTGGAGGAAGATGGAGTACATTTTGGAGAATGTGCATAGTTAATGCATGTTCTTGAGGATTTAAGAGGTTTAAGAGAGATTAATGCATGTGTAAGAGGCATTAAATGAATATGGTAGGAGATTTTGGAGGGAAATTGTGTGGGGTGAAAAAAATCAAATAAGTGGAGTAAATGAAGGATTATTCTTAAAGAATATGCCTTGTTGAGGGAAAATAAGGTATTTAGTTAATTAAAATAATTGATTTTTATGTATAAGTGGGTGGGTTAGTCAGGGGCTTAGGTTTGATGCAGGTTGAGTCAAAAGCTAGAGAAATGAGGGATTAGTATTAGGAGTTAATTAATTTAGGATTAATTAACTTGGATGAAATTTGCTGATTTATAACATTTAATTTAAATGATTGGGTTTATTTAAATCAAATGAGAGGATGTTTAGAACATTAGTATTTTAATTAAATATATTAATTTATTTAATTTAAAGAGATGACATAGTTAGCAGAAAATGAATTAATCAAATAAACCTAGTTACCTGATTAATAGTAGAAATAATGTTAATTTGAGTGGAATTAGACACATTATGTGAGTTGATTATTTGCATGTTTACATTTTTCACCTCTTTGAAGCAATATACATGTTGCATTGGTTCAAAGAATGATGTTGCCAAGATCAAAGTTTGAAACTTTTTTTATTTTTTGGATTCCCTAGCAAAAAGAAGTACATTGGTACACTGATAATGATGATGCAAATGAGATGTTTTTAAGATGCTTAGAATAAAAAATCTATATTATCCTAAACAACTTAAATGATTATGCAATGCATGTGAGATGGATGAGACAGATGATGTTGTGCTATGACGATATGCATGATTATGCAAGATGTTGTCGATTAATAGATGTAGGATGGTGAATGACATAATGCTATGTTAGCATGAAAGAGAATAAAAGAATGAGAGGGATCAACCCTTGATTCCAAGAAGACGCAAAATTCCAACAAGTTTATTAGTCATCGAGACTTTATTAGATATGATGATGAATGATGATGATGTATTGCTTATCCAGGGATTGGGGATGTAAAGAGCATCACTTTCCTTATGTTTGGTAACACACGTAGCTATGATGCATCAAGGTATAGAAAATCAGGATGGCGTTGTATCTAGTGAGATGGAATTTGACTTGACAATCAGATAAGAGTATCCCTATTCACACCTAGCATACAAAAATTTATTAGGATGTACTTTAGATATTTGAAACATGTCAGACCAAAACATAGGAACGAAAAAAGTGTCCCAATGTAATAGTCAACAAGACGCCCAAAACATCCTCCCTACAAACAAAACAAAGTAAGTATGACCACGTTATATTACAAGAATATCCAACAAGCACAACAAAAGAAAGATAATGATCAATGCCCCATTCCTTTCTCTCTAAATCATTTTGATTAAGAATCATCAAGAAGTCATTGGAATGAGCGTAATAAGATAAATCAAAAGAAAAGATCAAGTACAAAAATAAGTCAAAGTTCTTCATACCCCTAGCCAAGACTAAACTACAATGATGCTTTATGATGGTGTCCATTATAGGAAGAATGCATCCTAGGACATGATATTATCAGGTGATTTTGAGACTGACAGAATGATGAGTGAAAAAATGGTTGGAGTCGCCTTCAAATTGGTCTTAGGAAGGCCCCTCTAAAGGTAACAAGAGTGAGGGAGTACACTTGTAGTTCGACCACTTAGTTCGCGTAAACCACAATGAGGGAGCACACACAATGTCTCTTTCTCACACTAGCATGATTTATTCAATTTTAAACCCAAACTTGAAATGTGTAGGTAATTTTTTAGACAACCAATTTCATTAGAATGATTTTGATTCTCAAGATCGCTATGAAGTGAGAGATAAGTGCATACGGATTTGAATGACACAATTTATAAAGAAGATTACAAAACAAAGAAAACACAAGTTTGTTTTAATTCTCAAAGAAATGATGAATTCTTTTTAGAGCACTGAAAAACAAGTGTGAAGTTGCTTGTTCAATTTTAGTCCAAAATCAAAGTCTAGTATGTTTCTAAGTTCAATTTTAACCAACTTGAAAAGATCAAATCAATGATTAATTTTGAACTCAAAACTGAAGTGAGTTATCCTAAAACAAAAAAAAAGAGTTAGAATGAAATCCCTAGGCTATTACAATAAGCATTTAAAAATGATTTTTCAAGTTCAAATTCAATGCTCAATTCTCCAACTTGAATCTGCTTGATATTTTTTAGATTTATCCATCGTGATGCAAAGTAGCCCCCCTATGAAATTTTTAAAAAATGGTTATAACGCTAAAAAAATAGATTTTAGGAAACTCCAAGAAGCCATATGATCAAAGATAATTAGATAACAAGATTAAATATGACAACACTTTGAATACATAAATTCATATTTAAACATGAAGAATTGATCATATTTGCTCAAAAGACTTCACCCTCCTTTACCCATCTGCAACAAATTTGAATTTTGTATAGTGGCCCTTAGAAAAAAATGATGTGAGTTTGAGATCTCAAGACATGCAAATGTTCTATTTCGAATTAAATACTCTCTTCCATCAAAATATTTTATTGCTAGGTTTTCCAAAGCTTTGCTCCTACAATAACCTTGAAGGGATTACAAGTTGTATTTATATCCTGTTCAGAAAAGTGACCTGCAATCATTGAATGTTACCATACACAGATGATCTCATTTTCTTATTCAATGCTACCAAGCACAAACCTACTCTTCAATGCTACTAGCGAAGAAAGATAGATTTTAGCATTTCCCAAATAAAATTCGAATTCAAATCAAATTATGTGAAAGATTTAGCATTAAAAATCAAAAAATAATTCATCATTTACTGAGAAAAAAAAGTTATGTCAAAATTCGCCTTTAGCTCAAATCATGCAAAAGACAGAATAAATAGCTAAAGCAGAAGTTAAACAAAATTCACTGAGAAAAAAAAGGCATCTCATGGATTTTAAATTGAGTATTTGTCAGTGGCCCCCCGAGAGTGTATCACAAGGCACTAAACTATTGGTCATGATGCCAATGCACGTTACAGGGTTCGTTCAAAGATGCTAGTCCTTTCACACCGCATGGAATCCAAGCATTTAGATGTTAGTATTACTTGATTTTATCTGCTGCCAAAGGCTCAATCCCAGATGGACAATGATAATAAATTATCCACAGGGATATATCGGTATGAGGGCACTAAATGGTCGTGTCCATAGAAAACTGCTCTTTGAATAGCTGTGTAGCAGTGATTCAATGCGGGTACAGGAAATCTCATCTACTTTCCTGAGTCAATTCAGAATATTACAAAGTCAGCACAGTTTTCTGATATAATGAATGATGAATGAATGCGCTAAGTTATAGAAAACCACTAATACAAGAAATGCATCGCATTGATTATCTTTTATGACCTTGGAAATCTTATTATGCTATCACATGAAAGAATATGTAAAGCACAATAAATACCTACTGTTGTTTACCAAACTGTTAAGCACACGACAAAAGGAAAGTCTTTCAAATGCTCGTACAAACCAATATACAGACGTAGATCACCACTTGCAAGGATTGCAGCCAATAAAGATCTCAAGAAAGATTTCATTGTAGTGTACAATAATGGTTCAACTATAGAGGACCTACAACGACATAGAAAATTAAGGCATAGCGTAGCTCAAATATACGTGAGGACCAACCAAGGTGTTGTGTCAGCAAACATTTCCAGGCATGGCGAATGGACCAGATGAAAAAGCATACCACTGAATAAATGGTTTTCTTAGACACTTTCAAGCTAATGCAAGTGGAAGGTGTAAAATGGGTGAATGAATGGATTTTTAGAAGCTTCCAAACTAATGCTACAACATTATAAATGCTAAAACGCGGATTTCAAAGAAAATTATTAAAAAAACCAACAATATTGAAGTCAAAGTCTCTCAGATTAATAAACCAATAAAATCAAAATAAGACTTTTCAGTCGTCGAATGCCTAAAGGAGACACCTTGTAACGAAATCTTGCAGGATATGCATAGAATAGAAACATTAAGTCAGAAAAAAACATGAATAATTTCCTTCACTAAACCAACCGTTATATTTGCCTCGTTGGGAGATGGAAAAGGCATTAGTCATTTAGGCAGTGGGAAATGAATCTACTTTTCAGCCCAATCGAAATTCTATTTATCAAACTGAACACATATCGCACTTCAAGTTTGTTGGAAGAGTGGTTGCTAAAGCATTATTTGATGGACAACTGTTGGACGTTCATTTCACCCGATCTTTCTACAAACACATACTTGGAGTAAGAGTTGCATACCATTATATTGAGGCCATTAATCCAGATCACTTTAAGAATCTGAAATGGATGCTCGAGAATGATATTAGTGATAGACTTGATCTCACATTCAGCATAGATGAAGATGAGGAAAAACATATCCTATATGAGAAAACAGAGGTAACCGATTATGAGCATATCTCTAGGGGAAGAAATATACGTGTCCCAAAAGAAAACAAACATCAATATGTGGATCTTGTAGTAGAGCATATACTAGCAACTACCAGCTAATAGGAGAATGCAAAAATCTATATGGAATGCGAAAATCTAAAGCAAGTCATAGTATACATATTTGAAAGAGCCAATATCTCGTTAAGTTCTACGCAACATTGGCATTGATTCATTCAAACAACATCAGTTTTGAAACAGCCTACCACGTGCCTTTGATTTATCTAAACAAAAAATATTTGTTGCACCTATCAGCACAAATATGTATTGCAAAACAAAAAAAAGCTTATTTTCCTTTGATTCATCCAAACAATATCTCGTTAAGGCATTGCAAAACAAAAATAATAAATGCAAAGAAAGCTTACTTACCAACAACTGTGCAACCTCAAATTATAAATGACACTACAAAAAATACATATACCAACAACTATACAACCTCAAATTATAAATGACACTACATAAAAGATGTATGCTAACTTGCCCTCCCTCTAGCGCCAAATGTGAGCACATTTCTTCAAAATACTTAAACCTTATCAAACATTAGCATGAATTAGTTTAAACCAAGAAAATAAAATGCTCCTATGAGATACCTAAACATGGTGTGCATATGAAAATAAGAAAACAAAATAACACAAATAGATAAATGTTAGCATATATAAAAAATGTTCATACCTTATCCCATAGTGGAAGTGGTGCTCCTTTGATGTGAAAAAGATGCCCTTTCCCACCCCTTTGATAAGCTTTCAATGATGGACAAGATGTGATGAAGATGAAGTGCAAGATGAAATAAAAGTGCCTATAGTGCAAATACTAAGATTTTGGATGATATTGTGGATGATTGTGGCTTCTATTTATTGATTGAAGGGTTGAAGAATGGAGAGATGGGAGGAATGTGAGACTAAAGAAGAGCCAATGATATTGTGACACTTGTCACAAGGCTAGTGGAGGAAGGTGGAGTACATTTAGGAGAATGTGCATAATTAATGCATGTGCTTGAGGATTTGAGAGGTGTAAGAGATATTAATGCACGTGTAAGAGGCATTAAATGAATATGGTTGGAAATTTTGGAGAGAAAGTTTTTGGGGTAAAAAAAGTCAAATAACTGGAGTAAATGAAGGAATATTCTCAAATAATATACCTTGGTGAGGGAAAATAAGGTATTTAGTTAATAAAAAGAATTGATTTTCATGTGCAAGTGGGTGTGTTAGTCAGGGGTTTAGGTTTGACCCACGTTGCATCAAAAGCTAGAGAAATGAGAGATTAGTATTAGGAGTTAATTATTTTACGATTAAATAACTTGGATGAAATTAGCTGATTTATGACTTTTAATTTAAATTTTTGGATTTAGTTAAATCAAATGAGAGGATGTTCAAAAAATTAAGATTTTAATTAAATATATTGATTTATTTAATTAAAAGAGATGACATGAGTTAGTAGAAAGTGAATTAATCAAATAAACTTAGTTACTTGATTAATAGTAGAAATAATGTCAATTTGAGTGGAATTAGATGCATTATGTGAGTTGATTATTTGCATGTCTACATGGAAATTATGGTATAACAGTCTAAACTTCATTGCATACATCATATTGTAATAATAGCTAAATATTTTGGTAAAATTTTAAATTCTTTAAAATTTTTGATTGATGTTTCATGTTGCATGTTTGGAAATGACTCTAATTCATACGATGAACTTCTTATTCCTTCATCTCCCAATGTATATCTCCGTAATAAAGATATCTTGAGGTAAGAGGAGGAAATCATGAATGAATCCATAAATAATACCTTGTCCAGACTTGAGAACAATGTTGTTCTTTATCTTTCAACATAATGGCCTAATCACCCATATGAACAATCAACACCACCTACCATACCACCACTTGAAATTTTTTACACATCACATATGGAAAGTGATTTATAGTCCATACCTCAATCTACGCACATGGAAGAACCTATTGATAACAAACATGATGAGCTCATACCACCTACTGATCCTCCATCCTATGAAATTTTTTTACTGACACACTTGTTATCTTGGAACAATGTTATGGCCCAAGATTCAAGATCTTGACAAAAAAAGGATGTGATATAAAGAATTAACATTAAATCCATTCCCTTTTGAAAAAAATACCATTTGAAGACATAAGAGGTATAGGTTACCAAGACCCTCTACCTTTACATCACATATTTTCTCCATCATCCAAACCACACAAAATTCATGGTCTGATTAGAAAAGGTGTGTTACCCTCCCCACGTCCTTTATCCAAGATTAAATGTACTTTAGTTACACTTTTACAATTTGGATTCATTACATTAGCAGCCATTCATGAAAGACAAGATACTAAAAGGAAGAATAAAAATATATCCTATTGTGCATATCATAGAATAGTTGGACACATTGCAAATGAATGTCATGTTTTGAAGAAGAGATTAAAAGAATTAGATGCTTACAATATAAATTTGATAGGATAATTATAGATTAAACTATATTCATTTTTCACCTCACCATGTGGTAATTGTAGTATCACATGATGCTCATTACTATGCATTGGCATATAAAATTTTCTGTGTGTAACCATATTTAGTTTTCAAGGAGTTGCATGTTATCATTTCTTTTGGCTCATCTTTGTCCCTATGCTTGGGGGAAATAGTTAGGTGCCTTTATGTTAGCTACATTCCTTTCCACAAGGGATCCCTTTGTATCTACTTAAAATATTATTGTAGCAAGTACACTAACATTTTAAAGGGGGGCATATAGTCCCCACACATTGTTTTCAATAGAAATGATCCTTTTTTAGTGATGATATCATACATAGATCCTAGAAAGTGCGACATTTCCAACTAAAACTATGGCCTCCTCAATCTATGTTGGTGTCTCCTTTATGGTGATATTATCCTTGATATCCTCTAAAAGTGTAATTTTTCATGCCTTGATATGTTCTCTTTGGTAGCAATACTATGGCTAGTACTCCCTAAAGTGTGATATTTAATTCTATGGTTTATCCTCTCTTAGTGGTGTCATGTGTGATATTCCCTAAGGTGTGACCTTTCATGTATTGAGGAATGGCCCTTTAATTTTTCTAAGACACCGTTTGTGGTGATGTCTTTTGTAACACCCCTTCTAGTGTGGCTTTATTTTTCTAATACCCTTAGACATTAAATTACATGCACCCCCTGAGGTGAGTTTTGGTTCGTCCCCTTTGATATTAAATTTTTAAGTGCTCCCTAAAGTGAGACTTACAAGATAGTCCATGGATTTGGCATAACATAGCTTTCTTATTCATGAACTTGAGAACCCCTTCTAACATGGCCACCTAACATAACACAACTTGCTTGCTAGTGGACCCATGTGTTTCATGAGTTTCTTAGCATAACACAACTTGCTAGCCTTGTGGAATCCATCATATTGCATGGACACCTAGCATAATGTAGCTTGCTAGAATATAGATCTATGTACCTCATGAGTGATTTAACATCCTTGTGAGAGCACAATTATGTTTAAACAATACATTCGATGGATGAAATTTGGTATTTGAGATAATTTTTAGACTGAGGTCTATTTACCTTACCAACTCAAGTACTTTTAGTACTAAAATTTTATTTGTGTTTTGTTTATGTTTGCATCATGTTTGCACTATGTTCATTATGTTTGAATTATTTTTGCATATGTTATGTATTTTTTGCTTTGTCATGTTGTATTTGATAAATATGTGTTCCTTTGTTCTTATGGTTATTTTACATAATATTTTGAATCTTGGGGCTTTGCACACTCACCCTAGATTCATTTTCATCCTATCTCTTCAATATTTGGATAATTGGACCTGTCTTGACATATTTTCTACTTTAGTGTGCGTTTGAGCATAAGTTCATACACTCATTAAAGTAGGGGCTAAATGTAGTGTCATAAATTGTCGCACTTAACAATTTCACATTATGTTTTTCTCCCCCATAAGTGATTTGACCTAATTATACACCTAAATTTCCTAAATTACACATCTCATGGCCCATTTTAACAGTTATCAAGAAATTAAAAAGCGCAAGACCCAAGTATACATTTAATATTTTTCTCCTACTACTTTGGATCCTAGAAATTGGGGGAACTAGACTATGGCATCCATGTGCCCTAGTCCCCTTAATGTGGCCCCAAAATTCAAAGTGTTGGAGATAGTAATTTAATATATAAAATTCAAGTTCTGATTATCAGCTATCGAGATTTAACTTTAAGAAATTATATTAATTACATATAAATACCTAGTCATTTCATCATTTAGAAAAAAACTAGAAATAAGTGAAGAATAAGTGAGTGAGAATTTGAAGAAAGATCATTATCACATCAAAATCAGTCAAGAGCAGAAATATTGCAGCATTTCATTGTCAAAACATCATGTCAAGTTTTCTATGAGTTTTTTTTATGTTTATGCATACATTTTGTTTATGAGGACTAACACTTGTAGGTCCAAATTTTAATCAAGCCTTGAGGAGATGTACATGACTTCAGCCCTTCAAGGAAATCAAATTTAAGTGGTGAGTTATAGTCCATTATTTATCCATCATTAATTTTTCATTTAACATCTATCCCTAAAAAGGATAAGCTCTATTTTATCAATTTCACCATTGTGGAGGTGGAAACACCAACATGGGGTTCCACTAAGGAAAGCCCCTATATGGCACAACCCTTCCTGTCCCTTTGAATGTGTAGGTTAGAGATTTTAAGAGGATTGAAGGAAGATTTGAAGATAGTTCACTCATTTATGCATTGAAACCCTACAACTTGACAAGATCTGAAAGCTCAATTATCTCATTAATAGATGAAGTTTTGAAACCACGATCTAGAAGGAAAAAGCTACATAGTGGGTACCTAAGGACTGCAAAATCAAATTTCAATTTTAGAAACTTAGACTAGGGCATCCTTGCACCCTAGTCCACCCAAAATCAACTCTGATTTGAACTACATGTGCATGCATGTCTTCTCTTAGCATTTATGATCCCAAAATTTGACTGTCAGTTTCTATTTTTTCTGTATTTACATCAAAACTATGTTGGATGTTGTGGTTGTGATTTTGATATGTGGTTGTCATTGATGTCAACACTATTGGCATTGGTGATGCTTAAGGTTGTATATGTTGAGGATATTGAGAAAATTGTAATAAATATGTTTACAGGTAGCCAGTGAATCTAAGAAGGTTAGAGTGGTGGAAAGTTTTGTATGTTGATTTTCAAGTGTTGTGCTCTAATGGGTTTATTGTCGAACATATCTAGTATGTTGTTTGAAAGTCTTGGTGATACACATCAAGATTTGTGCAAGTTAAGTGTTCTGGTGTTCCTACAGTCATTCTAGTATTGTAGCAGTTGTTCTTGGAAGAAGAAGTTGGAATTCTAGAAATTCTAGTTGTTGTGTATGTTCCTGTGATGTCCGTGCATGATTCTAGATCATGTTCTATCTTTTTTGCATTTCCACGCTATTTGGTGTGATCGTGATCGAAGATGTTTTTGATGTATGTTTGGGTTTTCAGGTTCTTGGCCGACATGATGGTGGTAGCGTGTTGCGGATCCTTATGGATTAATTTTTTGTTGTTTTTCATATTCGAGGATGTTTATTTGGGTCCTCTCTATGTTATGACCGACTTGTGTTGGTGCACATTAAAATTTATTCATGTATTGAGGCCGATAGTTGTAATTCATTTATTATTTGTGGCCGACGGAGTTTTTGATGTAAATCCTTGTAGCAGATATATAAGAGCGATCGATTTTCTCCTTTTGATGCATGGGTGAGAAAGCTCAATGAGTGTATGCGAAGTGTATGTGCGAACAAAGGTCAAATCATTCAAGTGCAGAGCAGAGTGTGAAGGAGTTTGAGCAAATTTTTTATGTGCCTAACCGAAACTGTCATCAAGCTTTTGTAGAAGCTACTTTCTCAGTTCATCCAACTCAAATGGTTTTAATTTGATTGTCTTATATAAGGTAGTGAGCCTTCCTTTGAGCAGTGAGCTCTAGACAGTGTTCCTGAATGCAGTTGCATTCCCTATTCATTCTTTAGTATAATTTTAACAACGTATAATTGTGGATTAACCTCCACTATGGTTTTCTCCCTTAACAGGGTTTCCACACAAAAATCTTGGTGTTATGTGTTTCTGATGTGATGCTTACTTCTTGCTTTTACTGTTAATCATCAAATATAAAATTAAAGGTTAAGTTATAATTTTTGTAACAACTAATTCACCCTCCGCCCACCCCCCCCTCTCAGTTGTATCTTCTTTTTTTGCCAACAAACAATGTATTTTCATTGTTATCTATTCAAATAATTGTATTTCATACAAAATCCACTCAAAAGAATTCCAATTTAGATCCTAGGGCTGATTGACTCATCTTCAAGTTTCAAGTCAATCTCGTATCCTATGACACCACAATTTTCCCATATACTTATAGCTTCAGATCATGAATGATATGGTGGAAATCTATTGTAAAGTGTAAAAAAAATGTTGATTTATTCAACCATTTTTTCATGATTTTAATCATGAATTTTTAATATTATTATAGATTTCAAAATAAAATAAAATAAAAAATTATAAACTAGCACTTCATCTAAAGGAGGTTCAAGGATTTTGCGGATAGAAAACTATATGTATGTTGAGTATGTATTTTGGATGCACTAGAAATTCTAGGTGCATGTGGCTGGATTAAACAATTAATAATAAGTTTTAAATAATGGAATGAAATAAACTTAGACCAATTTAGATTTTTTCCTTAAAGAAATTAAGTACTATCTAATTATGAAATATTTGCATATAGATTTAAAACATAAAGCAATGCAAATGAAAATAGAATGTTCCCATCTAGTTGTCAAATCAATATTTATTTGGTTTTTGTGTGATAAGTGAGATTTTGGAAGCTTTACCTAATATTTTAGAGACTTTTATCATCAAACAACAGCTGATTTACCATTAAATGGTAGTTGAAACTTGTTTTCTGATGACTCAATAGTGATTTGCAAACAAGACTCAAATCTCACACTATATGTAACTATCGACTAATAATATAAAACATAAAAAAATATATCAAATAAAAATAAATTTATAAAAATATTTCTTTCAACCATATAAATAACTACTAATGTCCCTAAAATAACTATCTACAAGGTAGGCAATTAAAATTTATTTAAGTTGTTAACATAAATGTTTTATAATAGTATATTTAAATAATCGCAGGCTGGAAGGGAACGTTTCTTTGAGTGATATACGTCTTATAGTCAACTGTAAAACAATGTTGTTTGTTGTGATCTTTAGTTTCAGAGAGTATACAGGTGGTAATAATTAAGGCACAGACAAGAAAAAGCATAATCTTCTATGAAATTCTAAAGGATTTGAAAAAACCTGTGGAGTAATTGGTTTAGTTGAAATTTTCATGACTGTAAGCCGCCAATGTAGCTTTTTAAATCTTTGTCGTATAGTTTATATAGTGCAATGTTTTAGGACTTAATGGGTTATGGACAGTGGCGATGTGATTTCCTTTCTAAGTCATGTTGGATTAACCACTAAGAATTAATTTTGTAGATTAATCAATATTTTAAGTTGAAGTGAATATGTTGTTGATTTGGATGCTCACTAATATCTGCAAGTTTTGGTGTGTCGACGTATCTATAAGTTGTATGAAACATTCAACCCAGATTCAATTCTTCTGAGTTACATCAGACGAAAGTGTTGGACTAGCCATTGCATATCTCAGAATTGATCTGGTGGCTTAACTGTCTCTGCTGGATTAATTGTCACTGTCAGTATAAATGGAGATGCTGACTTGAAAGTTGATTGACACAAAGAGTGGGAAGATACTGATTTGGAAATTCATTGGCAAAAAAATGCCAGCCGCTATAAATATAAATAAAGATGGTACTTGACACCTGCAAATTTACAGTCCACCTACCTAATTTATTTCTGTTTGAAAAACTGGAACTGTTTCATCAGAATTTAGATTTATCTCAAGGTCTCTCTTAAATAACTCTACCTAACCAGTTTTCCTTATTGTTATTTATAATTGTTGTCTGCTCTAAATCATCATACAACTATCTGCTTTAGCTTTATGCCACCTCAACTTTAGAATAGGAAGAACTATGTCGACATCTGTGATACAGGGAAGGTAATTGTTTAAATGCTCATATTTTTTTTTATACATCATTTAATCTTATTTGCAGATAATAATGAGCTCTGGCTTTAATATGCAGATTGGAGGGAAAGGTTGCCATAATTACAGGTGGAGCACATGGCATTGGAGAAGCCACTGTTCGCCTCTTCTCCAAACAAGGAGCCAAAGTCATAATTGCAGACATTGCTGACGATGCTGGTGAAAAGCTTGCCGAATCTCTCTCACAGTGGGCAACCTATTTTCACTGTGATGTGAGCAAAGAGCAAGATGTCAGCGCAGCAGTTGATTTGGCCATGGAAAAGCATGGACAACTGGACATTATGTTTAACAATGCAGGCACTGGAGATAGCCATCGAAGTAGTGTTGTAGAGTATGAGATGGAGCAATTCGAGCGCACCATGAATGTAAATGTAAAAGGAGTAATGCATGGCATTAAGCATGCAGCCCGTGTTATGATACCCAACAGAAAAGGGAGTATAATTTCTACAGCCAGTATAGCAGGGATTGTGGGAGGCACTACACCCTACGCATACACGGCCTCAAAACATGCAATTACAGGGCTGACAAAAAACGGTGCAGCTGAGCTTGGGAAATATGGTATCAGAGTCAACTGTGTTTCTCCTTATCTTGTTGCAACCGGGCTTGTAATGGACTTTGCAGTTAAAAACAAGGCTGAAGTGGAGGCGTGGGGTGGCAGCATAGGTAACTTGAAGGGAGCGATTCTTAAAGCAGAGGATATTGCAGAGGCTGCTCTATATTTGGCCAGTGACGAATCTAAGTATGTAAGTGGCCATAATCTTGTTGTGGATGGAGGTTTCACAGTTGTTAACCATGACTGGGGACTTTACAGGCCATAACGCCCATGGGTATTCAGTCCCTTGGATAGAACATGTTATTGTAGTTCAGTGATGGGAGTGAACATTACAGCAATTTCATTCTTCTTAAGATAGGTAGTTTATATAGAATTTGTTATATGCATGAACAATTTAGTTCACATCCTTTTTAAATAAATCCTGGTATGGTAGCTACTAATAGAATCTATGATGTCGTGGTGCAGTGATCTGAGAAAGTACTTTTATAATAAAATTATTGAGAAGATTGTTTATTTACATTTTGGTGAATCTTCTTTCTTTAATATGATTGATGTTATTTTATTTGCAGTCGAAAGTTCAAAATTTGTTTTAACTTTAAAAAAGCTCCTAGTATAAGTTTTGATAAAATTCCATACAAACAGTTCTTAATGTGTTATGGTAGCAGCTACGAATCGAGGTGGTAAGTTTTGTATAAGCCATTAAGGTAAATTTTCAGAGTTTCTGTAAATGGATATGTTCTTTAAATATATAGGATTATCTAATATTGATTTAAAATTATCGTAGTTAATTTTACAAATAATGAATATAAACTGTATATTTTGATAAGTAGGAGGTTTCTTTCACAACGTGTCAAATTATGATATTGCTATCAGGATTCAACCATGTAGTTTTTGAGTCAAACTCATTGACCCATGATTCATGAGTAGTGGTTCACAAGAACCCATCTCTCATGATAATGAATGGTCCAGTTAGTCCTCATTGCATCAAGGTGATGCTCACAGAGGTGAAGCATTGGTCTGTCCCGGGAGGTCACCCATCCCAGTACTGCTCCAGCTCAAGCACGCTTAACCACGAAGTTTCCCCCAAGGTTAAGCCCACTTAGCTTGCTACCTCATTTGCAAAACCTTCAGCAAGTGTTGTGCCTTATGAACCAATGTTTGAAAAAACAATTCCCAAAATATTTTTATAATTCTTTGCAACTGTATATTTTGTTTTTCAGCGAATCACTCTTAATTTTTATAAACCAATGTTTGAAAAAAAAATTCCCAAAATATTTTTATAATTCTTTTAAACTACAATATGCTTTTAGTTTTCTTTAATTTTAAATAAAAAATATATGTTTTCAACAAAAATGGTTTAAATATTTTTTTGATGAAAGTAGTAAATGAAATTTATATTTTAGAAGTATTTCTATGTAGGCCATTAATGAAAGAGTCTTATGGAGTCATAACAAGAATTATATTTTTGGATGTTAAAAGATGAAATGGAATCTTGTGTGAGAAAATAGAAGTTCCTATAATTCAACAGAGTAAATAAAATATAAAATAGTAAAAAATTAATTGGTGGAAATTTTAAAACTTCAATTATTGAAAGGTGGCAAAAAAGTTTAAGTGGGTGGGATAATTTCTGATCCCACCGATTTTGCACTTTCTTAAATTTTTGAACTAAAAAGTAGGGGCTATTCCTATTGAAAAAAAAATTCTAATTAATCTTGTAATATTTTATTTTTCACTTGATGAGACACCCTACACCTTCAAAGTAGTTTCGGAAGCCATTCATGAGACCCCAACACATTTCGTAGAATTTTGTTACCACATTTCATTCTATTTTGATGGAGAAAAGAGGAGGAATTAGACTAAATGACTAAATCTAAACCAATCTTTCCACGTAAACATCGGAAGGTAAAATCAACCAAGAGTTTGTGCTTGACCATTGTATGAACAAAGAAGAACTAAACAGATTTTAATTGGAGTTTTAGTTTCTTTATTGTAACCGCATGAATTGATAGGATAATGTAATGAATTAGGCTAGTAATGACCAATTTGAATAAATATACCCAATGAGACTTTCATATCCCTAGAGAATTCGTCGACAACTAGTAAAAGAGAAGCAGAACTAAGAAGATTACCCAAAGTAGCCCAAACATTTGATAAGGAAGTAGCATAAATGAAAAGTTTAATTCCAACAATACCACCATTGCCTCCAAAAGACTCGTATAAAAGAGGCATTGGAAAATAAGACGAGAAACATCTTCCTCATGTCCTCATCCAATATAGAGCTTGACACAGCAGCTCCATTTGATTGTAGTTCAGCGATAATAAAGATGGGTGTATACAATAAGATAATTCTTCCTTAGATTATTAAGAATTTCTTGAGATGATCTTTCTTTTAGTTGTGATTTAGATTATTTTACTTTGATTAGTTCTTTGTTCAAATTTGAATTATCAGTTAGCCTTTGTGCATTACATATGAATATTTTCAACGTGTTCTATGGTAGCACTTCCAGTAGAAACAATTGCGGTCTGTTGTTGATTGGAAAAATTGTATATATAACCATAATAACTAGGGATTTAGTTGATTTCAGAATAATATTACATGTTGCTGATTTGTTGATGGTTGAAATTCGGTAACTGCACCCAGGGACTGATGTTTTTCAAGCTTAAATTACATTCAACTCGGGCAAGATTTACAACCAAGAGATTTCTGTAACCAGAACCAGGGAACTGATGCTTTTCAGGCTAACATCCCCAAATCGGTGCTTTCAATATGTTTACTCCTATCCAGAAAGATCGGTCTACTGAATGAGAGAATTCTCTAGCCAATTCAACTTTGCATTGATAGATGTTTACTGGTACACCATCTCTTTCTTCGATTGCTCTGATTTGCCAACTGTTGAGATCTTATCTTTTAATTTATTACATTGACATTAGCATAGTGTGACGACAGCACATGGTAGTGATTGCTCTGTTTTGCCGATATGTTGAGATGTGCATCCGATGGCTTTATACCTGCCATTTCTGAATATTCTAACGGTCTGTCCGTATTGTCCTTGTTAATTCGAACCTCGAGGTGAAGCACGGCACCAGCAGCTACCAAGTTAGCAGCTACAGTACAGATGGATATTTATGTGGAACAAGGCAATTTTATTCAAAAACTGTTGGAATTTTGAAATCAAACAAAACACAGAGCTGCTGCTTTGATTTCCAGTCAAACTGGAAATATCCAAATGGGGAATAATAAACTAAAACTCAACGGAGACAAACAGAAAACTGGGCATGCAATAGTTACCTTCTTCTTCTATTAATTGAACTGGACAAAACATAAAAAATGAAACTTCGAACAAACTAAACAACTACCTATTACAATTTTATGGGACCTATCCACTGCTCAACTAGTTCACAAACAATTAGGAGTTGTTTTGAGCTCACTGTCAAAAACTTGAATGGAACTATCTGTTGTTCCTGGCAAAACACGAAGTGATCAGGAGCGGTTTCTGCTCATTGCAAACACTCTGCAAAATGTTCTAAGAACATTCCTTGTTGCTGCTGCAACTTTTCTTCTTGCTGCAAATCACCTGCTTCTCTAAAAACTCACTTCTTCCAATTTTCCAACTGACAGAATAATAATGTTTTCATTATTTTCGTCTCTTACAAAACATTCTCTTTCAAATTTGAAATTACCTACGAGCATTAATTTGGAATTCAAAAATTTATGCCTCATTCAATTCTGAGCAGTCAGGAGTCGCAGAGATGGAGATCCCAAATCTGGCAAATATAAAACAGCTTCTAATAGGTAGGTGGAGCAATGACAGGAGGCTCAAGAGCAAACAATAAATTCCAACACTCCCCCTTTGTCCCGAGCCAACAAAAAATAACAAGATCAAACCTGATCTAAATCAGCAATGCCCAATCTGCTCCTTAGGCGCACAAAACTGCCAATGCACAACGACTTGGTGAATATGTCTGCTAGTTGTTGCTCAGACCTACAAAACTCCATTTTAATTTCACTATCTTCAACCAATTCATGATTGAAATGATACCTGATTTTAATGTGCTTGCTCTTTCCATGAAATGCATGATTTTTCATCAAGGCTATCAATGAAACATTGTCACAAAAGATGATTGTTCCATCCTCTTGTTCTTCTCTCAAATCTGCTAAGATTCTTCTTAGCCAAATAGCCTGACATGCTGCTACATTTGCTACTATCTACTAAACTTCAATTGTTGATAGAGAAACAATAGGTTGGTTCTTAGAAACCCAAGAGATAGCACCCACACCCAAATGAAATATATAGCCCGATGTGCTCTTCCTATTTCCTGCCCAATCATTGTCAGTGTATCCAACCAGCCCAGACTCTTTTGATGTTGTGTACAACATGCCATATCCTTTGGTACCATTCACATACCTCAGGACTCTCTTTCTCGCTTTCCAATGGGTGTCTCTTGGAGTTTCCATAAATCTGGAAATCAAACTCACTTCATGCATTATATCCAACCTAGTTGTTGTCAAATACATCAAGCTTCCAACCAAGCTTTTATACATGGTCGGATCCACATTTATGTTGCATTCTTCTTTGCTCAACTTTAGACTATGGATGTTGGTGGCGAGGCAGGCTTGCTTTCAAGCATCCCAAACCTCTTCAAGATCTCATTTGCATATTTTTCTTGAGAGATAAAAATACAATCATGCATTTTTTTTACTTCTATGCCTAGAAAATAATTCAAGAGACCTAAATTTGTCATTTCAAATTCTCTTTTCATGGCCTCTTTAAAATCAAAAATGAGGAAATCATCATCCCTAGTAAAAACAAGATCATCTACATACAAGACAACAATTAAACTATTACCATTTGCTGCCTTGATTGAAAAAGTGGGCTCACCATCATTTTTGCTAAAGTCATTGCTCATCAAATATGAGTCAATCCTGTTGTACCATGCCCATGGAGCTTGCTTCAGCCCATAAAGAGCCTTCTTCAACCTATACACCTTGAATTCTTCACCTAAAACTTCATATCCAAATGGTTGCTCCATATAAACTTCCTCCTTCAACACTCCATTTAAGAAGGCGGACTTCATGTCCATTTGAAACACCTTCCATTTGTGTTGGGTTGCAATTGCTATGAGTGCCTGCACGGTTTCCATCCTTGCAATAGGGAAATACGTCTCATCATAATCTCTCTCAATTTGTTGTTTGTACCCCTTGGCAACTAATCGTGTCTTGTGCCTCTCTATCCTTCCTTCACCATTGCACTTGGTCTAGGGCCTACCAAATCTGTGTGCACCAACTCCAATGGTGCTCTTGTCCTTGTAAAGTTGTCTGATTGAAAGAATTGCCTATGTTGCTAGCCCAAAATGCAAGCCTCACATCTAACATTAGGCCCTACTATACTTGGCAAACCATCAACCATTCTATTCTTGGACAAAATACTTAGACCAACAAAGCCAAGTGTCCATACCTGAGATGCCAAAGCTCGAAGGGATCTTCAATGGTGCTCTTGAGGGTTGCTTGTACTATTGTACATTTTTCATCCATGAGAGGTGCAACAATGGACTGAGATGAGAATCATGTCTCAATATTCAACGAAAACATTTGGTTCTTTGTCATTTTTATTGTTGCAAACACCTTTGTCCTCTAGGTATGTGCATGATCATGATGGGCCAAAAAGTGGCGATATCTAAGTGATATGATGGACCATGTGGCTGATGACTTTTTTTTCACCAAAAATTGATGAAACAAAAAGGGTTTTTAAAAGAGATTATTAGCTTTCCACCAATATAAATTATGCTTTACTTTGAATTTAATAAGTAATTATTATTCATTTTCTATTTGAATTACGACGAAAGTCCTGATTGATAGGTTGATTGAAAACCATCTATCGCTTTCAAATGGTACCACATTTTTTGAATCCGAAACATGTGTCACATTCTATGTTTTGCATACTATAGGATTAAAAAAAAATTGAATTTCATGAAGTTTTGACCAAGTTAAGGTGGTTAGACATACAAGTTTTCATATTTTTAAAAATTTGTAATAAAAAAATCATAATTAATTATTTACTTGGAAAATAATAATAAAAAAATATGCATCACATCGGGACATGAGTCTCCTACTTATTGATGAGTTTAAAATATGCTCATAGCTTGGACTTTTAATATCTTTACTATTGTTATTTCATGGCTGTTTAAAACTCTTTTGGAACTTTTTATGGGAATATCTTGTAGCAAGACATTTGTATATTCCTACAGCTTATTGTGTTGACTTGATTATATTTATTGCCCCATTGACTCCCTAAATGACTGATATATCGCATACAATTTTTGAATGATAAAATAGATTTAAATGTGTGATTAATGAACAGATATTGTGTATATGCCATGCACCTCTTCTTTCACATCTGTTGCCTTTTGTTTTGTAGGTTGTTGAAGAATGATCGAGTCAAGCGTAGCCTATCTCGGCCTTGCAGTAAAGTCCATTTCCTGCACGACTTCGAGGAAGCTCCGGCGCAGGCTCTTTGACCGAAACCGTTGGGAAAGATTTTTAATGACAGTCAATCTGGAAAGAGTGGAGTGCTAGATTCTCTCTGGATCGGGTTGAACGCATAAATTCATTTATGAAGTTTGTTCCTTGATTCTGGGATACACTTTACTTCCACGTCTTTCTTTGATTGGGTTAGTTAGTTGTTCTTCTGATTTAAAAATAAGATACTCCTCCTGCGTGAGTGAGTAGAGGATAGTTAGAGAAAAGGAGATGATAGTTAGAGTAAGATAGAAGCATAGTGATAGCAGATATCATGTAAGAATCAGTACGATAATGAAAAGCAGAATCTGTTTGACAAGAGGCAGAGTCTATTGTTAGTTTCCATATCAACAAAGCAATGTATACCATTCTGTTTTCATGAATAAAGTTTGATGAAGTTTTGAGTTTAGCACCTGCGTAATCAGTAGATGCTTGCTAAGGGGGCCCACTTAGTAAGTATCTGTAGCTAGTTAGTTAGTTGTTCTTTTCTGTTAGCTTTCATTTTTGAAGTTTTCATACAAACTCAGTCTTGTACTGCTCCTGCAGCATAGAGAATCCATCCCCGTGCCTGTTCCTACAGCATAAGGCTAGTTCATCGTTTGTGCTTCAGTCGTAGTTGTTATGGTTTCTGTTAAAGCATAGTTGAGTTAAAGAACTTTGCATTACCTTCCTGTAGCATAGATGGAATTCCTTTCCAGTATTTATTTCTGCTAAGATTTGACCAAAACTAGTTCTTAGTGCATATATTTTGCCGCGCCATTTAAAGTATACGTCCCCTGTTTTGACAAGTAAATGAACATCCATAGAGAGATATAAGTCACCTGTTGGAATGTCCAATTCCCAGGAAATGTTTTACTATGATTTTCATATCCTTTTGTGGGCATGACCATTTTTGGCGCCGTTGTCGGGGATGGCGTCCAACTAGGAATTTGTCAGAGGTCATCTTTTGCATTGGTTTAGTTTGTTAGTCAAAAATTTTCAAAATCTTTCAAGCCACTACTCACCGTATTGCATGCATAGAAGAAGAAGAGACGCACTGGGAAGGTTCCTCCCTGAAAATCTGTTTATTGAACTACCATTTGACCCAGCTGACAATGAACCTGAGGAAAATCCATTCGCTCTGTTATTCCAGCAACCAAACATGGCAAATAATCCACCTAATAATCCACCTCCTGCATTTGAGTTTCCCATTGTTCCCCAAAGAGATACTGACAATCTTAAAAACATTCCCTCTTCCTTGCTTCCAAAATTTTATGGCCTGGTTATGGAGGACCCAAAAACTTTTCTGTTTGAATTTGATGTCCTCTGTTGCAGTTATGACTACAACACAGACACTCATAACTGAAGTTATTTCCTTCCACCTTGAAGGAAGGAGCTCTCAGATGGTTCATGAGTCTGGGAAGAGGTGTTGTAGATAGTTGGGCAGCCATGCAGACGAAATTCCTTGAAAATTATAAGGAATATTGTAAGAGTGCCAGCAAAGGTGATGACATATTCCAAATTTAGCAGAAGGAGGATGAAAGTCTGGAAGATTACATGTCCAGAATTTTGTTTTCACTAAAGAAGAACTCAAACCATACTCTCAACGAGGACTCTCAGAAACTACTCTTTCTAAGGGGAATCAGTGATGCCTGTATAGACGCCCTGGACCTGATGGGAGGAGGTGATATAACCCAACTGCCTTGGGATGATATAAAGAAAATATGTCTTAACTACTCTTGAGCAATAGTTAAAAAAGGTCGAGGTCATCATGCCACAATGGGGAAATCTTCTTCTGGTGGATTTTCTCGGATGGAGATAACAAATTTTCTATCTGACTTCAAGCAGGACATCATTAATAATATGGCTACACAACTGGACACTATGCAAGCTCAGAAGAAACATGAGGAAGCTGAGGTAGTTTTGGCCGAGTTCTGTCCATACTGCAGACAAAAGAAGCGTGACTGCAGATGCAAGATGGTGGCTAATTTGGAAGCTAGGCAACTACCTATTGACTTCAATTCAGTAGATGGTGATGATGATCAAGTGTTCTTTGTTGCACAAAGGAGACCATGGGCCCAAAGATAAGGTATGCTTCAAGATCCTTTAACTTTTGGTAATCCTTATTCTGGCTATAATAACCAATGGCAACATGCATATGGATCACCACCACTCTGGAATCCACCTCAACCAAGTTGGCCTAATTATTAGAACCCATAATGGCAATCTCCTCAAGGAGGTTGGCAGTAGCCACAAGGGCAATGGACCCCACCTTCAAGAAATTGGCAACAAAATCCTCAATGGAGAGGTCCTTAGCAATGGAAAAACCAGTCCCCTGGATTCCTGCAGCTCCCACAACCACAACCACAGGCCCTCATGCCGCCTCCTGCAACAACTGCCACAAATACTGGACCTCCAAAGCAAACGCCTATGCCTGCCCAGCCATTGCGAAATCCCAATAATAAACAATAGCAGCAGCCACAACAACCTGCGTATCTTGCCGAAGCAAACCAATATCAAGCTTATGCCTTAAATGTTAATGACATCCATTTGAGGTCTGGAACTACTTTACCTGCTCCAAAACCACCTCTGATTACTAAAATACTAGATTCTCCCCTTGAAGAACCTACTACACCTACTGTTCCTACTGAGCATATGCCTATACCTGATATGGTTTCTAAGGAGCCTATTTTTCAAAGTCAAGACAACCCACCTTTTCCTTAGAGGTTGCAAAGTACTGCATTTAAATCCATGGAAGAATCCACTTTTGACATTCTGGATCAGCTCAAGAATGTACAGATTCAAATCCCTTTATTTCAGGCTATTAAAGATGTTCCCATTTTTGGAAAAGCTATTAAAGAAGCCTGTTTGAAGAAGCCGGGACGGAAGAAAAAGGATCCCCAAGTTTCATGTCTTAGGGAAATTGGCTGATATAATGTTGGGAAATGTAGTCATTCCAAAGTATATTGACCCTAGAAGTTCTGTAGTGCAGATACATATAAATGGCCAAATTGTAAAAAATGTTTTGATTGACTTAGGTGCTGCCATTAATGTCATGACAAAGCATACTATGGAGTCCTTGAATATTTCAAACATTAGGTCTACACCCATAGTTCTGTATCTTGCAGACAGCTCCACAGTTACACCTGATGGGATGGTGGAAGATGTAATTGTCACTCTTGAATCTTGGGAGTATCTTGCTGATTTCACAATATTTTCAGTTAAGGAAACTTTAGGAGGGTATCCAGTTATCCTTGGTAGACCATGGTTAGCAACTGTTGATGCTTTTATAGGATGTAGTTCTAGAGATATGACCATTTCTGATGGATAGTCCACAAAGAAATTGGCCTTGTATCCGCCTGCTAGACCTCAACCAGATTTGTCCCAACCTGTTTGGCCAGATGTGGAGGAAGAAACTGAAGAAGCCAATTCCTTGGCTTAATTAATGAGGCTCCAAAATGATCCATTCTCACAACTTCAGAGTGAGGATGCTCTGCTTTTTCAAATTCTACAGTACAACCCTGATACAGGTAGTTCATCTGATCCAAATGGCAGTCATCTTTAATGTTTCCTGCAACAACTAAATTTTGAGAGTTCACTGCCTAAACTTCCTGCAATTTTTCATAACTTGCTTCCACAAGAGGTACAAACATTACCTGTAGATTCTATGAGTAATCTCACTAAGCAGATAGAATTGTCTCCAGGTCATTGTTTGAATGTCAATAGCCAACTGTCACAATCTCAAGAGGCTATCTTATTAAAAATACTACAAGAACAACATAAAGCTTTTGCATGGGAATATGGGGACATGCAAGGAATAGATCCTCGAGTTTGTACTCATAGAATATATATCAAAGAAGATTGTTCACCAGTTAGGCAACCTCAAAGAAGAGTAAATCCAGCACTTAGAGAAATAGTTAAAAGTGAGCTTCAAAAGTTGCTTGATGCTGGTTTTATTTATCCAATCTCTGACAGTCAATGGGTTTCGCCATTAGTTATTGTCCCCAAGAAAGGTGGAAAATGGAGAGTATGTGTAGACTACAAGGAGTTGAACAATGCCACTAAAAAAGATCACTTTCCACTACCTTTTGTAGACCAAGTATTAGACTCATTGTCTGGCAAAAGATATTTTTCCTTTTTGGATGGTTATAGTGGATACAATCAGATAAAAATTGCCCCTGAAGATCAAGATAAGACCACTTTTACCTATCCATGGGGAACATTTGCTTATTCAGTCTTGCCTTTTGGTCTATGCAATGCGCCAGCAACATTTCAGAGAGTAGTGATTAGTATCTTTGCTGATATATCTCATGATTGTATGGAGATTTATATGGATGATTTCACTACCTATGGAGTCACATTTGAAGAAGCACTGGTGAATTTAGAAAAGGTCTTGAAAAGGTGCAGAGAGCAAAATTTGTCTCTAAACAATGAAAAGTGTTTTCTAATGATGGAAGAAGGTATTGTTCTAGGTCATCATATTTTGAAGAATGGAATTCAGGTCGACCCTGCTAAAATTGAAGTCATTCAGAATTTACAAACTCCTGCAAAACAAAAAGATGTCAGAAGTTTCCTTGGCCATGCAAGGTATTATAGAAGGTTTATAAAAGATTTTAGTAAAATTTCCTACCCACTTTATGCCCTGTTAATAAAGGATTCTCAATTCGAGTGGACAAAAGCCTGTGAAAAATCCTTCCTGCAACTAAAGGACTTGCTTACTAAAGCCCCTGTTCTTCAAGGTCCAAAATGGAATTTTCCTTTTCACATACATGCTGATGCATCTGATTTTGGTATAGGAGCAGTTTTAAGTCAAAAAAAAAATTCAATTGAGCATGCTATTTACTTTATCAGCAAAAACCTTCAAGGTCCTAAGCTCAATTATACTGTTACAAAAAAGGAATTGCTTGCAGTAGTGTATGTTTTAAATAAATTTAGGCATTATGTAACAGGTTATCAGATACTCGTCCATACTGACCATGCAACAATCATGTATCTGATGAACAAACCTGCCATTTCTGGTAGATTGGCACGATGGCTCCTGTTGTTACAAGAATTTGACATTACAATCATTGACAAATCGGGAAGAGCTAATGTTGTAGCTGACTTTTTATCAAGACTTCAATCCACTGCACCTATTGAACATGAGGTCATTGATGATAGGTTCCCAGATGAACACTTGTTCTCCATTGTTGCACATACTCCATGGTATGCAGACATTGCCAATTATCTAGCAGCAAACAGAATACCAGCTCACTTTTCCCCAAAAGAAAAGAAGTTGTTAATAAAGAAAAGTTTTAATTTTTCATGGATTGCACATTGTCTGTTTTATACTAGACCTGATCAGGCAATGCGAAGATGTGTAAGAGAAGATGAGACTTATGATATCTTACATGCTTGCCATGATGAACCATGTGGGGGACATTTTTCAGCACAAAGAACAACAATGAAGATTCTTACAACAGGGTACTATTGGCCAACATTACACAAGGATGTTGTGGCCTATACAAGAAAATGTGACAGATGCCAGCGTATGGGAAGACCAACTAAGTTAGATGAAATGCCACTATACCCCCAGGTAATAGTCACCCCTTTTGATAAATGGGGAATGGATTTTGTGGGAGCAATTGATCCACCATCAAATGGCAAATCATACATTCTAGTTTGCACAGACTATGTCATAAAATGGGTCGAGGTAAAAGCTATGACTCATTCTCGGGATAATAAAGTTGCTGAATTTCTGTATGAACAAATTTTCACTAGATTTGGAGTTCCCAGGGAGCTTGTAACTGATCAGGGAGCTCAGTTCACATCGAATCTGATCACTACACTAATGAATGACTATAAAATCAAACATAGGAAGTCCAGCCCCTATCATCCTCAAGCCAATGGTCAGGTGGAGGTAACAAACAGGGAAATTGAGGCGATCCTCACAAAGACAGTGCAGATCCATAAGAAAGATTGGAGCAATAGACTTCCTGAAGCAGTTTGGGCCTATAGAACTACATGGAAGACAACAACTGGGTTTACACCTTTTGAGCTACTTTATGGGAAAACAACCATGCTGCCCATTGAATTTGAGCACAAAACTTTGAGGACAGCTCTTGAACTCAATATAGAAATATTTGTAGCACAGAAGGACCATCTCCTGCAACTAAATGCTTTGGACGAAATGAGGAAAGCTGCCCTACAGCACACAGAAGCAATCCAACAACAAAGGAAAAAATGGCATGATCAACACATCAAAACCAAGAAATTTTCTGCTGGAGACTGGGCTCTGTTATATGATTCTAGATATGAAGAAAACCAGGGTAAGCTCACAACACGCTGGCTTGGCCCCTATGAAGTTGCAAATGGCCACTGACTCTGATTGTACCATAAACCAGTCTCAAAGGAAGAATTCATGTAGCAGTTCGTTCAGGTTCCTCTCGCTACTCTTCCTGTAGCCGAAGGCTTTAGCCTTTCTCCTGCAGCTTCACCGTAATTTTGAAAAAAAGCATGCTCATAATAAAGGTTTTCTTTTTAAAAAGGAAAGCCCTTTTTCTCCATTTTTCATATATCGCCCCCCTCTCACTTCTTTATCTTCCATCCATCCATCCCATCCATCCATTCCATTCGTTCATCTCGTCTGCCCACGTCACCCATCCACTTCATCTGTCCACCTCACCCTTCATTAAGATATTATTCCCAACTGTCAATTCATGCAGACGTTGTCATCTTTCTTCACACGTACGTGCAATTATCAAAGGTACGCCATATCTTTTCTTATCGCATATTTGATTTATTTTATTCATTTCATTTACTGCTATGGCAAGTACCAGTCATTATTACAAAATATCCCCCTATTCTTTAGTACATGTGAGGACACATGTCATACTCTAAGTAGGGGGCGGGGTAATCCACCTTTTAAAACTTGTCTTTTCACCGCTGCCATAACTGCGCAAATAACCTTTCTTTAATACTTTTCTGGTACTTTCCAAATGTGATTGCATGTCCTTCTTTATTGCATGTTTTTCTTGTAAACTACGATTAAGACTGCTTGTTCAAAAAGCTCATTTTTGGAAAAGAAGGAAATGTGATGGCACAACAGAAGAAAAACCAGAGCAAAAAGGGAAACAGAGAATTTGAATTTTCAGCAAGGAATTGAGTTCAGCTAGGGGAAAATGGTAAATATGGGTGGTCAGCTGGTGCGACATGAGCCTGTAGCTCATGAGTTATTGTTGCAAAATCCTTAAACGGTCCACGCATTCAGCCTCTATGGATGGTTGAAGTAACCAGGCTTCCAGCCATTGGAGAAAACTTTTCTTCAGATGCTGCTGCTGCAAGGGCTGAGTTTTCAATGCCCACTGATGGACCTTTGGAAGTCTCCAAGCAGGGATGCAAGCGGGTATCATTGCCTCCTCCCTATTCAGAATATGCTGCTTACATAATGAGGTATTTGACCTGTGAAAAGCGTTTCTCCTACTTGCATTCTCATCATTTCAAATTATTAAGCCATATGAGGCATGGGTTAGTTGTAAATGTTCCGAATTTTCTGTTAAAATTTCTAGAACAAAGTGCCCATGGAACCGAACAGGGGAAAGATAATTCTGTTACTCACCATGGCCTTATAAAATTACTGATTGAGCTCTCTTTAAGAGATGTCTCACCTCTTTCCTGGCAACAATTCATTGCCCAAAAGAGCTTGCAAATTCCACAACCCCCTAGGGTACTTACCCCACGGCCTCAGAAAAAGAAGAAAGAATTTGCATCTACCAGTAGAACAGGGCAAGGGTCATCTACTCCTGTAGCACCTGGTCCTATAGCTTTCACACCTAAATCCTTTGCTAGGGTACAAACTAGGTCTGCCACTAGGAGAGAGAAGGGTAAAACAAAGGCAGAAGGGTCCCCTGAATCTGACCCTTGTTCTCAGAAAAGGCAATGTCCTTCTCCTACAGCATCATCCCCTGCAGCCGTCTCTCCTACAGCAATACCTGTTGCTATTACCAGTTCACCGTCATCCTCTGGTAGGGAAGAGCCCTCTGAGCAAACAAGAAAGAGGAAGGCTACTAGAACGCCTCCTGTAGCCGCATCAGCACCAAGAAGAGTTTCCACAAGGAAACAATCTAAGACCTCCCCTGCTTCACCTCAACCAGCGGTTATTATAATTTCAAAAGGGTCTATTGAGTCTGAATTTAATGTTTCTCAGAATGTGTCCGAAAATGCTGCACAAAGTTCATTCGTTCCTGAAGAGGAACAAGTTGAGACAGAAGAAATGGAGCATAATGAGCAAGGGTTACCAAATCTTGATGACTTGGCTACCGCTGCTATGCAGTTTTCGGAGGAAGCACAGTCTTCTCCACCGCAGCAACCAAAATTTATTTTGCAGTAGCAGCAAGAACAGGCTGAACAATTGAATGTGCCTAGTGAAGTTACATTTAACCCTGCAACTTGCACAACCATTGTTATTTATAAGAAGACATTTTTAATTGAGTTTCTGGAATATGTTAAAGCTAATTGGGAACTAGTTACATTGTAAACCCTGAATTTTCGACACATAGCCCAGACTGACATGCAGCAAAGTCTATGGGAAGTAGAAAGGAAGAAATTGAAAAAGGAAATTGAAAGTCAGAAACAGGAAATTGTTGAATTGAAAACAAAAATGGATGAAATGTTAAAAGTAACTGGTCAGATTATGGAATGCAGACCACCACCCAGAGTTTATGCTCTGTGTCTTAAGGAACAGTTTTTATGGTTCCAATTGATGAGAATTTCTAGAAACCAAGATCCTATACTTCACACTACCAAAGAATTTTATGAAGCATACCAGGCAGCCCCTAATTGGTTAAGAAATTCTTTGTGTGAATTCTATTTACATGGCTTTTTAATTCCATTTGAAACAAAATGGAATCCTCTTCCATATATTGGTGATATTCATTTAAGAGCATTTATGTCATGGGCAACAAATGAAGTGAATTATGGCAGGCAGTGGGAAACATATGAGGAAGATGAGAAAACTGAGCCTATTCCATTACGCTCTCAAAGTTCAAACCCCCACGTAATGCTGAAAGACTGGTTTTCTCTTACATATGGCATTAATAATGTTACAGCCAGAGAGAAGATATTTGATATCAGGAAAGAGGTATATGATGAATTTCAGGCACAACAATATTCGTTTTGGAGACTAGCATATACCAGAAGTGAGAAAAGATGGGAAAGATTAACTGTTGGATTAAGAAGATCCGAACCTCACAGTCCCCTAAATTTCATAGCAACTCTTAAAAGGTCAAACAGATACATACAATTGGGACTTCAAACAAGATTTGAATTGTTGTTTCCATTAACATTCAGACCTCCTGTGCTAATGTGGCCCCTCTATCCTCACCAGGCTACAAATCTTAATGATGATTTAGAAGAGCGAAGGTATGAAAGGTGTCAGGATTTCAGAGGATTTTATTACAGGTTTGGAAATCCATTTCAGAGTCATGCAGCAACCATTGACTTCAGAAAAACCACCAAGAAAGTTAATGCTGGAGGACCAGCATTGGGCTAAAGTAGGGGGCAGAATGATGAGTTTAAAATATGCTCATAGTTTGGACTTTTAATATCTTTACTATTGTTATTTCATGGCTGTTTAAAACTCTTTTGGAACTTTTTATGGGAATATCCTGTAGCAAGACATTTGTATATTCCTGCAGCTTATTGTGTTGACTTGATTACATTTATTGCCCCGTTGACTCCCTAAATGACTGGTATATCGCATACAATTTTTGAATGATAAAATAGATTTAAATGTTTGATTAATGAACGGATATTGTGTATATGCCATGCAACTCTTCTTTCGCATCTGTTACCTTTTGTTTTGCAGGTTGTTGAAGAATGATCGAGTCAAGCGCAGCCTATCTCGGCCTTGCAGTAAAGCCCATTTCCTGCACGACTTTGAGGAAGCTCCGGCAAAGACTCTTTGACCGAAACCATTGGGAAATATTTTTAATGATAGTCAATCTGGAAAGAGTGGAGCGCTAGATTCTCTCTGGATCGGGTTGAACGCATAAATTCATTTATGAAGTTTGTTCCTTGATTTTGGGATACACTTTACTTCCACGTCTTTCTTTGATTGGGTTAGTTAGTTGTTCTTCTGATTTAAAAATAAGATACTCCTCCTGCGCGAGTGAGTAGAGGATAGTTAGAGAAAAGGAGATGATAGTTAGAGTAAGATAGAAGCATAGTGATAGCAGATATCATGTAAGAATCAGTATGATAATGAAAAGCAGAATCTGTTTGACAAGAGACAGAGTCTGTTGTTAGTTTCCATATCAACAAAGCAATGTATACCATTCTGTTTTCATGAATAAATTTTGATGAAGTTCTGAGTTTAGCACCTGCGTAATCAGGAGATGCTTGCTAAGGGGGCCCACTTAGTAAGTATCTGTAGCTAGTTAGTTAGTTGTTCTTTTCTGTTAGCTTTCATTTTTGAAGTTTTCATACAAACTCAGTCTTGTACTGCTCCTGCAGCATAGAGAATCCATCCCTATGCCTGTTCCTACAGCATAAGGCTAGTTCATAGTTTGTGCTTCAGTCGTAGTTGTTATGGTTTCTGTTAAAGCATAGTTGAGTTAAAGAACTTTGCATTACCTTCCTGTAGCATAGATGGAATTCCTTTCCAGTATTTATTTCTGCTAAGATTTGACCAAAACTAGTTCTTAGTGCATATATTTTGCCGCGCCATTTAAAGTATACGTCCCCTGGTTTGACAAGTAAATGAATGTCCATAAAGAGATATAAGTCACCTGTTGGAATGTCCAATTCCCAGGAAATGTTTTACTATGATTTTCATATCCTTTTGTGGGCGCGACCACTTATATCTAAAATCTTATAAAAAAATATTATTATTTTATTGTGGTGAGGGTGGTTAGACAGACACCTACTTCTTATTTTTTCCCTAAAATTTAAGTACTACTGCATTGAAATTTCAAATTTTCACCAAATAGATTTTTAATTTAAAAAAAAAAAACTAGTAGTTTAGAAAATAAATTCAATTTTCTATAGATTCTATTCTTATATATTTTTGAAATAATATAGATAACTTATTCAAATTTTTACATCAGGTTGCCTAACTCTAATTTTTTGAATTTTATTGCCACTTAAGGACCTGTTTTTTCCATGATGATCCTGCACATACCCCTCTCATTTTTGTCATAGATGACGTATTGGCCCTTTTTTCATCAACACTTTGTATCCATTTTGGATCAGTTGTCCAACACTCATGAGGTTATGCTTTAACCCTGGTGCAAAGAACACATTTTGAACCTCTTTTTTCTCACCTTGCTTGTTGTGAATCATGATAGATCATTTTCCTTTGACTGAAACTATTCGATTGTTCCTCATTCTAATTTCAGACTTTACATTTTTGTCAATGAAAGAAAATAAACTTTCATTACCACTCATGTGGTTGCTGCAACCGTTGTCCATATACCAAACTTCGGGGCTGCCTTGTTCACCAATGTTGCACACGATGAAGGTTGTGGACTGATTTCCTTCAACCACATTTGAATCAGCCATATTAGCATTTTGTTTTTGTTGATTATCATGCTTCTTCCAACACTCACTTGCATAATGGACAAACTTGTGACCGTAGTAGCACTCCACATTGCTCTTGTCACTTCTCCCATTCGAACTGTTGTTCTCCATGCCTCTTTGGGAATTATTTTGAGAGTTGATTGCTCCTTCTTGGCTTATTTCTCATCCTAAGCTTTCTCCTATAGCATTTCCTTGTCCAAATCTGCCTGTTCCTCTTCAGGAGTCATTTCTACCTCTCCCCTTGCCTCTTGCATTCGACTGAGCTTTGAAAGATTGCTCTTAGGAAGAAGTAGCAGACCTTTTTAGGCACTACTCATGGGTATGGAGAGAACCTATCATTTCATCCATTGTCAAAGTAGAAAGGTCCTTTGCCTCTTCAACAGCAATGACAAGAGGATCATACCTCGTAGGTAGACATCTAAGGATTTTTTCAACAATCTTCTACTCCTCTATCATATCTCCATTTTCTCTCAACTAGTTTAACAAACCCGAGAACCTTGTTTGAAAGTCTACAAAAAACTCACTTTCCTTACTTTCTATAACTTCGAACTCTCTTCGAAGTAGCTAGAGCTTCACACCTATGACTTTATTAGTCCCTTTGTATCCGGTTTTGAGGGATTTCCTAAGCTTCTTTTGCATACTCAGCTATTGTTATTCTAGGAAAAATGGCCTTTGTAAAGGTTGCTTTGATCAAACTCAAAGATTTTGCATCCTTGTTTCTCTGCTCCTTCAACTGGGTCTTCTGGTTATTTGTGATAGTTGCAAATGTAGCTGGGTCAGTGATATCCATGAACCCATTTATGATAAAATCTCCAAAATCATTTTCCACCATTATGGTCTTCATCTTCTTGGCTCAAACATTGTAGTTTTGTCCATTAAAGGATGGTGGTTATTGCCAACTCTTTTTTTCATCTCCAGCCATGTCTCCTACAGAAAAAAAAACTCAACACCCAGAAAAAACAAATTCTCAAACTCACAAGGAAATGGGGCCTATAGCTCTAATACCATGTTGGAATTTTGAAATCAAACAAAACACAGAGTTGCTGCTCTGATTTCCAGCTAAACTAGAAATACCTAAATGCAAAATAATAAACTAAAACTCAATGGAGACAAATAGAAAAATGGGCATGCAATATTTTCCTTCTTATTCTATTAAATGAGCTGGAAATGACAAAACATAAGGTATGAAACTTCAAACAAACTAAAAAACTACCTATTACAATTTTTTAGGAGCTATCAACTGCTCAACTAGTTCACAAACAATCAGGAGCTATTTTGAGCTCACTGTCAAAAACTTGAATGGAAATATTTGTTGTTCCTAGCAAAACACAGAGTGATCAGGAGCAGTTTCTGCTCACTACAAACACTCTGCAAAATGTTCTAAGAACATTCCTTGTTGCTACTACAACTTTTCTTCTTGTTGCAGATCACTTGCTTCTGCAAAAACTCACTTCGTCCAATTTTCTAACTGACAGAATAATAATGTTTTCATACATTTTGTCTCTTACAAAATGTTCCCTCTCAAATTTGAAATTACCTACCAGCATTAATTGGGAATTCAAATTTTTTTGCCTTATTCAATTCTGAACAGTTAGGAGTTGTAAGGATGGAGATCCCAAATCTGGCAAATATAAAACAACTCCTGATAGGTAGGTTACTCAGGTAGGTGGAGTAACGACATGAGGCTCAAGGGAAAAAAATAAATTCCAACAAAAACAACCCTCTAAATTTTCATTTTTGATTCCAAAATTTTGTCATTCAAATTTACCTGAATCCCCATTAACTCTAATCTCCTGCATAGTTCCATCAAATGCAAAAATGAACAGCTCCAATCTATTTTGTACACTCCTATCGCATGAATCTGGACTTGTGTGTATGGCACCTTTCCAGACGTGAAGGAATAGTAGGAAGGAAGGAATCTCGAACGAAAAATAGACCTACCATTCCTTAGTAGTTCTCTTTATCCACGACCATCTCGTTTCTCTTAATTCCACAGCTTCCTTGAGCATAGAAAAGTAAGAGGAGTGGTCAGATAGGGCTGGGCAGGACAACTTCTTATCCTTTCCCATCCCTTTGTGAGTTCCTTCATCAACCACTACGGGTGGAACTCTACGCTTGAAAGCATAACTTGGAGTTCCCATAATAGCCTGCCTGACATTTGGAAAATTCATTTCTAGCAATTCATGAAAGGAAAATTCACTGCTATCAATTCATCATCATGGAAAATTCACCAACGAAAAATTCACTTTAAGTAAAATTCACCCCAGCAATTCACCACCAAGTAAAATTCATGTTCCTTGGGTGAATTGTTGACGATGAATTTTCCTAGAGCCGCCTGGCACATGTATGGAGATCATTTTTTTAATTTAAGACTATTGGTTGAGCTCAAGGTGGGGATTCAATTCTCCCAGCATAGAATTTTGCTTCCAATCGAACAAAAAGTGGAGGTTGTTGTAAGGTAGGTGATTTGTGGCCACAAAGGCAAGGAGAGGAGTTAAAACATAGAGAAGCTTCACGAGATGGGCAGATTATTATATGGGATGGTGTACATACAGTCAAGAATGTACTGAAGTTCTCTAGAATCAGTCTACCCTTAACACGTTCAAAAATGTGAGCTCCTTTACTAAATGCCCAACTTTAATAGGGACTTTATGTTCAACCTCCACTCTTGTATTCTTTAGAGGATATGTACACACTCCTGAAGTGCAATTTTCTACTTATTTTGAGATGGAGAGTCATTTTAGGTTTGTCCCTTGAATTTGATATTGAAGGCCAAAGGTAAAGGACCAAATAGAAATAAAACCAATCCAAATAAATAAAACACACGCACAAAGACAATAAACCACATAAAATTTAATATTGAATATATATCATTCATAAAAGAGTTGCTACTCAAATTTTTCTACTGCAAAGCATTACTATCATAAGTTTTTCAACTTCCCTTCTTTTAAAACTTACACAACAAGCTAAAAATAAATAGTCATAGAAATCACCAAAAAGGTTTAATAAAAGTCATTAATTACAATAATACAACTTGAGAGATATGCCTAGAGATTAAACCACCGAATCACATTTAAAATTGTCCTCTACGTATTAAATTTGATGCACGTTGCTAGACTTTCATTCACTCAAAAACACTACCAAAAAAAATGATTACCGCACTATCGCGGGCGACAAAAAAATGACCTGCGGGACCGCGGGGTCATCGCACTACCGCACATGGATGAAGGAGTTGTGGGTCCATGGTAGACACCGCTCTACCATGCGAGGCTGAAGTTGAGCGAGCAGTATGGCTGTATACACTGCTCTACCACACAACACCGAAGGAGAGGTTGTGAGTCAGTGGTATAACGCACTACCGCACGATGTTTGAGAGGAGGTTGAGGTAAGGTGGTACACACCACTCTACCACACATAGTTGTAGGATAGGACACAAAATCATGAGAATGATAGGAAAGAGCGGTAGGAGTTGGGATAAATTCCTACAGCCCCCCTTGATCATAACTACTACCGTCAATGATGCCCAAACGATTTCTTTGATAGACAAAATCATCCTTTCCAAGCGCCTTTGTGAAGATATCCACATGTTGATCTTCAGACTTGCAAAACTCTAAGAAGATTTCTCCATTGTTGATAAGCTCTCTGATGAAATGATATCCGATATCAATGTGTTTCCTCCTTTTATGAAAAATTGGATTCTTTGATAAGGCTATCGTTGAGTTATTATCACAAAATATCTTTGTAGCATCCACTTGTTCATTTTGTAGTTCTTTCAGCACTCTTCTCATCCAAACTGCTTGACATGATGCATTTTTTGCTGCTACGTACTTTTCTTTAGCTAATGAAAGAGTGACAATCAACTATTTCTTTGATGCCCAAGAAATTTTACCAGTGCCAAAGTGAAAAACATAACCTGACGTGTTTTTTATGTCATACACTTCAAACACAGTCACTATCAGTACACCCAATTAGCTTGAACTCCTCTGAACTTGCATACTATATACCATAATTCTTTGGTCCACTTATATATCTCAAAATTATTTTTCCAAATTTCCAATGCGTATTTTTTGGGGTCTCCATGAATCTATAAATTAAGCTTACAACATACATTATGTTTGGCCTTATGGCTGTCAAATACATGAGACTACCAACAAGTCTCTTATACAAAGTTGAATCTATATTTGAACCTTTTTCATCCTCACTTAACTTCAAACCTATCATTATAGGTGTGGGTGCTGATTTACAATTCAACATATGAAATATTTTCAAAACATCATTTGCATACTTTGTCTAAGAGATGAAAATACCATATTCATTTTGGTTCACTTCATCGCCTAAAAAATATTTCATGAGTCCCAAATCTATCATTTCAAATTCATTCTTCATGTCTCTTTTGAAAAAATCAATTGATAAATCTCCTGTGAAAATCAAATCATCAACATACAAACATACAATCAGAATTTCACCTTTTTCATTCATCTTGGTGTGCAGGGTTGGCTTACTGCTGCACCTATTGAATTCATTTTGTAAAAGATATGTATCATTGTTTTTGTACCAAGCTCTTTGGGCTTGCTTGAGACCATATAGTGCTTTCTTCAACTTGTAAACTTTGCCTTCTTGATCCAAAATCTCATACCTAGGTGGTTGTTCCACATAAACTTCTTCTCCAAGATATCCATTTAAAAAAAATGATTTCACATCCATCTGGTAAATAGACCACTTGTTTTGTGTTGCAATGGAAAGTATCAATCTTATTGTTTCAAGTCATGCTACAGGTGCAAAAGTCTCATTATAATCAATTTCGGGCTGCTGTGAATAACCATTTGCCACTAGCCTTGCTTCATTCTTTTGTACATCACCATTTGCATTTAACTTTGTTTTATAAACCCATTTAACTCCTATTACATCCTTGTCTTTTGGAAGACTTACCAATTCTCATGTTTGATTATTTTCAATTGCATCAATTTCATCATCCATTGCACATATCCATTCATCATCTTTAATTGCATCCTCAAAGTGAATTGAATCATCTAATTGTGAATAAAATGGAAAAAGAGAAATATGATCAGAATTATTTTGACCTTCATTTAGTTCATAAATTTCCCTTATACATTTGATTTTTTGTCTTCTCATGCTTGCCAATGTAGGATTTGATAAATCACTTGAACTTGTTGAATGTGGACTTGATGGTCTAGCACCAAAACTTCTTGTTGTAGATGGTGTCTATTGTCCTCTTGTTGTTGTTCTTGCATTTGATAATGGCATCACTTGTGGACCAATTGGTTGAACTTGAATGGGAGTGGAAGGAGTCACATTTGTAGAATTATTTTCTAGTACAGAAACTTCACTTTCCTCTTGAGGTATAATTACTGAGATATTTACTATTTTTTCAACACTTCCATCCCATGCTCCATCTTCTACAAACTGTACATCTCTGCTGATTATAACTTTCTTGGTTGTTGGATTATAAAGTTTGTATGCCCTAGATTTATGACTATATCCAGTGAATAAACACTTCTCTCCTTCGTTGTCTAACTTTCTTCTCAATTCATCAGGCACATGTGCATAAGAAACACAACCAAAAACTCTCATGTGTGAAACATTATGTTTTCTTCCAGTCCATGCTTCTTCAGGAATCATATTCATAACACTTTTTGTTGGACATCTATTCATTATATAAGCTACACATGAGATGGTTTTTGCCCCAATATTCATTTGACAAATGTTTGGCTTTCAACATGTTTCTAGCCATTTCCATGATTGTTATGTTTTTTCTTTCAGCTACCCTGTTTTGTTGAGGTGTGTATCTAGCTGTAAACTGTTTATAAATGGCATGATCTTTGCAGAAATTTAAAAACTCTTTTGAAATATATTTTCCTCCTCTATCCGTTCTCAAAGCTTTAATGTAATATCCACTTTGCTTTTCAACAAGAGTCTTGAATTGACGGAAGAGATCAAACGCTTCATTTTTTTGCTTTAGAAAGTAGACCCATGTTTTCCTTGAATAATCATCAATAAAAGTCAAAAAATAAAAACCTCCACCAATTGAGGGTGTTTGCATAGGTCCACACAAATCTGAGTGTACAATTTCCAAAGGATATTTTTCTCTAGTTGACTTTCCTGCTAGAAAAACTTCTCTATGTTGCTTTCCTAAAATGCATCCTTCACACACTCTTTCAAGTTTTTCTATTAGAGATAATCCCTTGAGAATTATTTTCTTATGAAGCAAATTTAAACCTCCAAAATTAAGATGCCCAAATCTCAAATGCCATAGCTAGCTTTCATCTTTTACTTTTGCTTGAAAGACAGTTTGCATAAATTTTTGTGGTTTCTTGTGCTTGTGCATAATCTATATTCAAATATGGTCGAATCTTCAAATGAAACATTATGTTATTTGTCATCTTAATGTTAGCAATGAGCTGGTTGCTTGGATATTTGCCTAAAATTGTGCATAGTCCATTCTTTAAAGTTACTCTGTATCCCTTTTGAACTAGTTGTCCTACACTTATTAAATTGTGTTTTAGACTAGGCACAAAATACACATCTAAAATATACTTTAACTCTTAAAACAACCCTTTGCTAGGAAGAACCTACTTTTATAAACCTACTCTGATACCACGTGAAGGCCAAAGGCAGAGGAGCAAACAAAAATAAAGCCAATCTAGAAAAACAAAACACGCACAGAGAGACAATAAAACATATAAAATTTAATATTGAATATATATCATTCATAAAAGAGTTGTAGCTCAAATTTTTCTACTGCGGAGCATTACTATCACAAGTTTTTCAACTTCACTTCTTTTTAAAACTTACATAACAAGCTAAAAATAAATAGTCGTAGAAATCACCAAAAAGGTGTAATAAAAGTCATTAATTACAATAATACAACTTGAGAGATATGCCCAGATTAAACCATTGAATCACATTTAAAACTGTCCTCTACATATTAAATTTGATGCAAGTTACTAGACTGTCATCCACTCAAAAATGCCGCCAGAAAAAATGATTACCGCACTACCACATGTGATAGAAGAATGACCTGCGGGACCGCAGGGTCATCACAGTATCATGCATGGATGAGGAATCGTGGTTCTGCATTAGACACCACTCTACCACGTGAGGCTGAAGTGGAGTGAGCGATATGGCGGTATACACCACTCTATTGCACAACACAGAAGGAGAGGATGCGAGTCAGCGGTATACCGCACTACCGCACGATGCTTGAGAGGAGGTTGAAGTAAGGCGATAGTCACCACTCTACCGCACACAGCTGAAAGAGAAAACGCAAAATCACGGGAATGACAGGAAAGAGCAGCAGGAGTTGGGAGAAATTCCAACAGATATGGGGTAGATAATTGAGATTTAGAAAATAGAGAAGACGACAGCCAAGCTTGTGACCTACAAGTGGAGGAGGGGTTTGCTCAAGAAAGCACTATAATTTTCATTTTCTTTTTTCAGTTCGTAAATGAGAAGAGTCTAACCTGAAGCTATGCTACCAGAAATGCCACATTTATTCCACGGTTCTCGTCATTAACAAACGAAACATAATTTTCATTCTAAACGGTCATTTCTAGGCATTTGTGATGATATTTTTATCGGCAATGGTTCTACCAAGCCTTTGAAATTTGGTTAGATTGAAGGTCTCATTCTGTGTTTTTTCTTTCCCTTGATAATGATAATGGCAAAGGCATAACAAGTTATATTTATTCTCAAGCCACAATAGGAGAACAATGGTATAGACAGAAGGTATTATAATTCTTACTTTTCTATTCTAATTTACAAAGAATTCAATTTAGAAAGACTACTTGGCATATGTGTAAATTATTTTAGTATATTTAATGCTTCATACTAATCCAATTTTAAATTGTCTCTTCTCTATTCAAATACTTTTGCTTCATACCATCGCCAGCTTCGGAAGCTTACTCATGCAATCTTATCAGAAGAAAAAAAAAAATGGCTTCAACTGTTGTAGAGGGAAGGTATTTGCTAATTTTCTTATTGTTCTAATTCCTTTTATTTGTATTAAAGAGATTTTTAGCAGCTCCATTTGATTGTAGTTCAGTGATCAGAAAGATAGGTATATAGAATAAAATAATTCTTCCTTAGATTATTAAGAATTCCTTGAGGTCATCTTTCTTTTAATTGTGCTTTAGATTATTTTATTTTGATTGGTTCTTCGTTCAAATTTAAACTATCAGTTAGCCTCTGAGCATGATATATGAATATTTTCAACGTGTTTTATGGTAGCAGTTACAATCAAAACAATTACGATCTGTTGTGATTGGGAGAAATGTAAATATAACCAGGGATTTAGTACATCTCAGAATAATATTACATGTTTCTAATTTATATGTAACTGCATTCAGGGACTTGTGCTTTTCAAGATTGTTGGAACACGTTTGTGATTGTATCAAAAGATTGATTTGTTAATGTTCAATACAAACATCAAAGTTAAACAAATCTACAAGAAACAGTTAATCCATGTTCTAAATCCGAAGGGAAACACTGATGATTAGTCCAACAATCTCCCCCCAACATCACTCGAGGGGATTTGTACCTGCGACCATGCCCCTGATACCATATGTTGGAACACGTTTGTCATTGCACCAAAAAATCTAACTTGTTAATGTCAATATGAATGTTAGAGATAAACGGATCCAAAAAGACGGTTAATCCATGTTCCAAATCTGAAGGAAGACACTAGCAATTAGTCCAACATATCTAAAATTAAAATCAGCTGTGACAAAATTTACAACCAAGAGATTTCTGTAATGAGAACCGGGGAACTGATGCTTTTCAGTCTACCATCCTCAGAACGCTGCTTTCATTATGTTTTCTCCTGGTCAGAGAGATTAGTCTGTTAAGTGGTGGATTTCTCTAGCCATTTCAACCGTAAAAGCCCAATTCAACTTTGCATTGATAAATGTTTACTGGTACACCATCTCTTTCTTCGATTGCTCTGTTTTGCGAACTGAAGAGATGTTATCTTTGAATTTAATGCATTGACATTAGTATGGTATCACGAGAGCACATGGGTGTGATTACTCTGTGTTGCCAACATGTTGAGATCTAATCTTTTCCGGCAGCTAGATTTTTTCGTACGCAACACATCAGAGGTAAAATCTCGTAGGGGACTTGTCGGACACGAGGAAAATGTCTCTTTCATACAATGTTACGCTTGCAATTAAATTAAGCGTATACTTCCTTAATTTATGGATAAATCTAAATAGACTAGTTTATAATTCTTACTTTTCTATTTTAATGTACAAAGAATTCAATTTAGAAAGACTATTAGATAATTTGTTTTTACATGTGTAAATTATTTTAGTATGTTTAATGCTTCTTATAATCCAACTCTAAATTATCTCATCCCTTGGTATATATACTATTTGATCTTGAATGCTAAGTTTAAAATCTATGATTTGTTCTATGGATCCTCTTTCCCCTCTATTTTCATGACACTCAAAACTCTTTAGTGATTCTATGATGTTTAGAATGTGACTTAGCCACAATATGGGTGAGTTAGACTTTGATGTAGCACATGTTGCACCCTTTCTAAAGGCATTAGTTGAATCATTCATAACCTTCCGAGGAAAGCCAATTAAGCTACAGTGAATGTGAATGATTACTCTCTTCATGTGGAAGAAAAGAATCATGAGAATGAGACTCTAGTAGATAGCATGCAAATGCTAGGTGGGATTACTAAAGTTAAAGCATAGAAATAAAAAGGATCAAAATCCAATGAAGAAGCTTGAATAGAATGTGTCATGCATCATGCATCATTTGATTGATTTAAAGATACGAAGAAGATATGGATGCTTATGGGGGGTCATTATAGACTTGGTAAGACAAGAATGAAAACAAACTGATAAAAGGCAAGCTTAGAAGCTTTATAAAAACTAAAATTAAAACAAAAGGAAATAAAAGGTGCGCTAATTTATTTGTGAGAAACTTTCTTGCTTGGATTGATTGATTATTTGTGCAAACAATGAATAGTGAAAAGGCTACTTGTAGAAATAAATGGGAAGGAAGGATGAAATGATAAGATCACATGAAAAAGTCATGGAAAAAATGAGGATAGATCAATGACTTTTTTCATGAGGATAGAGATAAATAAGAAAAATTCTAGAAGAAAAATTAAATAAACAAAAAAGAGTGAACTTGAAGATATTTGGTAAACAAATTAAAAGAGATAAGATTGAATGTTGAGTTCACAATAAAAAGAAAGCTAAAAAAATGATGAGTTGGCATGGAAAATTGTGAGTTACTATGGGTTAAAATTCAAGAAGAAAATGTAGAGCTAAGAGTCATCTTATACTTCCAAAAATGATAAGTTTGCCCCTTTCAAGAACTTGGTAACATATTTTACTAGTGTTGGGTGCTTGAGAAACCCTAAAAATTGAAAAAAAGTTTCCTTGGTGACTCAGAAGGTCTAGGGCCTACCCTAAAGAAGAGGTTTGAGAGGGTCAAATAAGTGAAACATAAATGTGTGGAAAGTTGATTTAAAGGTTGAACAAGGTGTGTTAGGTTCTAAAAAGGATAATGAGTGTACATCAAGACATAATAATGCTAAGAGAAGTATAATGAAGCCTTTGAGGGTCATGAGCTAGACATCCAAATCATTATCAAATTGACATATAGGACTATGCACATTTTTTTGGGTTTATAGATTCCTTGAAGGTTATTATGGACCACAATTTCCCTCTCTTTCCTCATTTACACATGCATGTGTCTATACTCTCAGGTGGAGGCTCTATCCAAAGCTACAATGGTGGCAGTCAACTTCAAAGATGGTCGTAGCTACCTAGTCTTATCTTTGATTATGATCCCATACACCGTACTAGTTTTATTAGATTTATCTATGGGAATGGCTCCAAAAAAATAAAGGGAAAGTATGTTATATGAAGAGACAAAATTCAAAGCAATATCAAATCAACCCAAATATAAATTTTTCTTAAAGAAAAAAAATTGCTTAACTAGCTCAAGATGTTCCCACCTCTTCTTCCTTTCTACTATTGATCTAATTATAAGTCAATTAAGGTTGACCTTTTGATATATGGTTATTTTCTTCTTCTTCTTATACCATGCATGACTGGATATTAGAATAGTACATTCAAGCATATTTCACTTCCATCACTCAATCTCCCAATTCCACTTATCTAGACAATTCCCTTCCCTCTTAAAGTCATTGATCTTAAATTGTTGAATACTTGGAAAAGACATGGAAAAAATCTTTACCAATTCTTGATCTATACCTCTTCCATAAAACACTACTTGATTCTCACTTACAATTTCTTTCATCTCATTACTATTCCTAAACTTACTTTTCCATATCCTTTATCTGTCAGAGAGCATATGAAAATGAAGTATTATAACAAACTCCTAGGTTGTTTAATGCATAAACATAGGATCACAATATAATACCTACTCACTTACTAGAGTGAACATTGTTATTGACAAGGATTTTCTTTTTTTTTATATATGGTTCATGGCACTTCTTATTTCTTCCTCTTTCATGTTTATTCTTTTTTTTCTCAATCTTTTTATTCCTTATTTCCAACTTTCTCTAAATTCTTCTATCCCACTTCCTATTCACTATTTATTTGATCTCATATTTTTCTCTCCATTCTACGGGTCTTCTTTTCTTGCTGTAATTAGTGCCCATTTTTCCTTTATGTACTCTTTGTCTTACAACAAGTGGGTGATGATTGTAATTATATTACTTACTACTATATATTATTAGGTCTAACTTTTCTTACATAATATAGAAATCAATCAATTTTTTCTTCCTTTTGGTCTAAACTTCATGATTGTTTGTGGCTCTCGATTTATTATCAAATGATTGATGACATAAATACTCCATTTTGTTTCCAGATTAACTCTCCTTTGTGGCAACACATGCTTCTCTTGGTCATTTATTTTCTCATGGCAGTATCATTATCCACTTTCCTTTGGGTCATCCTTTCTTGTGTGATACACATCTTCACTTGGTCCATGTTTCATACATATTCCACAATATTCCTACTCTCATAGGGAGAATGACTTTGGTCTCCCCACTTTTTATCACATACCATATTACTTGAAACATAAATGTCATTTATCTTCATAATAATTTAGTTCCTTTTGGGGATATATTTGCATCCTTTCCCCTTTGGATTCATTTATGTACCTACCTCAAGGCCATGAACTAGGTGTTCCCCACTTCTAGTACATGCTAGATCATTCTCTTATTGTAATTATATTTCCTCTTGGGGGGATAACCTCAACTCTCACTTTGTTCTAGCTTAGGGCATGCCATTATTTATTTGTGACCTATTCTTCACTCAACTTGGAGAATTGAAATTATCATCCTACATCATTGAGCATATATATGTGTATATATTCACAAAATCCTTTGAATTTTCTTTCTTAAATTAACTATCTCTTTGTTTCATCTATTACAAATAAATTTAAGGAGAAATCAAGTGTATAAGATGGACATGTAATTGATTTAATCTCTAACAATATAATTAGTAATCAAGTGCATAAGACATGGGCATATAATTGTTTGACATAACTAAATGAGCTTATCCTAACTAGATGCACACAAAGCAATCTAGTATTAAATAAAATATAAAATTAAATTATTCTACAATAATTTTTATATTGAATGGAATTTTATGAGAAATTCATCATTAATTGCTTAATATGGGATAGCAATAACCAATGTATTCAATGAACACTTCCTTATCCTTACAAAATTAAGGCTTTCCTTCATTTTTTTTCATTCTTAAAATTATTAAGAAACAAAACATATATTAATGCATATCCTCTATGTGTTTGAAGAACTACATGACAAACAATATAGCAGTAGAGGGATCGTGCCCTCTAATTTTATATTGCATCAAAAACTAGGTTCTTACAAAAATTTCAAAGATTAATTGATAAGAAAGAGAGAAAACCAATGCTTCAAATTCTCTCACAAAGAGTGGCACTACTTGTATATTGGTGTTGAATCGTATATACTTTCTTTCCATTTATATTATAATACTTAGGAAAAAGGTGACCTTCAAAGATGAATGGTTTTAGGAAATGATTGGATCTATGTCTCCTTGCTCTTAGACCCCCTCACTCACATCAATAATTGACTCTTTCTTTAAAAAATCCATTGTTTTAAATCTTTCTATTGTAAGAAAGAAATAGGTAGGAATTTTCTTTAGTTAAAATATTATGTATAGCAATCACCCACCTATGAAGTGATAGGGAGAATTCCCACTAAAAAGATAAAAGAAGCTATCTAATGTAAGGAAGGTCAACCTTATTTTATTTAATTTTGTAGCATGGCCTAATAGGGTCTAATATTTTTACTAAGCAATGATTGAGAAAAATTATTTGCTTGTTGGTCTCATAGTTTACTTTTGGTAATCTCTTCAATAGTGATAGGAAATGATATTTGGAAAATTATAGCTCTTTTGCATATTCAATTAAGGTTCTTTCTTCCAAATCCTTGTATGTGATGTTGGGTAGAATAATTTATTGTGGATTGTTAATGTTGGCCTTGATGATCAAACATTTTCATGTCAATTTGGTAGCAATATCAACTAATTAGAGAGGAAAAAAAACAATCAACCTACCTTCTCTTGTTTTTATTTTCCCTCTATAAGAGAATCTAAACTTGCAATCCCAAATTACTAATCTTATACGATGGGGCATGTGCTTTAATAATAATTGTGAGCAATCCATGGATTATTAGTCTACTGAGAAAGTGTATACTTCACCAATCAAAGGGATGTGGAACAAAATTCAAACAATTTGGCCATAAATAACATAAAATATACATACTCTTATATAAAAATTACCTATTGAATCTAGCATGTGTAATTAAATAGTTGACCTAAAGTAGGAAAAATATAATACAATCAATTCAAACAAAAGAATTATAAAAAATTATATGGGTAATTGTGAGCCCTTCTCTTCGATTTCCTTATACTCAACCATATTTCTATTTACTTGAAGTGTTATTTACCTTTTATCTTTCACTTCCTCTAGTGCCTCCTCCAACTTTTCATTTCATACATATTAATGTTTATGAAAAAAATTCAATTATTTATGTCCATGTTATCATGAACAAGTCTTTGATAGATATTTGAATAATGTATATCAATAGTGATCTTTGTAACATAGAATTTTGTTGCCACTAAGGGTTTTAGGACCTAGGGCTACAAGCTTTCTATACTCCACATTCAAGGACAAACCATAGAGATCTCAATGAAAAGGAGAAAGAGATCTTGCAATAGGTTTGTCCTAAGGTATGTTTAGAGATTAATGAAGGGTTCACCACCAAGTTAGGTGATCCATCTGGATTTTCACCAAAAAATGAAGTGTTTTAGAAATTGGCACCTTGTCGAAGTGCTCATCACAACAAACTCAACACAACTTGAATGGATTTTATAGGAGGTCATATGCCCAAGATAAGCATGGTCAAAGTTTGGTCAAATAGGAGATTAGATGTAGATTCAGGGTCAAAAATTTGATCTCAAAAATGGTCAAATGAGGCATCGCATCGAAGACCGCTTGTTTCACATCAAACAAAGCTCGTATGGAGAACATATGGCCAGTCAAAGTTTATGAGCAAAAGGGTTGACCATGTTGACGTCAGCATGATGACATGGCAAACCAATCAACATACCATATAGTATGAACGATGACATTGACCAATCAAACTACGACACATGGCAGTGATGTGGAAAGATGATGAGGAATGTACAGTTGGTGAGGACCAATCAAGTTTGCACATGTGGCATTGAAGTGTCTTTACCAACAAATTGGAAGATAACACATGGCCCAATGAGTTGGTGCCACATGGCACCTTTTTAGCAGCTATCAATTTCAGTCATTTGCCTATTGAAAAGGGAAAAATGGGTTGGGGGATTCGAACCCCCAATGACCCATTCTCAACTCCACTTTCCCACCATTGTGCCAAAGATCTCAGTCTATAAATGTAAGGGCAGTGGTTTTATATAAATAAGGTAAATTTCATATTTAGGGGGTCACACGGTTTGCACCATTTACCCCTCCCCCTCAATCCTTGACCACCACCATTGAACCAATCTTTATTTCAGTGTTTGAAATGGAGGCCTATTATTTTTATTAAAAGGTAAAGAGTGGTAGAGATTAAAACGAGGGCTCGGGCCCCCTAAATATAAACCGCTAAAACCCTTTAAATTTTTAAAAGTCGATTTTCCCTTAAATCTGAAAGATTAGCCCTCTATTTTTAAAAATCAATCTCCCTAAAACTAAAAAAGGTTGTAATAGCTCGAATTTAAACAATTAAAAGATTATTGAAAGATTCTAAATGGATTATTAAGGGATATTGGTGATTTCTATATGTCAATTGGAAATTGTTAAAGATTTTTGTTGTAATTGGGAGATAGGCCTAATTTTGTAAATCATATGGTCAGTAACCATATTGGGAAAATTTCATGTATAAAAAGAGGGGATTTTAGGAGTTTGGGAAGGAAGTGAGTTTTGGTGAGAGAATTTTCTCAGTGAGTTTATGTGTTCAACTTTGTGCTTCAAAGAAGTGTTATTCTGTCACACTTGAAGGAGAGGAACTTTGTTACTCTTGCAAAACTAGGAGGACACTTGTAACACTTGAAGATCCTTGTAAACCATTTTCTGGATCATAATCAAGGATTGATAACTTTGTTGGAGAGGGGTTCGAAGACGTAGCCATCTTAGTGAACTCCATTATCAACTTATGTCTTATCTTCTCTCTCCTATCTCTCTTTTATTTTGTTCATCACTTTATTATTACTTAATTATTGTTATGTTCATTTTAGCATTTCAATTACATTATTACATTCTAAAGACCTTGAATTTAATCGTTGTAAAATTTATTATTCACGTGCAATAGTCATAGATCCTAACATCAGATCAAGTGGTATAAGAGCTTTGTTGTGACTAGTATTTGCAGAGGTGAATGATAATGAGAGCGAAGAGCCAACGAGGTGAAGGCATTCTTGCATAATACATTCTTGAGATCGGTAAACGAAGAACTTTTCGAAAGATGGAAGAATTGGAAGTTGGGAAAAGTTTGTAGCTTGATGAGAAGAGTTTCCAAGGAGCTTTTCTCGAAATAAAGGCAACGATATAAGTACTTTTTCAAGAGAGGGAAGAACGAAAGTGCCTTGAGAAAGAAGGCTCATCAAAGTAGGAAGATCGAAAGGACAAAGGAAAAATATCAGGAGGTGATTGAGAGCCTCCAAAAATGCCTCCAACTCCATCTTCTCCATATTCTTCTTCTTCTCCTACAAGCCCTACTTCTTCTGCTAATCCTTTCAAGGGTGCACACAAGCCTAAAATTAAATTGGATGTAAAATTTGATCTACATAAGTATTGTGGGGAATTAAATGATGAAAAATTAGATGATTGGGTTCAAAAAGTAGAAGTGTACTATAGATTTGAAGGTCTCTTAGTGAACCACCAAAAATGGTTTTATTGCTTACAAGGGAAAGAGGATTCCCCTTACTAGGCCCCTAGGGTTTTTCACCTAGGAGCACTTGGTTTAGGAATGACACTCTTTCCACTTTGTTGATAGAACACTCTTGGTGATTGCATTCAAAGGAAGGGATTGTATAGGGTTGTGTTGTGTGTGATAAGTATGGCTAGATTGAACTAAGCTAACTAAGGAATATAAATGAAAGTAAATGTAAACTAAATGCAAGCTAAACTAAATGACCTAAATGTATGCAAAACTGATTTAAGGAAACTGAAAATTTCAGAGATTGTACACCTGGAAATGGAGAGTTGCAGATGAGAAGCCCTAGAATGTTCTGGAATTTTCTTGAAATCTATAAAGGGATACTTACGCCAAAATGGGCGACCTACTCCTTCTATCAGGAAATTCTACCAAACTAGGTTTTGGATAAATGGGTATCTGGAAATGTCAAAACCCTTTTTTAGGCCTGGTACAAGGACAAGGTCACCAATTATGGCCACCTAGTCCTCCTGGTACTTTCAGAAGATTTAGGGTTTGATTTTGTGGGTACCAGCTTGCACTTTCCTTCTTTATAGAAGCTCGTGTCCGAATCTCCAAAAAATGACCTACAACTTGTCCTTTTGCCCCTTTTAGGGTTTAGTGTCTTGAGTTGACTTGAATGGAATGATTCTACATTTTCAAACACTTTGAACCTTGCTAAATCTTCATACAGACTTGCAAGCACACATGTGAAGACAAGGAAAATGTTAGGGTTAGAGATTAGGGGTTTTCCTTAGTCAAACCCCATTGATGGTAGCTAAATCCAAATGAGAAATAATGAAAGGAAATGATTCTTGAATGATGAACTCAATACAAACACTTATCAAACCTTTAGTTTTTCAAGTCTACAACATGCAAGAACCAACTCCAATGGAGTTTGTTTGAGATGCCTTGTACTTGATTGCTTGCTTGGGAAGCTTGAGTGCAAGAGTGCTTCTGAAGATGAAAAATGGTGTTACGGGGAGGGGATGAAGGTGAAAACCCTTATTTATACATACTATGCCCTAATTTCCCAAAAATGTCACACGATAGGATGAAATTAGGGTTTTGGAGGAAAATTCTTGTTAGATTTATGTTTTAATTTTCAATTTTAAGCCAAAAGGGACTAGGTCGCCCAAGGTGGCAACCTAGTCCACTTGGGAAAATTCAAGTGGTGGTTGGGAATAAAATGGTGGTTAATGATCTTTATTAGGTTTGCCTCTCGAAACACACTTAAGTTAGACCTAAAAATACATTAAGGGGACAAATTAAAATAAGAAAAGGGATAAATTAGTGATGATAAGCCTAGGAAAGTGTGAAAATTCATTACAACACTGTCACAAGGCTTAGAAAGGGGTAAAAAGGGGTTTTTTAGGTGAATTGTGTTGAAAGGATCTTAGAAAAGTGGGAGGATGTGTTACAAAAATTCACAACACTTTAGTAAAACATTGCTAGATTGTTGTTGAATTGCAAGCGTTTAAGACTAAATCAAGGAAAAACAAGGCCAAAATCTAAGGGAAAAGGCTCAAATTAGTGAAAAAGTGTCAAAGACTACACTTTTTGGTGACACACTTAGATGATGTTTCTAGGATTCAGTTAGCTACTCTTTAGTTGGGAGAAATAGCTCTCACTTGGTGGGAGAGTAGAACTCGGGTAGAAATTTCACAACATGGTAGAGTCAATTTAACTTGGGAAAAAATTAATGCTCTTAAGAAGAAATTTTATCCCCTAGGCCATATACAATAGTTAATGATGGACTGACAATTTTTTATACAAGGGAAAGGTCAAACTGTCCAAGAGTACATCCATGGATTCAGGAAAAGGGCTATTATGTTTAATGTCCCATTGTACACCTAGGACACATTGCTTAAGTACATAGGTGGTATTCACTCTTATCTAAGATATTCCATTTTGATTTTGAATCCTAGTAACCTGGATGAAGTATGTGTACGAGCCACACACTTAGAGTCAAGAGGTAAGAGTACTTTCATTGATAGTTTAACAAGAATCCATCTAAGCTAGAAGGTAAATCTGGAGATAAAGGAAAGGGAATGAAGACAACTACCATTAAGAAGAAGGATGATAATATCACATGCCCTCATTGTGATAGGAAAGGCCATGATGAAGATCATTGCTAGTAGTTGCATCTAGAATTGAAGGCAAAATGGGTTCGTAAAAAGAAAGGTAAGAAGGAGGCCACAAATGTTGCTATGGATCTTGGTTCAGAGTCTGAAGATGAAACTAAGATAATAGCAATGGGATTAAAAGGTAATTCTTCTATTTTAAATAATTTTGTTGCTAGTTGTGCTTCTACCCCTCAAGTCTATGATGTCCCTAGAGATAGGAAAAGAAATGAGCTATTTCACATAAGGGTTGTTGCTAAGCACACTAAAATTGATACACTCATAGATAGTGGGTCTCAAAGAAATCTAATCTCAAAAAATATTGTAAGGAATTTGGGATTGAAAACTAAACTGCATCATAGACCTTATCCACTAGTTTGGGTTTGCAAAAAAATCAAATTGCAAGTAACAAGACAATGCAGTTTAAGATTCACAATCACAAGTAAGTATGTCAATGAGGTGAAGTTTGATGTGGTTCCACTATATGTATGTGGGATAGTGTTGGGAAGCCCATATTTGTATGATCAAAAGGATATTTTCTATAGGGAACTTAATTGTTATCATTTGTTTAAAGATGGCATAAAGTATATTATACATTCTCATAGGATCATGACCGGTAGATATTTTGCAAACACAGGGAAGTTGAAAAGGGTAATTAATGAAACTAAAGATTTGACTCTTATGTTTATCAAGTCAAGTGATTCTAGACATGAAATTGAAGAAATCAAAGCTAATCGTGATCAAATGTCATAGGATACACGAATAGTACAACATGAGGAAACAATAAATGAAAGCATTGATGGTCCAAGGCATAAACTTATGGTTGGGAATTCAGAGGTTCCCTTGGGTGAAAATGTTCATATTGTGAAAGATAAAAATATTGTTGATTCATTCTCTTTTGTATCTGCATTGTTATTTAGCTTGATACTAGTAAGTGGTTATTGGTTAATAGCTGCAATAGTTTATGTAGATGCTCATGGAAGTGATAAAATGTTCTATATGTTCAACAATATTATTGCAATCCTAATTATGGTGATGAGATAGGTGTATAGATGGATAGATGATGCAGGAAAAGTGGGGAAGCCATGCCCTCACTTAAATTCTGAATAAATGTAACTTTTGAAAATGTCCAAAAGCTCTCTAGTGGGGAGGACTGATCTAGGTGGATTTTCACCAAAAAATTAAGTTTTCAAATGCTCTAGAAATTGACACCTTCTTGAATTTCTCGAAAAAAAAAAAACTCAATGCAACTTGAACAGAGTTGATAGGAGGTCATATGCTCAAGTTATGCACAGTCAAAGTTTGGTCAAAGAGGAGACCAAAAGTAGATTCAGGGTCAAATTTTAATCGTCTCAAAAATTGTCAAAGGAGGAATCATATCGAAGAGCTTGTTGTCATGATTCTAATGCCACTTGTTTCATTTCAAACGGAGCTCGTATGGAGAAGATACAACCTATCAAATTTTATGACCAAAAGGGTTGACCATGCTGACATCAACATGATGACATGGTAGCCCCATCAGCAAACCATATAGTATGAACAATGACATGGACCAATCAAACTCCAACATGTGGCAGTGACATGGCAAGCTAATGAGGCATGTGCAGTTGGTGAGGACCAATCGAGTTTGGACATGTGGCATTGAAGTGTCTTTACCAGTGAATTGGAAGATGACACATGGCCCAATGAGATGGTGCCACGTGACACCTTTTCAACAATTGTCAATTTTAGCTATTTAGTGATATGGCAAGCTGATGAGGTATGTACAATTGGTGAGGACCAATAAATTTTGGACATGTGGTGTTGAAGTGTCTTTACCAACGAATTGGAAGATGCCACATGGACCAATGAGATGGTGCCACATGGCACCCTGTCACCAATTGTCAATTTCAGTTGTTTGCCTATTTAAAAGGAGAAATGGGTTGGTGGATTTGAACCCCCAACCACCCATTCTCCACTCCACTTGCCCAACATTGTGCCAAAGATCTTGGTTTATAAATGTAATGGCAATGGTTTTCTATAAACAAGGTAAATTTCATATTTGAGGGGTCACTCGGTTTGAACTGTTGACCCCTCCCCCTCAATCCTCGGCCACGACCGTTGAACCAATGGTTATTTTGGTGTTTGAAATGAAGGACTATTATTTTTATTAAAAGGTAAAGAGTGGTAGAGATTAAAAGGAGGGATCGAGCCCCCTAAATATAAACCACTAAAAACATTTAAATCTAAAAGATTAGCCCTCTATTTTTAAAAATAAATCTCCCTAAAACTATAAAAGGTTGTAATAGCCCGAATTTAAATAATTAAAAGGGGCTTGTATAAAATGTAAATAATATTAAAAAATTATTGAAAGATTTTAAAGGGATTATCAAGGGATATTGGTGACTTTTATATGAAAATTGGAGGAATTGTTAAAGATTTTTGTTGTAATTGGGAGATAGGCTTGCTTTTGGAAATCATATGGTTAGTAACCATATTGGGAAAATTTCATGTATAAAAAGGGGGGATTTTAGGAGTTTGGGAAGGAAGTGCTGATTTTTGGTGAGAGAATTTTCTTGGTGAGTTTATGTGTTCAACTCTGTGCTTCGAAGAAGTATTATTCTATTGCACTTGAAGGAGAGGAACTTTGCAACTCTTGCAAAACCAAGAGGAGACTTGTAATAGTTGAAGAGACTTGTAAAACACTTTTTGGAGCATAATCAAGGATTGATGACTCTGTTGGAGAGGGGCTCGAAGACATAGCCATCTTGGTGAACTTCATTATCAACTAGTGTCTTATCTTCTCTCTCCCATCTCTCTTCTATTTTGTTCATCACTTTATTACTTTTTAATTATTGTTATGTTCATTTGAGCATTTCAATTATGTTATTATGTTTTAAATACCTTCAATTTAATCATTGTAAAAGTTTTTATTCAATGTGCAATAGTCCTATATCCTAACATCAAATCACTAGGGCTTGGAAAAATGTATGACATGTTGCAAGACCTAATGACAAAACCTAGTGATGCATGAAACTTGAATAAATGGCCTATAAATGTAAATAAATCAGAACAACAAATTGGAAAAGTATAGAAAAGTACCTAGAAACCTCAGAGAGCTTGAATGGAGACTTGAAATTATAAATAGCCTAAAATTTAGGCCTAATGGGACTCATTTTCCAGTATGGGTGAATCACTCCCAGATCTAGGTTTTTATACAGGAACAAGTTTCTAGCAAAAGGGTATCTAAAACTATAAAAATATCAAAATTGATCGAAGTTGGGACTCATTCGCCAAGACTAGTGAATGATTCTAGTTAGGGTTTTTTGGATCTTTAAAATCTGAATATGGTCTTCAAGGTCTTCTCTTTCTATTCCTCTTTGTTTTAAAATCTGAAACTTTGATTTTGAGGTTGTAGGTGACTTTTTAGTGAAGATTATAACCTTGTTAATGAGGGAACAATTCCAAAATCCAAGATTGTTACCTAATTTTCAAATGATCTTCAACTCCTCAAAGTACCTAGATTTGTAATCACACAAAGAGAGAAAAAGTGTTGATTGTTAGGGAATAGGGGTTTGCCTTGGTCAAACCCCTTGTAGGTAATTAAACCAAATGATGAAATAATGAAATGAAGGCATCAACAATGAAACAAAGAGTTTGAATTATGGAAAATAATACCTTTAATTATGTCAAGTGTAAATGATGTCCTGTAAAGCTACAACTCAACATGAAATGGCCATGAAGGATGTAGATAAATACACTTTACAACACTAGTTAAGAAAAAATTGGCTCTATTAGCTTAGAAGGGCCCTAAATCCCTTGTGAATGTGTAAAACACATTACAAAACTATATTAGGTCCACTTTAGTTTACAATCCTCTTAAATTTAATGCGAAGGTATAAATAAATACATTTTACATTAAATTAGGGCTGCTAAGTTAGGTTTATTTAGATTAAACAGGCCCTAGAATTAATGTGGATGTGTAAAACACATCACAACAGTAGATCAAGGTGACATTAAGTCCAATTTATCAATAATTATTCCTAAATTAAGTTTAAAAATGTACACGATGACATTTTTTGACACTACAATCTCTAATGCACTTTATGCATATAATATCATCCATCCAACATCATATTCTATATTGTCAAATATTCAAAACAAAAACAAAACACTTTTTTGTAAAAACTAAAATAAAAACATTGTTTAGGTCCTCTAATATAGAAAAAGGGATCCTAGGCCTTGAATGTAAAGAACCTAGAATGAAATAGGCATTTTTCCAAGTTGCATTAAGGTGTAGATCAACAAGATGTATATATTGAATATCAACCATGAAGGTGAGCCAAACAAACCTGGGTCTACATCTAATTGAGGATGGGAATAGATTGAAAATGATTTGGGATAATTAACCTAATTAGACTATGTTCCCTAAAATGTAAATTGCAAGATTTTGACAACTAACAGACTAAAAAACCAGTTTGTAGGTGGATATAGAAAGTGTAGAGTGATATGTACCAACCTAGAAAAGCTTGTTTCAACCACTGTAGAATGACATCTAGGTGCCCAAGGTCATTTGAGTCCCTGATAGGGGGTCTTAATCAACTTTTGGGGTCATTTGGTAGTAGATTTGAGGATTCTATTTTCACTTACAAATTTGTTGGAACACTGTTGGATAATTTTGTAAATGATTTTCCATGATTTAATAAGATGTATGACTTCAAATGAAATAATGGAGAATTTTTCTTCATGATTAATTCAATTCTCTTCAACCTAAGATTTTCAAATTAACAAAGAGAGGAAATACTGGGCCATTTTGGGGGCTTTCCTCATGCAAACTCCATGTAAGTGTTTCCACTCCCATAATGGAAATTTGAATGATAGAAATGATAATTAAAAGGAAGGAATGATGGAATCACAAACTGCTAGAACACACCACCCTTCAATGACTTCCTTGAAGGACTAAAGTCATACGCATCACCTCAAGGTCATGGATCTTGCTTCAAGCTTGAATGCTTGAATTCTTTGGAGACCTACAACAAGAGGTTAACCTTCACAAAACCATTATGACATGAACACATAAAATCACATACACTTCGACATGATGGTTGGATCTTTTATTACTGTAATAAAGCTTTGAAATTTTGCTCTTGAATCACTCTTGAGTGTTTTCAATGTTCACCTCTAGCTTGTTAATGTCAAAATGATGCAATAACTAGGTATTATATGCAATTGTTCTAATTTCTTGAAAATTAGATCCCAAAAGTCAACACTTGAAATTTGAATTCTAAATGTTAAGATTCCACCAAGAACATGTCCAGACATAGGTCCTTGCTAATAAAGGGGAGCCATACACCCAAGGGCATATGGGTTATGGCCCAAACTTATAGGACATTGAATGCCAAGAACAATATATGAGTTGGATGCATTTATTCAATGCTTATATTTTATTGAAAAATTGTACAAGTAGGCTCTAGAATACATAATTTAGGACATTAGGGGGTCAATTAGGCTCAATAATTTAGGGGAGCCAAAAACATAGTGAAATTTTTTGACAACATATTTAGGCCCCACTTTAGTGAGAGTATGAACTTGTGGTCAAATTCACACTAAAGTAGAAAAATATTTAAAGAGGGGTCTGATTGTCCAAATGTTGAAGATATAGGATGACTAAAGATCAAGGGGGTTCCAAAATCCCCTAGGATCTAAGATCCCATGAAAAACTAACATAGGTAGAAAGGAATACACACATGCATTAAATTTTTTAAGATAAGATATACAAACTTACATGTCGAAAAACATGAAAGAATACATGATGAAAACACATGACATAACATAACATATGAATGATGATGAAATTGAAACAAAACACGATGTAAACACAATGCAAACAAAAATAAGACACATGAAAAAGCATATAACAAAACATAATGTTAGTACTGAAAGATTTGAGTTGGTAAGGCAAAGAGACATTAGTTAAATTATCTCAAATACCAAACATCATCCATTGAAGAAAGGAATCATCCCATGAGGACTAAATTCATACACATAACTCATGGGCCACATGGCTCCATTGGAAAGCAAGTTATATTATCCTAGGTGGCCATGTTAAAGGGCGTTTATGACGCACCATAGCAAAGTCTGATATTTGATAGGTGAATCACAAACTTGAATGTACGTGGGATAGTGAAGTCCAATAATCACTAGGTGAGCCCCCAAGACAAGCTAACACACTAGGTCTTTTAGGTGTGGTCATAACAAGGTAGAAAAATGAGAAACACACTAAGTCTACTAAGTGTGTACCTATTATGACCATACAAAGAGTTATAATCCTTGATTTAACTCTGATAAGGTGCCATAAAATGATCAAGATGCTATGTCAACACCAAACTAAGTTCAACTCCTATAAAAAAGTGGAGAGAAAATGCTAAGGTTTAATGTCATAAGGGACAAACAAGGTTTAACATCTTGATGTACAAATGCAACAAGGTTTAACGTCATAGGGGGTGAATGCAACAAGATTAAAACCTCAAGGGATGGTATAGCACCACCAAAAAAGATGCTTAAACAAAAAAGGGGTATTGCTCAATACATGAATGTCACGCCTTATGGAACATCACAAACGACATCACCACTAAGAGAGGATGAGTTGACGAATAAAAAATCACACCTTAGGAAACACTAGTCATAGTTACCATCAAGGAGAACGTCATATGCCAAGAAAGGTCACACATTTATGGGACAACATGCTGAATATCACCACAAAGGAGATACACTGTGCATGGATTAAGAAGGACACACTTTGGTTGACAAGGTCACACTTCCTAGCAGATGTATGCTATCATTACTAAGAAGGGGCATTTCCTATGCAAACAATGAGTGGGGGACTATATACCCCCTTAAAATATCAATATACTTTGTATGTTGGTATTTTAAGAAGAAAGAGGAAAAGAATGTATGCCTCTCCAAAACAAGTTATTGTTTCCCCCCAAGAGTAGAGAAAAGGACAACCACACCAAGGGCCATCATTTTGTCACCATGAAATATATGGTCACACTTAAGATTGTACCACCATGAATGGAAATGAGAAAAATACATAAAGATAAAAGTGCCACATAATGATAGGATGAAGATCATTATAGATTAGAGGAATTAGGTGAATCAACACAAGGAAGACCACCATAATCCTTAAAATATGTTGTATTGTATTACTCAAGGCCATACATTGATTAGTAGAGTGACCATGCACTCAATCATATGCACATAAGCAGGGTTTGAGAAGCCTAAAAAAGATATTCTATTGATCCATAGTAGGGGACATTTCTTTCTTTTGTGAAGAAACACTTTCTTTCTTATCACAAGATTCCATGCACACACAAGGCTCTTTAGGGTTAGATTGTGAGATTTTGTACTCTCCCATAATGGAGGGTGTAAAATATAATGAACCCAAATAATCACTAAAAGGTGTGTTTGAAGATGAAGAAATATCATGACCAATATTTGTATTTGTCCTTGGAGTGTTTTGTGTGATGACATTGGCATTGAGTGAAGGTTCCTTTGATGCCTTCATTTATTTTGAAGGACAATAACCAAGACCTCTTTTTGTTTCTTGTGTGCTAGGCTCAATGGGAATATGAATGCCTTATTATTTCACTCCACATCCTTTTCCATTATAGCTAAATTTTTTCAAGAGTTGGTACCCTCTTCCAGAAAATACCATGTTCTAAAGCTCCCTTTTTGACATAGGTGGGGAGAATAATGGCTTTATAACTACCAATTTCATATGCTTGAAAGTTACTAAATCCTTTTCAACGAATCCATTGTATTCATTTCCTACAATAATGGCACTCCCTGAGACCAAATTTCCTTGAGACACATTGTCAAATAATTGATGTCCCTTATCTATGCTTCCACATTTTGCATGCATGTCTACCAGAGTGATCACAACTACAATATATAACAAAATTCCTTTATCCTTTACACTTTGACGAATGTCAATACCTTGTTCAAAAGCTCACATTTTAGTATATTCAAGGAGGATGCTAGCAATGCTTGAGGATCTTGGCTTTGTACCTAACAATTGAATTTTATTTAAAAAATTGAAAGCCTTTCAACAAACCCATTGTGTGCATATCCTATAATCATAGCATCCATAAGATCACATTTCTTTAAGGCATTCAGCAAAATAGTTCACGTGTCTTATCTATGCTTTTAAATTTTACATACATTTCTACTAGAGTATTTCCAATTACAACATCTAACAAAATTCCTATATCCTTTATGCTTTTATAGATTCTCTATTCCAAAGTTCCCATTTTGGAACAAGCTAGGACTATGCTTGCAAACATAAATTGATAGGGTTGGAGACTTGTTTGTTACATATAATGAAACAAGCACTTTGCGTGAGCTAGAGTCACTGCCTTGAGCAAGTCTGGTTGGAGTGAAAATAGTGACAATTGGCAAAAGAGGGCATATAGTGCATGCCAGAAAGGCCTAAAGTATATGTCAGTCATCAGATAAATAAGATTGCAAGAGTAGCATAATTATCAAAATTGGATATGAACCACGTTATGGTAGCGTTAGAACAAGGTATGGAGATCCAATAGTTGAAAATGCTATGGTAGATATGTACACACAATCTAGAAGTGTAGACAAGGTTCGTGAATTGTTTGATGGAATGATTAAAATAAATGTGATCTCATGGACTTTGAGAAATGGTTTCTTTGGAACATGGTATAGAGATACATCAAATAAAAATGGAAGGGGGGGTTTCATCAGACTTAATAGTTGGAAATGCTCTGGTAGACATGGATGCAAAATGTGAAGGTATAAACAAGGGACATGAATTATTTCATAAAATGCCTCAAATAAACATGATCTCTCATCTCTCATGGACTATAATGATTGCAAGATAGTAGTAACTGCAGTTGCGCTTAAAATTTCTTACGAGGATAAAATTCATGAATGTTGATGCTATACTACAAGGATAAATTCAAATGTTGGAAAATTATTTGTATTATGGAAAAAGCCCTTTTCAATTTAATCTAATATCTTACAAAAAGAAAACAATGACTTAGCAAGGTAGTCTGTTGTAAATTTGATAGCTGCCCATCCTCCTACAGGGAAAACTATAGTGTTTATGTATGGAGGATCTACTAGATTGAAGATTCTTTTATTTGCATTGTAGTTGCTAAATCTGTAACCTACTGAGTAAAAGTTGAAACCGTGTAGGTGAATTGGATGGTTCTCTGTTCCACCAGTTCTTGTATTCTATAGAATCAATTGTGCATTTGATCCATACTCAAGAAGAACCACCTTAGTTCCAAAAGTGGATCGTGTATCCACTCCTAGATTGTTTGACGCACCGTTTACAAAGTCAAGTTTTTGAAATGGCTTGATAGGGAAATCAGTGGTGTAGTATCCACTGATGTTGTTGTAATAAGCTTGCAATATAGAAATATTGGGTCTGAAAAATGTTATGTTATTGATGGAAGATGCAAAAACTCCTCCATCCGGTGCCTTGCAATTTTCAGGCTTAGATCCGCATTTTAAAACATTAAGCCCAACTGTGAAGAAAAGATGTCTATTTATAGTCACAGGTACTTTGATGGGATTTTGCATATACAAAGCGTTTGAGTCCATTCATGAAATATAGTGTCTTCTGGTTGTTAAAGACTAGGAGATTAGCTGCTATAAATGATTTTTGTTGAGGATGGAAACGTCTATAACTAAAATAAGCAACAACATTTGCTTTCTGAAAAGGAATTTTTTTGCAGACATGTAAGGGCCCATTGTGATGGAGTATCTGCCCACTGGCTGGTCTATAGTTACCAAGACATTGAAGGTCTGGCCTGGAGTGATCACCAAATAATATGTAGAGAGAGGCTTGGTATGTTCTCCATCAGCTTCCGCCACTGTCATCTTATGACTTGCTATTGCAAAGAAGTGCTCCATGTTTAAATTTGAAATGATGATCCTCAGAAGATAGGCCTGGTAGATGGTTTTTAATGCAACCATAAGCCTTGGAGTTTCAAGTTTCATATTCTACGTTATATTTAACAGACTAGACATTGATGTGATCTGAAAACAGTTGTAAACTACCAATGGCAAATATACCAGACATTTTTTAAGTTCAAGACTAGAATAAAAACATTTGACCATTTATAAATTATATGCAACAGTGAATTAATGAACAAACCATAATCATATTATGAAGTTTTGATATGTTAAAAGTTTAAATAATCTTGACCAATTGCACCAGGATTGTCTACTGTTACATAATTAGTCTTGAAAGTGAAAAATAAGGAATACAAAACACTATACAAAAGAATTTTCATTAGAAAGCTTAGGTCATCTCTATTTGGCTTGTTGATTTGCTAAACACATCTGCACAAATTTGTGTCTTGTTGATTTTCTGAACACATCTGCACAAAGCACACACAAGATTTGAGCACAACTGTTTAATAAAATAAGTTGTGCAATGCATTTACCAAGGGGTTTATTAAATTGCAATCTATAATTTCAAGCTATACATATTCTATACAACTTTACCCATAACATACATTTTCTTCCAATAACAAAGCTTCAATTTTAGCTGGCATGGATCTATCTTTTCACATGCAATTGCCTTAGTTGAAGCCATGGAGTACAACTATTAAGCTTAAAACCATGAGAAAGTCAAATTTTGTTGATTGATATTTATTTTGGAACAAGCAGTGTCCACTAATTTCATAAAGATTTTATCTTTGCAAGGATTTTTATTTTCATTGTACAATAACTTCATAAATATTATCAACTATTTTATTTTTTTGCAAATTCAGCTCATGTTTTGATAATAGTTAGAACTGTAAAAGTTTTTCATGCACCATTGTTTGTCAACACCAATAACTAGAGGTTTCTTCCTTAGTTATTATAACAATCTTTTTTTTTGATATATTTTATTTTTTAATGTTACCTTTTCTAGTTATTAAATATTTTCATTTTCCACAAGGAATTGTTGTCACATGCAAACTGAAACATTGCTCTAGTTACTGTTGAGCTTTAAAATTATTGGTAAATGGTATTTCCTTGTACCATGAGAGAATTGGAAACAGATGGTTCATTATGAAAATGTAAGATGTGTTATTGCCAATTTGACCCAAAAAAAACTACTGTTAGTTATAAAACATCTTGTTTACTTGATACAAGGCATACAAGAAAACTTCTCAAGGATTTTTTTTTCTGATAGAAGGTAGTTGTCCTCCTATACTTTATTTATAATAAAAAGAGTGGAAAATACAGTATTGACAATCCAGATATTACAAAAGTGAAGCTCCTACCAAGAGCAAGATAGCCAAAAAAACCCTAAAGGGAGATAAAGCTTTACATCCATGACAAAGCATAACATATAATTTTATAAATGTAGGAAATAGAGAGAGACATTCTCAGGGAATATTGAGGCCTAAATAAAAGTTGAAAAACTCACATGAACTCATTTCAACACACCTGGTAACCATGAGATAAATGACCACCATGTGGAAGATCAAGTGCCATGATTTGATCATGTGCCTCCAACAAAGCAGTATAAACATGGAAATTTATAGAAGAGCCTGATAATGGTTGCACATTAACTGCAATATAAGATTGAAAAAAGTTTAGAATGACTTTTGCATTCATTTATCACAAGAAACAACCATCTATTTAATTAAATCCTACATTTGCTCTAACTAAAAATAAATAAACATCATTCAATAAAGAATTTGAACTAAATTTCTAGGATCAGCGCACAAAAATGATGAGTGGTGACTGATCTTATATTTACACAATTGTTTGAAAACATGATCCTATTTTTACAAGAACCAACTGTATTCAGAGATTGTTTTCCCAGCAAATTGTTTCTTCAAAATCAACCTAAGCTAGGTAATCTTAGTGCAAGGAGAAAAAAATTGTAAACAAGGCAATTTCAATGCATATTGATGTAACTTCCACCAAATCTATAAAACTTTAAATGTAAAGAAAAACTATATAACAACAAGGCCATTGGCAACCAATGTGGCATGAAGCATGGTGCAAATGGATTTTAATTATTTTTACTGCATAGAAAGAAGCAACAACTAGCAGAATATTTTGTGTATTGAGAGAAATATTGTGATTCTAAGCAGGAACAAAACCCTTCAATCTCATCTTATGCAGTTAATCAGTATAGCGAAAAGTTGTATCTATATGAGAATTGAGGGTTTGCACTGAATTGAGCAAAAAGATTATAAGCAGAATACAACAAGAAGAATTACAAAATAAGGGTTGTAAGAAAAATATAGCAAATGATATCCAACAGTAACCTGGGTATGTCTACAACCTAGGAAATAAGGTAGAAATGCCCAACTTTTATTCAAATGAACTCCAAGAAGATAAAATCCCCTTTCCAAGTGTCACTCCAAGAAGATAAAATGCCTTTTACAAGTGTCACCCCACCTGATCCCTTTTATAAATTTCAACTATGGGCAATGATGGCTTCCAACTTTTTAGTTGTTAGGGATCACACCCCAAACTACAATACCACTATTGGAGATTGATTATAAATCCTTTGCAACTGTAATAGAATACTTCTGATCTGGTGTGGCTCACTTCCATATTCATAAAGCTTCAATATAATTTCATCTTATGAACTGTCTAAGCATATCACTCGATTATAGGATAGAACATCTATTAACTAGATTCTAGACAATACCCTAGTTTCTTCAGAAAGAGCACTAGAGGAGATGAGTTTGTTTATTCTAATAGGAAAACTAATATGTGGATTTGTTTTATTTGAGATTATAGCTAGTATATCTGAAGCTTATTATTTTGTCTTATAGGTTTGTCTTGACATATGTTTCGAGCCTTCAACCAAATCTCATGGTCACAGGTATATCTTCTTTCTAGAAACTTCACAGGCAACTGGTATTTCCTCGTTCTAGAAACTATATCAGTTCCATGCAAGGAAATCAATAGATAAAGAGATTTCGTAGATTTTATTTCATATTGTATTTCCTTGCCGACTTTCCCTATACAGTTTCTGTAAAGATGTGTTCATATTTTATTTTCTTTACTAAATTTTCCTATGAAATTTCTGTTACATGTGCTCATATTTTAATTTCCTTACAAAGTTTTCCCACATAGTTTATGTAAGATGTGCTTGGAAAATGTCATTGAGAACTATGATCTTCATTGCCCCAAATGTCGCCAGCCGTTGAAGTAAGTTGAGGGAATTTTCACCTTGTAGATATCATTCTAAAAACGATTGGAATGAAGTATCACTGAATCTGTAGATACCATTTTAAAGGTTTCCCTAGTTTATGATACTTTTAGTAAATGAAGGGAAATTCTGCATATATGGAAAAACGTTCAACAACAGAACAACTAAAGAGACATGGGTTGATACTCACCTTCTACCATTGACCAGTGACTCTGCACCTGCCTTCATATGCATGTGTGAAAAATATGGAAGAAAAGAGAGACTTTCAACATCTGTATTAGTCTTTTCTTACATCGCATCAGGCTGCAACACGTCTTCAACACCTGGTATCCAAGATGTAGGCACGTGAGCTATCTTCCAAATGCCATCTCGTGTGGTTGGTAGGCCACACTAAAGATTAGAAATGGAGTAAATTTTTTAGCATAAATTCCAACGCAAACTAATATAGCTCCTCTGTGAAAACATTAGCATAAATTTTATCACCTGATGATTCATTCATCCAAAGTTTTCCTCTCAAATTGAATAGATGAATAATGCTCTGTGCTTAAAATCAACATTAGGAACTCACTTATATTTTTCTCCAGCTCATTGCTCATTGATCGGAAATTTGAAAGGAACAAGGCTCCAGCGCAAATTCATATTCTAGGGAATACCTGACAATGAAAGCCTCCATGTCAAAACAAAAATAATAAATCTGCCAATTGCCAGAAAAGGAAAAATAAAACACTGCTCTTTTATCACTTACCTATTGTCAATCCCCAAATTCCGTTTGGTAAGTAGAATATAGAGCATACCAAACATAATTGTAAATCAGCACATCACCGTCACTTGCCGTCAGTTACTGTCAAAAGAGTTTTGCTCGCCGAAAAAAATACAGATTGGTCACAACATTGAAATCAATAGAAGCCCTGCAGATTTTAATTTCAAAAGAGGGGAGGAAACTTAGAGTCATTCATTAAATGAGTGATTATATTAAACGTTGAGATCTCGAGAGCCCTACAATGCATCACACTGCAACACTTGGTGAATAAACCTTACGCAAGAGACAACTGCCTCTGTGTGTGGCCATCAGGGAACCATTGCAGCCCATTACTAAGACACGTCTGAACCAAACAACCCTATAAGTAGACTCAGCGGATAACAGAGACACGTATATAGCCCACAAAACATAGGAAACCATCAAAAATATATTTCCTTGCTTGCTTTTGATTGGCCGTGAGAATGTGTTTTACAAATTTGTAATTCTAAAAATCCAAAAACTCTGGAACAAACTAGAACCGCCAATAGAAAATTGAAAATAAATTGTTGAAATGAAAGTTTAATAGGAAAATTTCTTCCGACCATATGTTAAACTGTTTACATGACTCCCTAACTGAAAACATAAGTCTCCGCCTATAGATAGGTGGGACTAAAAATAATAGGTGCATGCAAACTATTGTGCTTGAAGTCTAAAGTTTTCCCGGTCAATGTAGTAAAATTTCCCTCTACCTATGACTACAGATTCAGTAAGTTGTGTCTTGATATTAAACAAAAAATGCTACACGAGAACCTAAAGGAAAATCTAGTTTATAAGTAGTAAACTTGAATGTTTGCGTATGATGTGCCAGTGTTGTTTGTCCTTATTTGGCCCTGAAGACATTTCAGTAAAGGAATTTGAGAACTTCAAGATATAGTAAATATGATGAGGAATAGGAGGATGCTAACAGCTACTTCTGAACAAGCACAAAAGAATTTTTGAAAGGCATTGTAGTCAACACTTCTGAAGATACTTTCAAGATGGGCATCTCTTTGCTTTCAAATATTATCAACGTTATAGATCCATTAAAACACCTTACTTATGAAGGATGGGCATGTCTATGACAGTAATGAGAACATAAGGACATATCTGTTACCATAGGGGTAACTAATCTATCCTACTATTGATAATATTTGAAAGCAAAGAGATGCCCATCTTCCTAATATGACTCCAAAACATTGATGTCTGGTCTGCAAGGTTCTGAGATATATCAAGAAGTATTAGTGAAAGCATTAGCAAATCACATTGATGCAGTATAGAATATATTTAAAAGCATTTTGATACTGACGAGCTTATCAACAAAGGATTGTGCATGAACGGTGAGCAGAGTTAGGGTTCAGGAGGATTCAAGCAAATCTTAAAGCATGTTAATCATTGAAAAACAATACAGTCACTCCAGACATGAAAAGAAGAATACAATGGTCCTATTGACTGCATGGGATATGATAATTGAAGGATAAGCAGAGAAAGGTTTTGAATGGGAACTGCATTTTATCTTTTATTACCAGTCACTGATAGTTTTAGATCTCTCAATATTACAATCAAAGCATTAACCTGGAAAGGGAAGAATAAGTGTTTAAAGTGACACCTAAGCTTCAAACATTTATTATCCCTAATATAGATTAGTGTTGTGATTGTAGTATGAAGTGCCATGGTCACTATCTATAGCAAGATAAAACCAAACAATTCGATGGAGCCAACTGCAGTTCCATGTGCCCTCTATAAAAAACATAGACAAAACATTACGAGCACATGTTTAATACTTTTCCCTCTTCTTTTCATTGCATAGTGTTCTCAAAATTAGTTTTTGCAGAAATCTAAACCACTAGAAAAATAGCTACCCGCTAATAATGAGCTAAATAAATTATTAATTTTCATGTAACAAAACAATACAAAACTACAGACTTTACATTGAATGCATTAAATCCTTGATTTGGACACATTTTTAACCTACACTAATAATTGAAAATTCTGGGCATATATTATGTGCATATATATATGAATGGGTCTTGATACTACAATCCAAATATTAATCTAAAAAGGGAAGACTAAGTGTGTAAAAAGACAGCTAAGCTTCAAACACTTATTGTCCCTATTGCAGATTAGTGCTTTGATTATAGCATGAAGTGCAATGGTCACTATCCATAGCAAGATAAAACAAATCAATGCTACACTCCCAAATCCAGCTCTATGTGCCCTCACAATAGAAAAATATAGACTTTAAATTAAATATTTGATTTTTACATATTTTTAACCTATACTAATAATTGACAATTATGGGCATATATATATATGAATAGCTCTTAATACTACAATTAGAGCATTAACCTGAAAAGGGAAGAATAAGTTTATAAAATATCTAAAGAAGGCAACAATGTAACATTCACAACTGACTAAAATGTTGTTTGCAGATTAGGAGAGAAACAGTCCAGGTATGCTTATGTTGCACTGTGCATATTGTTTTATTTATTTTTTCATACACACCTCAATTACAGGTCAGAGGAGAGGAGGGGAGTCAAACACGAGCCTAATTATGGTATAGTTGTTGTGTTTCTGCCCGTCTTTAGTCAAAAATTTGAGTGTGGAGGGCCAAGTCATTATGGATATTGTGACCAAGTTGGAGAGAAATTAATTTGTGGGTTCTCAAGCAATGCTATTTTCATCACATAGATGTCTCTATTAGTTTGTGCAAGTATGTTGATCTTACGTGAGACCTTGCTTCCCTTTGCTTTGAGCTACTTAATATGAAAGATGCATTATTATCCTATTTTTTAATTTCCATGCTACCTTTTGTAGGGTTATTGATTTTATATTGGAGAAACCAATGGGATGATTAGCAATCTGCATATACTGGTTGGCTTTTATTTGTGTGTATGTTATGTGCTTTTACAATATTTCAAAGGACAATGAGATTTAAGCAGATACTTATTCAAAATTATTACCATTTGTAGTAAGTAGAGATAGATGGAACATACATTAAAGCAGTAACTCATGGATTACCATCAGAAAAATGTACTAAAAGCAAGGATTTTGCACAAGAGAGAAACTTGGGTGCACAATCGGCAATATAGTAAAGCTCATAAAGGATCAGTGACCCATAACCATTTCAAAATTGTACTTGCATGTGTAGGTATTGATAGGATGCAATGAGGTGAATTCTGTGATTGCCAAATGGTCAACGCTTCAAGCCCCTAGTCTGTCTGGGAGATCAGCCATTACAGGACTGGAAACATATTCTGAAGGGAACACTTTTGAGCCAAAGGTGCACTAATATTGGGGAGAAAATTTGAGGCCAGGTTACTGGAAATTACACTTCAAGGATCGGAAATATAATCAAATGTATTTAGAATCTAGATGTGCAATGTTAAGCAGGTGAAGCACCTTGGAAATTTCCAAGTTGTTTCGAATCTTTTACTTTTCAAAATTTTGAAGCAGAAATTCTAACAAAACAATAATCTACTCTAACTTATAAGTGCGAATAAAAAATTGCATCTGCAAGTTT
>CM021100.1:193338557-193457960 GCA_007115665.2 Sequoiadendron giganteum | reverse complement strand
GAACAAGCTAGGACTATGCTTGCAAACATAAATTGATAGGGTTGGAGACTTGTTTGTTACATATAATGAAACAAGCACTTTGCGTGAGCTAGAGTCACTGCCTTGAGCAAGTCTGGTTGGAGTGAAAATAGTGACAATTGGCAAAAGAGGGCATATAGTGCATGCCAGAAAGGCCTAAAGTATATGTCAGTCATCAGATAAATAAGATTGCAAGAGTAGCATAATTATCAAAATTGGATATGAACCACGTTATGGTAGCGTTAGAACAAGGTATGGAGATCCAATAGTTGAAAATGCTATGGTAGATATGTACACACAATCTAGAAGTGTAGACAAGGTTCGTGAATTGTTTGATGGAATGATTAAAATAAATGTGATCTCATGGACTTTGAGAAATGGTTTCTTTGGAACATGGTATAGAGATACATCAAATAAAAATGGAAGGGGGGGTTTCATCAGACTTAATAGTTGGAAATGCTCTGGTAGACATGGATGCAAAATGTGAAGGTATAAACAAGGGACATGAATTATTTCATAAAATGCCTCAAATAAACATGATCTCTCATCTCTCATGGACTATAATGATTGCAAGATAGTAGTAACTGCAGTTGCGCTTAAAATTTCTTACGAGGATAAAATTCATGAATGTTGATGCTATACTACAAGGATAAATTCAAATGTTGGAAAATTATTTGTATTATGGAAAAAGCCCTTTTCAATTTAATCTAATATCTTACAAAAAGAAAACAATGACTTAGCAAGGTAGTCTGTTGTAAATTTGATAGCTGCCCATCCTCCTACAGGGAAAACTATAGTGTTTATGTATGGAGGATCTACTAGATTGAAGATTCTTTTATTTGCATTGTAGTTGCTAAATCTGTAACCTACTGAGTAAAAGTTGAAACCGTGTAGGTGAATTGGATGGTTCTCTGTTCCACCAGTTCTTGTATTCTATAGAATCAATTGTGCATTTGATCCATACTCAAGAAGAACCACCTTAGTTCCAAAAGTGGATCGTGTATCCACTCCTAGATTGTTTGACGCACCGTTTACAAAGTCAAGTTTTTGAAATGGCTTGATAGGGAAATCAGTGGTGTAGTATCCACTGATGTTGTTGTAATAAGCTTGCAATATAGAAATATTGGGTCTGAAAAATGTTATGTTATTGATGGAAGATGCAAAAACTCCTCCATCCGGTGCCTTGCAATTTTCAGGCTTAGATCCGCATTTTAAAACATTAAGCCCAACTGTGAAGAAAAGATGTCTATTTATAGTCACAGGTACTTTGATGGGATTTTGCATATACAAAGCGTTTGAGTCCATTCATGAAATATAGTGTCTTCTGGTTGTTAAAGACTAGGAGATTAGCTGCTATAAATGATTTTTGTTGAGGATGGAAACGTCTATAACTAAAATAAGCAACAACATTTGCTTTCTGAAAAGGAATTTTTTTGCAGACATGTAAGGGCCCATTGTGATGGAGTATCTGCCCACTGGCTGGTCTATAGTTACCAAGACATTGAAGGTCTGGCCTGGAGTGATCACCAAATAATATGTAGAGAGAGGCTTGGTATGTTCTCCATCAGCTTCCGCCACTGTCATCTTATGACTTGCTATTGCAAAGAAGTGCTCCATGTTTAAATTTGAAATGATGATCCTCAGAAGATAGGCCTGGTAGATGGTTTTTAATGCAACCATAAGCCTTGGAGTTTCAAGTTTCATATTCTACGTTATATTTAACAGACTAGACATTGATGTGATCTGAAAACAGTTGTAAACTACCAATGGCAAATATACCAGACATTTTTTAAGTTCAAGACTAGAATAAAAACATTTGACCATTTATAAATTATATGCAACAGTGAATTAATGAACAAACCATAATCATATTATGAAGTTTTGATATGTTAAAAGTTTAAATAATCTTGACCAATTGCACCAGGATTGTCTACTGTTACATAATTAGTCTTGAAAGTGAAAAATAAGGAATACAAAACACTATACAAAAGAATTTTCATTAGAAAGCTTAGGTCATCTCTATTTGGCTTGTTGATTTGCTAAACACATCTGCACAAATTTGTGTCTTGTTGATTTTCTGAACACATCTGCACAAAGCACACACAAGATTTGAGCACAACTGTTTAATAAAATAAGTTGTGCAATGCATTTACCAAGGGGTTTATTAAATTGCAATCTATAATTTCAAGCTATACATATTCTATACAACTTTACCCATAACATACATTTTCTTCCAATAACAAAGCTTCAATTTTAGCTGGCATGGATCTATCTTTTCACATGCAATTGCCTTAGTTGAAGCCATGGAGTACAACTATTAAGCTTAAAACCATGAGAAAGTCAAATTTTGTTGATTGATATTTATTTTGGAACAAGCAGTGTCCACTAATTTCATAAAGATTTTATCTTTGCAAGGATTTTTATTTTCATTGTACAATAACTTCATAAATATTATCAACTATTTTATTTTTTTGCAAATTCAGCTCATGTTTTGATAATAGTTAGAACTGTAAAAGTTTTTCATGCACCATTGTTTGTCAACACCAATAACTAGAGGTTTCTTCCTTAGTTATTATAACAATCTTTTTTTTTGATATATTTTATTTTTTAATGTTACCTTTTCTAGTTATTAAATATTTTCATTTTCCACAAGGAATTGTTGTCACATGCAAACTGAAACATTGCTCTAGTTACTGTTGAGCTTTAAAATTATTGGTAAATGGTATTTCCTTGTACCATGAGAGAATTGGAAACAGATGGTTCATTATGAAAATGTAAGATGTGTTATTGCCAATTTGACCCAAAAAAAACTACTGTTAGTTATAAAACATCTTGTTTACTTGATACAAGGCATACAAGAAAACTTCTCAAGGATTTTTTTTTCTGATAGAAGGTAGTTGTCCTCCTATACTTTATTTATAATAAAAAGAGTGGAAAATACAGTATTGACAATCCAGATATTACAAAAGTGAAGCTCCTACCAAGAGCAAGATAGCCAAAAAAACCCTAAAGGGAGATAAAGCTTTACATCCATGACAAAGCATAACATATAATTTTATAAATGTAGGAAATAGAGAGAGACATTCTCAGGGAATATTGAGGCCTAAATAAAAGTTGAAAAACTCACATGAACTCATTTCAACACACCTGGTAACCATGAGATAAATGACCACCATGTGGAAGATCAAGTGCCATGATTTGATCATGTGCCTCCAACAAAGCAGTATAAACATGGAAATTTATAGAAGAGCCTGATAATGGTTGCACATTAACTGCAATATAAGATTGAAAAAAGTTTAGAATGACTTTTGCATTCATTTATCACAAGAAACAACCATCTATTTAATTAAATCCTACATTTGCTCTAACTAAAAATAAATAAACATCATTCAATAAAGAATTTGAACTAAATTTCTAGGATCAGCGCACAAAAATGATGAGTGGTGACTGATCTTATATTTACACAATTGTTTGAAAACATGATCCTATTTTTACAAGAACCAACTGTATTCAGAGATTGTTTTCCCAGCAAATTGTTTCTTCAAAATCAACCTAAGCTAGGTAATCTTAGTGCAAGGAGAAAAAAATTGTAAACAAGGCAATTTCAATGCATATTGATGTAACTTCCACCAAATCTATAAAACTTTAAATGTAAAGAAAAACTATATAACAACAAGGCCATTGGCAACCAATGTGGCATGAAGCATGGTGCAAATGGATTTTAATTATTTTTACTGCATAGAAAGAAGCAACAACTAGCAGAATATTTTGTGTATTGAGAGAAATATTGTGATTCTAAGCAGGAACAAAACCCTTCAATCTCATCTTATGCAGTTAATCAGTATAGCGAAAAGTTGTATCTATATGAGAATTGAGGGTTTGCACTGAATTGAGCAAAAAGATTATAAGCAGAATACAACAAGAAGAATTACAAAATAAGGGTTGTAAGAAAAATATAGCAAATGATATCCAACAGTAACCTGGGTATGTCTACAACCTAGGAAATAAGGTAGAAATGCCCAACTTTTATTCAAATGAACTCCAAGAAGATAAAATCCCCTTTCCAAGTGTCACTCCAAGAAGATAAAATGCCTTTTACAAGTGTCACCCCACCTGATCCCTTTTATAAATTTCAACTATGGGCAATGATGGCTTCCAACTTTTTAGTTGTTAGGGATCACACCCCAAACTACAATACCACTATTGGAGATTGATTATAAATCCTTTGCAACTGTAATAGAATACTTCTGATCTGGTGTGGCTCACTTCCATATTCATAAAGCTTCAATATAATTTCATCTTATGAACTGTCTAAGCATATCACTCGATTATAGGATAGAACATCTATTAACTAGATTCTAGACAATACCCTAGTTTCTTCAGAAAGAGCACTAGAGGAGATGAGTTTGTTTATTCTAATAGGAAAACTAATATGTGGATTTGTTTTATTTGAGATTATAGCTAGTATATCTGAAGCTTATTATTTTGTCTTATAGGTTTGTCTTGACATATGTTTCGAGCCTTCAACCAAATCTCATGGTCACAGGTATATCTTCTTTCTAGAAACTTCACAGGCAACTGGTATTTCCTCGTTCTAGAAACTATATCAGTTCCATGCAAGGAAATCAATAGATAAAGAGATTTCGTAGATTTTATTTCATATTGTATTTCCTTGCCGACTTTCCCTATACAGTTTCTGTAAAGATGTGTTCATATTTTATTTTCTTTACTAAATTTTCCTATGAAATTTCTGTTACATGTGCTCATATTTTAATTTCCTTACAAAGTTTTCCCACATAGTTTATGTAAGATGTGCTTGGAAAATGTCATTGAGAACTATGATCTTCATTGCCCCAAATGTCGCCAGCCGTTGAAGTAAGTTGAGGGAATTTTCACCTTGTAGATATCATTCTGAAAACAATTGGAATGAAGTATCACTGAATCTATAGATACCATTTTAAAGGTTTCCCTAGTTTATGATACTTTTAGTAAATGAAGGGAAATTCTGCAGTTACGGAAAAACATTCAACAACAGAACAACTAAAGAGACACGGGTTGATACTCACCTTCTACCATTGACCAGTGACTCTACACCTGCCTTCATATGCATGTGTGAAAAATATGGAAGAAAAGAGAGACTTTCAACATCTGTATTAGTCTTTTCTTACATCGCATCAGGCTGCAACACATCTTCAGCACCTGATATCCAAGATGTAGGCACGTGAGCTATCTTCCAAATGCCATCTCGTGTGGTTGGCAGGCCACACTAAAGATTAGAAATGGAGTAAATTTTTTAGCATAAATTCCAACGCAAACTAATATAGCTCCTCTGTGAAAACATTAGCATAAATTTTATCACCTGATGATTGATTCATCCAAAGTTTTCCTCTCAAATTGAATAGATGAATAATGCTCTTTGCTTAAAATCAACATTAGGAACTCACTTATATTTTTCTCTAGCTCATTGCTCATTGATTGGAAATTTGAAAGGAACAGGGCTCCAACGCAAATTCATATTCTAGGGAATACCTGACAATGAAAGCCACCATGTCAAAACAAAAATAATAAATCTGCCAATTGCCAGAAAAGGAAAAATAAAACACTGCTCTTTTATCACTTACCTATTGTCAATCCCCAAATTCCGTTTGGTAAGTAGAATATAGAGCATACCAAACATAATTGTAAATCAGCACATCACCGTCACTTGCCATCAATTACTGTCGAAAGAGTTTTGCCTACCGAAAAAAATACAGATTGGTGACAACATTGAAATCAATAGAAGCCCTGCAGATTTTAATTTCAAAAGAGGGGAGAAAACATAGAGTCATTCATTAAATGAGTGATTATATTAAACGTTGAGATCTCGAGAGCCCTACAATGCATCACACTGCAACACTTGGTGAATAAACCTTACGCAAGAGACAACTGCCTCTGTGTGTGGCCATCAGGCAACCATTGCAGCCCATTACTAAGACACGTCTGAACCAGACAACCCTACAAGTAGACTCAGTGGATAACAAAGACACGTATATAGCCCGCAAAACATAGGAAACCATCAAAAATATATTTCCTTGCTTGCTTTTGATTGGCCGTGAGAATGTTTTTTGCAAATTTTTAATTCTAAAAATCCAAAAACTCTCGAACAAATTAGAACCGCCAATAGAAAATTGAAAATAAATTGTTGAAATGAAAGTTTAATAGGAAAATTTCTTCTGATCATATGTTAAATTGTTTACATGACTCCCTAACTGAAAACATAAGTCTTCGCCTATAGATAGGCGGGACTAAAAATAATAGGTGCATGCAAACTATTGTGCTTGAAGTCTAAAGTTTTCCCGGTCAATGTAGTAAAATTTCCCTCTACCTATGACTACAGATTCAGTAAGTTGTCTCTTGATATTAAACAAAAAATGCTACACGAGAACCTAAAGGAAAATCTAGTTTATAAGTAGTAAACTTGAATGTTTGCCTATGATGTGCCAGTGTTGTTTGTCCTTATTTGGCCCTGAAGACATTTCAGTAAAGGAATTTGAGAACTTCAAGCTATAGTAAATATGATGAGGAATAGGAGGATGCTAACAGCTGCTTCTGAACAAGCACAAAAGAATTTTTGAAAGGCATTGTAGTCAACACTTCTGAAGATACTTTAAAGATGGGCATCTCTTTGCTTTCAAATATTATCAACGTTATAGATCCATTAAAACACCTTACTTATGAAGGATGGGCATGTCTATGACAATAATGAGAACAGAAGGACAGATCTGTTACCATAGGGGTAACAGATCTATCCTACTATTGATAATATTTGAAAGCAAAGAGATGCCCATCTTCCTAATATGACTCCAAAACATTGATGTCTGGTCTGCAAGGTTCTGAGATATATCAAGAAGTATTCGTGAAAGCATTAGCAAATCACATTGATGTAGTATAGAATATATTTGAAAGCATTTTGATACTGATGAGCTTATCAACAAAGGATTGTGCATGAACGGTGAGCAGAGTTAGGGTTCAGGAGGATTCAAGCAGATCTTAAAGCATGTTAATCATTGAAAAACAATACAGTCACTCTAGACATGAAAAGAAGAATACAATGGTCCTATTGACTGCATGGGATATGATAATTGAAGGATAAGCAGAGAAAGGTTTTGAATGGGAACTGCATTTTATCTTTTATTACCAATCACTGATAGTTTTAGATCTCTCAATATTACAATCAAAGCATTAACCTAGAAAGGGAAGACTAAGTGTTTAAAGTGACATCTAAGCTTCAAACATTTATTATCCCTAATACAGATTAGTGTTGTGATTGTAGTATGAAGTGCCATGGTCACTATCTATAGCAAGATAAAACCAAACAATTCCATGGAGCCAACTGCAGTTCCATGTGCCCTCTATGAAAAACATAGACAAAACATTACGAGCACATGTTTAATACTTTTCCCTCTTCTTTTCATTGCATAGTTTTCTCAAAATTAGTTTTTGTAGAAATCTAAACCGCTAGAAAAATAGCTACTCACTAACAATGAGCTAAATAAATTATTAATTTTCATGTAACAAAACAATACAAAACTACAGAGTTTACATTGAATGCATTAAATCCCTGATTTGGACACATTTTTAACCTACACTAATAATTGACAATTCTGGGCATATATTATGTGCATATATATATGAATGGGTCTTAATACTACAATCCAAATATTAATCTTAAAAGGGAAGACTAAGTGTGTAAAAAGACAGCTAAGCTTCAAACACTTATTGTCCCTATTGCAGATTAGTGCTTTGATTATAGCATGAAGTGCAATGGTCACTATCCATTGCAAGATAAAACAAATCAATGCTACACTCCCAAATCCAATTCTATGTGCCCTCACAATACAAAAATATAGACTTTAAATTAAATATTTGATTTTTACATATTTTTAACCTATACTAATAATTGACAATTATGGGCATATATATATATGAATAGCTCTTAATACTACAATTAGAGCATTAACCTGAAAAGGGAAGAATAAGTTTGTAAAATATCTAAAGAAGGCAACAATGTAACATTCACAACTGACTAAAATGTTGTTTGCAGATTAGAGAGAAACAGTCCAGGTATGCATATGTTGCACTGTGCATATTGTTTTATTTATTTTTTCATACACACCTCAATTACAGGTCAGAGGAGAGGCAGGGGAGTCAAACACGAGCCTAATTATGGTATAGTTGTTGTGTTTCTGCCCCTCTTTAGTCAAAAATTTGAGTGTGGAGGGCCAAGTCATTATGGATATTGTGACCAAGTTGGAGAGAAATTAATTTGTGGGTTCTCAAGCAATGCTATTTTCATCACATAGATGTCTCTATTAGTTTGTGCAAGTAAGTTGATCTTACGTGAGACCTTGCTTCCCTTTGCTTTGAGCTACTTAATATGAAAGATGCATTATTATCCTATTTTTTAATTTCCATGCTACCTTTTGCAGGGTTATTGATTTTATATTGGAGAAACCAATGGGATGATTAGCAATCTGCATATACTGGTTGGCTTTTATTTGTGTGTCTGTTATGTGCTTTTACAATATTTCAAAGGACAATGAGATTTTAGCAGATACTTATTCGAAATTATTACCATTTGTAGTAAGTAGAGATAGATGGAACATACATTAAAGCAGTAACTCATGGATTACCATCAGAAAAATGTACTAAAAGCAAGGATTTTGCACAAGAGAGAAACTTGGGTGCACAATCGGCAATATAGTAAAGCTCATAAAGGATCAGTGACCCATAACCATTTCAAAATTGTACTTGCATGTGCAGGTATTGATAGGATGCAATGAGGCAAATTCTGTGATTGCCAAATGGTCAACGCTTCAAGCCCCTAGTCTGTCTGGGAGATTAGCCATTACAGGACTGGAAACATATTCTGAAGGGAACACTTTTGAGCCAAAGGTGCACTAATATTGGGGAGAAAATTTGAGGCCAGGTTACTGGAAATTACACTTCAAGGACTGGAAATATAATCAAATGTATTTAGAATCTAGATGTGCAATGTTAAGCAGGTGAAGCACCTTGGAAATTTCCAAGCTGTTTCGAATCTTTTACTTTTCAAAATTTTGAAGCAGAAATTCCAACAAAACAATAATATACTCTAACTTATAAGTGCGAATAAAAAATTGCAGCTGCAAGTTTACTATTTATTACAAAATTCACTTACAGAAGCTGGTCAAACTATAATTGATAGGTTCTTCTTCTCCCCCAGGGCTGTGAAAAAATATTAACAATTTGCACCTAAGTCAAAATAGAGCACAAAACCCTAAGGAATGTGTTGACCCATAAACCATGCGCTAGGCTCTACCCAAATATTTCCACATTTTAAACATCTCAAAGAAACATGCTCTCATGAAATGCCCTGATTGCAGGATATGCACAAAATGGATTTTTGAAAAGGCTTTACAAAATTTCAAGCAACAATTATCCTTGTTATCATGGTGCCGATTTTAAGCAGGGATGAAAACCCTTACATGCCTATTACCATTTGAGTGATAGCCCATGCACTGTAGTTCGTGTTACAACATGAGTTGTGTTGGAGTTTCACTCCACTCTCGCCTCCACCTTCTGTCTTAATTGTGCCCCCATGCCCTTTGTTTCACTCGCTCACTGTTCTGCATCGTCTACCGGGCTACCACACCCACTCTCTCTCCTCTCTGCAGTTACACGATGGTAGTCTTGATCACTTACCTTGCTATCGCGGCTTAACTGCCAGTCACCTCCGGCATTGCGGTTAACTGTCTGACAATAATTACCGCACCACCACGGTCTATAGTCTAACTACGTGTGGTACTGCGGTGACCGTCATCACCTCACTCTTCATCCGCTAGAACCGTTACTGCTCCACTGCGGTCTGTCCGCTAACCGTCTGCGGTAATGCGATGCTCTTCGCCTGTTTTGCTCCGACCATGACTGGGTGGTTACCGCGACCACTGCGGTCTGTTTCTTATCCGCCATGCTACTACGATGGGTCATTTTCCTATCTGTGCGCGTGGTTACCGCCATCACCGTGGCCTCTCTGAAAACCGCAGTGGTAGTGTGGTGGTTGACGTCCGTTGACTTTCCTTGGTGGCAGTTTGTGGGCTCTGCGTTGGCAATTGAAGGACATACTTTTGTAATCTGATTCGACAGTATTTAATATGACTAGGACATATGTTTGCTAGCATTTTTTATGTCATTCAAGTTTGTAATTAATCTCTTCTTGGGCCGTAATCTTTTATATATTGTCATACTTTGTAATTTTAAGAAGTGAAGAAGATCATGAATATATTGCTCTGAAGTAGCAAAGTTCTTAATGGTTGTTATGTGTTAAGAAATTAATTTTGATGTGTATATTTTTTTTATTATCTTTGACATTACCTTCACATGGTTTCAGAGCCTAAGGTTATTTTGTAGAAGAGTTTGTAAATCATGGCAGCAAGCACAAGCTTGAGTAATCCCCATATTCCACAGCTAAGTGTGAAGAATTATCATTACTGGTTCATAACAATGAGAGCATTGTTTTATTCATAGGATTTATGGGAGTATGTAGAAAATGGGTTTCCAGAACCGGCAGATATAGCAGCATATAATGCCTTAACACAAGCTGAGAAAGGCTTGTTGAAGGATAACAAGAAGAAGGATTTAAAGGCTCACTTCTTCATTCTACAATGTGTACATGAAAGTATTTTTCCTAGAATTTCAGCCACTACCAAGTCCAAGCAAGCATGGGACATTTTACAAATAGCATATCAAGGAATGGACAAAGTTAAGATTGCAAAGTTGCAAATATTGAGAAGAGAGTTTGAGACTCTATTTATGAAAGAAAATGAGTCTGTAGATTCATACTTTACACAAATATTGGGACTAGTAAACTAGATGAGAACACATGGACATACACTAGAAGATGTCAAAGTTATAGAAAAGATTTTAAGAAGCTTACCCACAAGATTTGAGTCAATTGCAGTCACAATAGAAGAGACGAAGGATCTCACATAGTATTCAGTTGATGAGCTATATGCTTCACTAATTTCTCATGAGCACAGACTCAGTAGAACAACAAATATGTCATTGAGCATGCATTCAAGTCACAAGCTTCAATTAACCAAGGAAGAGGTAGAGGTAGAATGAGTTTCAAAGCACGAGGAAGAGGCTTTAACAGAAGTGGAAGAAATAACCAGTCAAGTTCAAATGGAAGAGGCAGCAGCCAAAACCCATCTCAAAATTTTCCTCAAGGACAAAGGTATGATAAATCTTAGGTCCAATGCCATTATTGTAAAAATTTTGGCCATTATATGAATGAGTGTAGAAAGAAGCAGACTGATATGGGTAAACAAAATGTTTATTTTACTAGAGAGAGTCAAGATAATAGACCTGATAAGAGCACAATGTTTTTAGCTTGTAATGTAGCTCAAGCTAGTGGGAAAGAAGTTTGGTTTTTAGACTCAGGCTGTAGTAATCATATGACAGGGAATTTAGAGTTGTTTAGAAGTTTAGATGAGACTATCAAGTCAGATGTCACCCTAGGTAATGACAACAAAGTGTCAGTTAAAGGAAAAGGGAATGTTAATATTCTAACCAAGCAGGGGGAGCAAAATATATTTCTGATGTCTATTTTGTGCCTGGTCTTAAACACAATTTGATGAGTGTAGGACAGTTAAATCAAAAGGGTTATAGAGTGTCTTTCAAAAATGGGTTGTGCACTATTTTAGACAAATACCCAAGTGGCCAGTTGATTGCAAAAATTCATATGACAAATAATAGAATGTTTCCTTTGAGAATTCAGCCAGCTTTGAGTACAAACTTTACACAAGCACAAGAGATATCAACTGTTATTCAGACTGTCTTTTAGGCAAAAGTAAAGGATGAAAACTGGCTATGGCACTTAAGATTCGGTCATTTAAATTTTGGTGGTCTAAATTTACTTTATAGAAAGAACAAGGTAAAGGGAATTCCATTAATTGAAAAAATCGAGAGAGTTTGTGAAGGTTGCATACTAGGAAAGCAACATAGAGAATATTTGCCAACAGGGAAATCCACTAGAGAAAAAGCACCATTGAAAATAGTTCATTCAGACTTATGTGGTCCAATGCAAACACCTTCAATAGGAGGTAGTTTTTATTTTCTTACTTTCATAGATGATTATTCAAGGAAAACATGGGTCTATTTTCTGAAACAAAAAAATGAACTGTTTAATTTATTTTGTCAATTCATCTTTAGCTGAAAAACATAGTGGTTGTTTCATCAAAGTGTTGAGAACAGATAGAGGATGTGAGTACATATCAAAAGTGCTCTTAAATTTCTGCAAAGAGCATGGAATACACAAACAGTTCACAACAAGATACACGCCTCAACAAAACGGTGTAGCTGAAAGGAAAACCAGAACCATAATGGAGATGGCTAGAAGTATGTTAATAGCCAAGCACTTAACAAATGAATTTTGGGCTGAAGCTGTATCTTGTGCAGCATACATCATGAATAGATGCCCAACAAAGAGTGTGATGAATATTATCCCTGAGGAAGCATGGATAGGTAAAAAGAACAGTGTGTCTCACATGAGTTTTTGGTTGTGTTTTTGATATGCACATGTTCCTGAACAATTGAGAAGAAAACTTGATAAGGGTATGTGCAAGATCATGATGGGCCAAAAAGTGGCGATATCTAAGTGATATGATGACCCATGTGGCTGATGACTTTATTTTACCCAAAATTGATGAAATGAAAAGGGTTTTTAATGGAAATTCACAGCTTTCCACCAATATAAATTATGATTTAATTTGAATTTAATAAATAATTATTATCTATTTTCTATTTGAATTACGACTAAAGTCCTGATTGATAGGCTGATTGAAAATAATCTACAACTTTCAATCGGTATCACATTTTTTGAATCCAAAACACGTGTCACATTTTATGCTTCACATACTATAGGATTAAAAAAAAAAGATTTGAATTCCATGAATTTTTGACCAAGTTAAGGTGGTTAGACATACGAATTTTAATATTTTTAAAAATTTGTAATAAAAAAATCATAATTAATTATTTACTTGGAAAAAAATTACAAAAAAATATGCATCACATCGAGAAATGTGTCCCCTACATATATATAAAATCTTATATAAAAATATTATCATTTTATTATGGTGAGGGTGGTCAGACAGACACCTACGTCTTATTTTTTCCTTAAAATTTAAGTACTACTGCATTGAAATTTCAAATTTTCACCAAATAGATTTTTTAAGAAAATAAATAAACCTAGTAGTTTAGAAACTACATTCAATTTTATACAGATTCTATTCTTGCATATTTTTGAAATAATATAGATAACTTATTCAAATTTTTACATCAACTTGCCTAACTTTGACTTTATGAATTTTATTGCCACTTACGGTCCTATTTTTTCCATGATGATCCTGCACATACCCATAACAAAGGAGAGAAATGCATTTTTGTTGGATATACTGAAGAATCCAAAGCATATAAATTGTTTAATCCATCAACCAAGAAAGTTATAATCAACAGGGATGTTCAATTTGTTGAAGATGAAGCATGGGATGGAAGTAAAGAGAGCACTATCAATGTTACAGTCAATATCCCTCAAGAGGAGAATGAAATTACAGTTCTAGCTAATGTACCTATTGTACCTCAAGCAAGTAATGTAAGAGCAGTAGTAAGAGGACTGCAAATGCCAATCTCAGGAAGAACTTCTAGCGCAGGACCTTCAAGTCCACATTCTGTAGATTCAAGTGATCTTTCAAATCCAACTTTAGCAAGTATGAGAAGGTAGAAAATCAGAAGCATGAGTGATATTTCTAATAAAAATGAAGGTGAGAACAATTCTCAACAATTTACTCTTTTTGCCTTATATTCACAAGCTGAAGATCCAATCCATTATGAAGATGCAATCAAGGAAGAAAAATGGTTAACAACAATGGATGATGAGATAGATTCAATAGAAAAGAATCAGACATGGGAGTTGCAGAGTCCTCCAAAAGATAAAGATGTTATTGGTGTTAAATGGATTTATAAGACTAAATTGAATGCAAATGGAGAAGTGCAGAAGCACAAAGCAAGATTGGTAGTAAAGGGTTATGCACAACAACCTGGTGTACAGATTATAATGAAACTTTTGCACCAGTTGCATGCCTTGACACAGTTAGACTGGTATTGGCCTTAGCAGCACAAAACAATTGGTTAGTTTATCATATGGATGTGAAGTCAACTTTTCTCAATGGATATCTAGAAGAGGAAGTTTACATTGAACAACCACTACGATATGAGATATCAGGACAAGAGGACAAAGTCTATAAATTGAAGAAGGCACTGTATGGTTTGAAACAAGCCCCAAGAGCATGGTATAGCAGAATAGATAGTTATTTCACAAATAATGGATTTACTAGATGTGACAGTGAACCAACATTGTATACTAAAGTGAATGATGAAGGTAAAATTCTGATCATATGCCTGTATGTTGATGATTTGATCTTAACTGGAAATCTGTCAATTGATTTGTTCAAAACATAAATGATGAAAGAGTTTGAGATGACAGACATGGGTCTGATGAAGTATTTTTTGGGCATTGAGGTAACACAAAATAAAGATGGTATTTTTGTTTCACAGTCTAAATATGCAAAGGATGTTTTAAAGAGATTTAATGTGTTAAATTGTCTGTCAGCACCTACTCCGATGGTGACTCGACTGAAATTGAGCAAAGATGACAAAGGCTCATATGTTAATCCAACTTTGTATAAACAGCTAGTAGGAAGTTTAATATATTTGACAGCCATAAGGCCTGACATCATGTATGCAGTCAGTTTAATCTCCAGATTCATGGAATTGCCAAAAGAATCTTAATGGATGGCTGGAAAGATAATTTTAAGATACATCAATGGAATGAAGAACTATGGCATTCAGTATTCTAGAACAGATGATTTCAAATTAACAGGCTTTACTGATAGTGACTGTGCTGGTTGATGACAAAATAAGCACATCTAGATATGTTTTTAGTTTTGGAAATGGAGTAGCTGCATGGGCTTCAAAGAAACCGCCTATAGTCACATTGTCTTCAGCTGAAGCTGAGTATGTTGCAACTACGAGTGCATCTTGCCAGGCAGTATGGATGAGAAGAATATTGATGGAGATTCAGAATGAGCAGATAGAGGCAACAAAGATTTTATGTGATTACAATTCGGCCATTGCTCTATTGAAGAACCCTGTATTTCATAAATGCAACAAACACATTGATACATGTTTTCATTATATTCGAGAGCTAATCAGTAATGGAAAAATTGTTTTAGAGTTCTGCAGATTAAAAGAGCAGCATGCAGATATTTTCACAAAAGCACTTGGGACTGACTCATTTGCTTATCAACGAACTAGACTTGGCGTCACCAGTGGCAGAAGTTTCGTTCAAGGGGGAGTGTTGGAGTTTCACTCCACTCCCGCCTCCACCTTTTGTCTTAATCGCACCCCCGCGGCCCCGCACCCTTTGTTTCACTCGCTCACTATTCTGCATCGTCTACCAAGCTACCGTGCCCACTCTCTCTCCTCTCTATAGTTACACGATGACAGTCTTCATCACTTACCTCGCTACCGTGGCTTAACCGCCAGTCACCTCTGGCATTGCGGTTAACCGCCTGGCAACTGTTACTGCACCACCGCAGTCTACAGTCTAAATGCGTGTGGTCCCATGGTGATCGTCATCGCCTCACTCTTCGTCCACTGGAACCGTTACCGCTGCACCGCGGTCTGTCCGCTAACTGTCTACGGTAACGCAGTGCTCTTCGCCTGTTCTGCTCCGACCATGACTGGGTGGTTACCGTGACCACCACGGTCTGTTTCTTATCCACCACGGTACTGCGGTGGGTCATTTTCCTATCTATGTACATGGTTACCGCCATCACCGCGGCCTCCGAAAACCGCAGCGGTAGTGCGGTGGTTGACGTCCGTTGACTTTCCTTGGCGGCAGTTCGTGGGCTCTGCGTTGGCAGTTGAAGGACGTACTTTTGTCATCTGATTCGAATGTATTTAATATGACTAGGACATATGTTTGCTGGCAATTTTTATGTCATTCAAGTTTGTAATTAATCTCTTCTTGGGCCGTAATCTTTTATATACTGTCATACTTTGTAATTTTAAGAAGTGAAGAAGATCATGAATATATTGCTCTGAAGTAGAAAAGTTTTTAATGGTTGTTTTGTGTTAAGAAATTAATTTTGATGTGTATATTTTTTTTATTATCTCTGCCATTACCTTCAAGTTGTGTTTACGTTGAGTACAGAAAGCACCACAACAATAACCAATAAAGGCAAATTATACTGAGTCTTGTAAACTCATTTCATGCTGAAGAGGTCACCTTCACCTTAAAGATTCCAACAGAGAGGTTTGTCAAATTACTTGATGAAGTTTCAACAAGCATTCACAAAGAGTGCATACAAGAGGCAAATTATTGGCCACAAGACCTAAGAGAGATTGATGACAAGTTTAAAGGGGAGTATATTGATTTCCAAAACAAATACTCCAAGCTGCACCAATATGAATTGGAAAAAGATAGGAAGTTCAAATATCTGGAAATCACAGCTGCCAACTTTGATAACAGTGACTGCAAGTGGATCTCCCCCCTATTGGAGCCTTCCTAGAGATTGACTCATTCAATCTAAGCGAAAACCCTGCTGCTCGAAAACATTAGTCTTCGCCTATAGATAGGCAGGACTAATAATGCAACTACCTCGTGAGGACACCCATGCTTTTTTATGTTGTAATAGCTATTTTCACGAGACACGATCAAACACTCTACCGACATCATAGAACTTTTTCAACACGGTAATTTTGACAGTGAGTTTGAGCAATGTGTGGGTGATTGAAAGCTAATTGGGAAGGATTTACAATTTTAAAAATATAAACTTTATTGTATTTTAAAGTGCAATAGTAAATATAATGATAGAGTGAGAATAAATGGATGTTGAAGAGCCTCAACTTGCCATGTCCATTAATCAATATATAAAGTGTGTTGTTCAAACCCAGCCATTCGAATCATCTAGCATGTTCCATATATCAATGGAGTCTAAAATAACCACAAGATGATCCCATCGATCATTACCATCATTGGCATTTTCCCCTCCTAAAACTTACTCTCATACAATCTTATCAGAAGAAGAATGATGCCTACAACTGTTGTAGAGGGAAGGTATTTGTCAAAAAAAAATTGGTTCAAATTCATTTTACTTCGCATTAAATAAATTTTTAGTTGTGATTATTTTTTATATTTAGATTCCCATGTCCTCATTCCATAGATAGCCTCATACAGCAGCTCCATTTGATTGTAGTTCAGTGACGAGAAAGAAAGCCACCTACAATAACTCTTCCTTGGATTATTAAAATTTTCTCAAGATCATATTTCATCTAATTGTTCTTCGGGTGATTTTATGCTGATTAGTTCGTAGTTCGATTTTTAATCACCAGTTAGCCTTTGAGCATTACATATGAATAATTTCAATCTGTTTTATGGTAGCAATTACAATCAAAACAATTACGGCCTGTTGTTGATTGGGAGAATTGTAATTATTACCATAATAACCAGGAATTGAGTGCATTTCAGAATAATATTGCATGTTGGCAATTTGTTGATTGTTAGAATTCTGTAACTGCACCCAGGGACTGATGCTTTTCAAGCTAAAATTACATTCAACTGGGCAAGATTTACAACCAAGAGATTTCTGTAATCAGAACCAGGGAACTGATACTTTCCAGGCTAACATTACCAGATCGCTGTTTTCGATATGTTTCACTCATCCAGAATGATTAGTCTGCTGAGTGAAAATTCTCTAGACATTTCAACCGTAAAAGCCCAGTTCAACTTGGAAAAGCTAGATGTTTACTGGTACACCATCTCTTTCTAGGATTGCTCTGTTTCGCCAACTATTGAGATCTGATCTTGAATTTAATGTATTGACATTAGTATAGCTGTGACAGCCGCACATGATACCTTCTCGGGCAGCTAGATTTTTTTGTACGTTACAGATCGGACGTTAAATCTGGTACGGGGCTTCTCTAACACGAGGGAACGTCTCTTTAATACATATTAGGTATTGGGAACGTCAAAGCTTGAAGCAGGACAGTAAATGGGAAAGATGAAGGCAGTTACCACTACCTACAGGTGAAAATGACACCAACAGTTATGAGATAAACTGGATAGACTGAAAGACATTAATCGGGTTGCGATGACTCATACTTCATTAATTCGAATTGCAGCGTAATATTCAATTATCTCTATTAAGTTGTTGAGATGTATCTGGTTCTATGCGTGTTTTTTTCTTTTCTTTTCTTCTCCTCGTTGACGATGAGAGGGAAACTGTGATCTACTATAACTATTTATTCTCAAGCAACAGTTGGATGTCGATAATATAGTTACAAGGTATTGTAGTTATTTTGCTATTCTAATGTAGAAATAATTTAATTTGTAGAGATCAGTTAAGTAAAATTAAATTATTTTAATATGTTTAATAGTTCTTATTAATTCAATTTAAATTCTCATCTTTTTTCAAATAATGTAGTGTTATAAGTATTTGATTATAAATGAAATTTGTGTGGATGTCTTATTATTAAGAGAGCAGACAAATTAAAACATAATAAAAGGATAGTTTTTTTCACATGATGTAGTTGCAATTATCTTGTTACTAAATAATTAAAAATATAAATCTTTAATCAATCATCATAGGCATATAATTCTTTCTGCACTCATAAACTTATTTTGAGCAGGGTCTAAATTTGATAGTCAGCCCTATCTATTTTATCCGTGATGGTTACCTTTCCAAAATTACCCTTCAAATATTAAGATATACTTTATTTCAAATACTTTATATAAATATACCTAAGATTGTTCAAAATCTTTCCTTTTATATGATATTTTTTCAAATTTGTACTTTTATTTAACGAAAAAATGTATAAATATAACTATACAACTATCAAATTTAAAGTTTATTTTCTAGTATTATCAAGAGATTTGTGAGACATGTGACTTTTAGTTATTTGATAGTGGAAAAAATTAATGCTGTAGTCAAATGTCGGCTAGGTAGTTTCAAATCAAGCACTGAACAATCAATGTTGAGCAATGTTCTTTTAGCTTTTAACTAGACATTATCTTTTGCAATAATACTTCTAGAAGAAACCGTGTGTATCTTTTGAATCAACATTTTGGATTACACTCATCAATCCATCATTAGGGAGAGGAAGAGTAAAAATAAAGATTGTATACTTAATCTTAAAAGGAGGAGCAAGTAGGGAATGAATCAAAAAATTGGGTAAAAGTGTGAGGAGGATGGGTAAAAGAGACAGGAAATAATTAGATAGAATAAAAATTAATAAAAAATAAAAACTAGAGAATAAAGGATTAAAAGGAAAATCTATGGTCTAAATTAAAAATAATATAGGAAAACAATAAATAGGGAATAATTCCATTGGATATGCATTCTCTACTATAGACATACTACAATGGAAATGAGGATGGTTGTGCGCGTGGGAGGAGTGCAGGTCTGCGACCTGTAGCAGGCTGTGGCCTACATATTGGCCTTTCCTTCATGCATATGTTGGCTGAGTGGGGGTTGGGGTTTTTCTGTGCTTGGTGCTTTGGTGGGGGCATTCTTTCTTGCTGCTATGTTGATCCTTTTTCTCTACACTTTCTGATCCTTTATTTTCTGGGTAGCATGTGGGGTTTGGTGTTGGGTTTGCTAGAATGGAAGGGGCCTCCAAAAGCTTGGTGCTTGCTAGTGTGAAACCGTCTCAGGGTTTTTCAGCGGATTTGCATGCACGGGTGATAGAATCTCCTTTTGTGGGTGAGAGCTCTAAGCTTAAGAAAGTGAATGGTTGTTTGTCACAAAGTCAAGATCGACCAGTCTTGGTTATTTCTCTTGAATTGGTACAGGAGGATATATCTTATTGGAGCCAACATGTTTTGATTTGTAAATTTCTGGGTATTCGTGTCCATCTCTCAGCTTTGGAGTCATGGATTCAACAGACCTGGTAGGTTGAAGGGGATTTTGATATTTTGGTGGTTGCAAATGGTTATTTCATGGTTGATTTTTCTTGCATTTTGGATCGTAACCAAGTTTTTGAGGGGGCCATACTTTTACAATCATGTTGGCTTGTTCATTAAGCCCTAACATGGAGGATTTAACGCGGTAGAGGATTTGTCTTTACAGGTTTCTATTTGGGTCCATCTGCCACATCTGTCGTTGGAGTTTTGGAGGGAGGATATCTTGCACTGAATGGCTACTTTGTTGGGGAAGCCTGTTGCCATAGCTCAGAATACTTTGGATAAAAAGGTACTCTCTTTGCTTGAATCTGTGTTTAAATTGACTTAAATAATCCATTTCTAGATTCGTTGGAAATTTGTCTTGGCTCTACCTCATGGGTTCAACTGTTAGATTATGAGTCCCTGCCTTTTTGATGTTGGTTTTGTCATGAGTATGGACACCTTCAGGACCAATGTCCTCAGACTCCCAAAGCTACTAGGGTTTCATCTCCTCCTTCATCAGGGCCTTCTATGGAGAAGGGGGATAAAGGCAAGGCTCCTATGGTTGAGGATGGGCCCGATAAGGATGGCTTTATTCCTGCTAAGTCATGGGCTAAACGAAGGGGTCAGAAGTAGGCCTATAAGGATAGGTATAGTGATAAGGGGTTCAACCATTTTGAGGTCTTGGATAATCAAGCCTTGGAAGAGGGGATTCTTGTTGTGATTCCTTCTGGGGCCACTGGCATGGACATAGGGTTGGAGCATGCAATTGTTGTTAAGGATACTTCTTAGGCCTTAGAGCAAGGGAATTTTGGGCTTCCTGCTACCTCTGCAAATATACAGGATGATATTATTTTAGCAAATTTAGCTAAGGAGGTGTTGAATTTAGGTAAAGGATGAGGGTCGTCTCGAGTTCTGGGGCTGCAACAACGCCCTCTCGGGAAAGGGTCATTTTAAAATTTCCTCCAAAGTTGGTCATAAGAAGGATGTAGACAATATTAAATTTACTAGGGATTTGTTGGTGGAATCTAGGTCTGTTAAGACCATTGATGCCCATTTCTCTCAACCTTCCTCATGATTATTCTTTCATGGAATGCACGGGGGTTGAATAACACCTCCCATCAAAAGGCTATTCAAGACTTGATTGTGGTTCATTCTCCAGATATCTTTTGTGTTCAAGAGACTAAGCTTCAGGTGGATTCCATGCTTCAGTATGCTCCTCATATTTGGTTTTTTTGTCTGTGTCAGTGTATTGGCTCTAGGGGAAACTTTGGGTCTGGCTTTTTTCTAGGATCCACATAAGGTCATCCCTCATTGGTGGATTTCTAGCCATTCCACTATTTCTTTGGTGGCCTCTATTTTGGATTCTGGTGAGATTATTTGCTCACTAATGTTTATGCATCTATTGACATCTATGGTAAAAGCCAGCTTTGGTCCCATATCAGGTATGTTAATTCTTGTGAACCTTATCATCCTTGGATCTTATCTAGTGATTTCAACTCTATGTTGTGTTTGGAGGAGAAAAGAGGGGGGTTGCCTAGGCTTGGTCCGACTTCTGATCTTTTTCGGGAAAATTTGGATTATCTTTCTCTTGTTGATGTTAAACCCTCTAATGGAATATTCACTTGGAATAATAGATGGAGTGGGTTGGAAGCGATATCTGAGCAGTTGGATAGATTTCTTGTTTCTTGTTTTTGGGTGGGTGGAAGCATAATCCACATTTTTGAGACCTAAAAAATTGGCGACTCTGCTAGCGAAAAAACTTGAAGAAAGTCTGGTGGCAGGAAGCCTTTCCATATAGGGTGATTGAAGAAAGATTCACAGTTGAAAGACTTAAAAATTGACTTCGTTGGGTGAAATAACAAACATCTTTTATCACTTTTAAAAAAGTGGGTGGCAACTCTGAATGAACAAGTGCATTAAGACTGATAAAATAGAATATATATAAAAAAGAAATCACCCTCGGGTATAGACCATCATAGTTTCTCACAACATGCAAGGAAGGAGATCTTTGTACAAGGAGGGGGATGGTCCTAATGACAAAGGTAAGCGAACCTATAAAAATGATTAGGGCAAGAAGGTATTCAATGACTTGAATCCAACCTCAAAAAAAAAAAAATCGAAATCACCGGTGGAAACACATAATTCATACAATGCATTGACAAATGAAAATAGCCCATCCAAAGAACTTCACACTCCAGAGGAAAAGAGAAACTTCCTCTGGCAGATAAACTATGTGAAGGATGATGAGTACATGGCTAATTTTGAGGCTAGAAAAAGGAGAGAGTTTGAACAAGAGCAAAGAGCAGCATTTTTTGAGGAGGGACTTGAATATGAAGAAGCATCTGAAGAAAATCATGAATTTATGAACCAAGATGAGCTAGATGCACAGTTAGAATGCATGAAGCAAGAATCGGAAAAATTAAGAATACAGTATGAGTAGAGGCTTCAGGCAATAAAAGAATTGGAGAGATTGAAGTTACAAAAGGCTTAGGTTAAAACACCAATGCCTGACTCACCCAAATATACCCCCCTCATAAGAAAAACAATATGAAGCCATCAAATTCCCCACAAGCTCACCGAAATCAGCCAAGGAATCAATATAGAAACACAAATACTCCACCACAACACCGAAATATTCAGCTACCTCCTCATCAACAATATGTACCCCCACAAGGTCAGCAATATGTGGCAAATACTAACCCACTGTACCAACATCAACACTTCCAAAATCCCCCTCCACAATACACAACCATGATTAGACAATTTGATCTTGTTGGATTTCAGATATACCCTTACCCGCTGGACAATAATTGGAGGAACCTAGTCCCTAAGTTCATAGGAAGTAATGCAGTTACAGCTGAGGAGCATCTGAGAAACTTTAAAGTAGTTATTCAAGACTTGGATATGAAATATGAGGATGTACAGATGAGATTATTTATGATGTCACTGATTGAAGATGCCAGGGACTAGTTTAACAGTCTACCAACAACATCCATTTATTCCATCAATTTATTTTATGAACAATTTCTTCAGCAGTATGGGAATCAATATGTGTCAAATTTTGCTTTGCACGAGTTTGTGACTATCCAAAAGCATCAAAATGAGTCAGCCTATGATTTTAACCAAAGGTTTGTTAAATTACATAATGAAATACCTCAAGGATCCAAGTTGGTTGATCCTACTGCATTGAGTATCTATTTGAAAGCCTTTGATCCCAAGACAGGATATGAATTGAGAAACAAAGATCCTAGGAATCTGGTTGAAGCTCAAAAGATAGCATAAACTATTTAAAATAATAGGAAAGTTGCAGGGATGTTTTCTAAAAGGGAAAACCCTAGGTTCCCCCATATTCTCCCCCAAACAGACAAGAGAACACATATAGGAATGAAAGACCAAGGCTGCATGACATGCCTTATAATACAAATTGGAAGGATGGGAAGCTGGTAAATGATAGACCAAGAAATAAAGAAACACCGGATCCATTAAAAAGGAAAGGAGCATATATGGTAGATAAAAGTCCCTGGTGTTCAATCTGTTACGCACCACATTCCCCAAAGCATTGTGTTACAGCTCGGTCAATACCAGAAGAAGACACACTGGAAAATAATGGTGGTGAAAACTAGAATGTCTATTTAACTTCCCACACTCTTAACTCTTTGGAGCGGGAATATTCATCTTCAGAGGAGGAAGGATATGAGTATAATTTTGATCACCTAAAATACAATATGCACATGGCAGAGCAGCATATTTTTTCTGATCATGAAGAAAGTCATAATGACTGTTGCATCATGTCAAACTAATAGGTACAGTATGAGGAGACCAAGTGAAGAAGAGATTGAAAGGTTGACTATTGCAGCAGTGAAAGAAGCTAGAAACAAATATCAGTTGAGGAATAGGACAATGAATAGAGATGAGGGTGTCCCAAGAGGAATATTTGTAAAAAATAAAAAAAGTATCAAATGAGACATCAAAAGGGATAGATGATAAGCAACCGGACAAAAAATAATAGAAGGGATCTCCTAAGGAGGGAAGTAAAGAAAACCCCATTGAGAAGCAAATGCCAAATCAAGCATCAAAAGGGGAAAAAGAAGAGAACAAAGGAGAATTGATAGAACCTAAAAGGGTGATTAGAACTGAAGGTACATCTTTTGATTTCATACAAGACTTATCTCAATTAAATATGTCTGTCCCATTAATTGAAATGATGAAGATTAAGGAATATAGGGAAGGTGCCATATAATTAATGTCTAATGGGAACCAAAATAAAAACCCTAAAAAAAAAGATGTTTCTAAAATCGATAATAAAAGGAAGGAGGTAAAAATTCTAGAGGCCTGCCTAATGAACACACCACAGATTGACCCATTCTTTACCACTTTAATCATAAGTAGAAAAATAGTAAGAAATTGCATGATAGACTCAGGTGCCTCCATGAATATCATGCCAGTAGGGGTAATGAAATAGCTTGGTATGTGGATAGATGTGGAAGGAGGTAAATTCTATGCCATGGATAGCATGCCTGTTTCAATTGTGGGAATAATGAAGAATATGGAAATAAGATTAGCAACTTACCCACAAGCTTCCTACAATATTGACATAACTGTAATTGACACACCTCCCTAGTTTGGAATGCTTCTATCAAGATAGTGGACTGTAGCGGTAGGAGGCAATGTACAGTTTGATTTATCATATGCCACCATACCAATGAATGGAGAAGAGGTCAAGTTATATGGGGAACCCAGAATGAATCAAATTGTTGAATATGCTCCTCAAGAGAAACTTAATTGTTTCTATGATGTAGATTTGGGGAGTTTTAGGGTAGAATTATCTCAACCTAAGTTGGTAAACAAAGATCCAATTCATAACAATATTTCTGAAAATCAGTAAGGGGTATGGAAAATGTACTTTGATGGGGCCTACAGCCTAGAAGGTAATGGAGTTGGGATAGTTTTTATATCACCTGATGGTTCAACTTTCAAATATTCATTTTTATTAGCATTTGAATGTACAAACAATGTGGAAGAATATGAAGCTTTGTTGACTGGATTGAATTTAGCTGTTAAACACAAGATTAAACTCTTAATAGTTTTTGGAGACTCAGAGCTGGTTATGTCTTAGATCAGATCAAAATATGTAGCGAAAAATAAAAGGCTAAAACGGTACAAGAATGCAATATGGGATACAATCGAACTATTTGATTCTTTCTCTATTGATTGGGTGGACAGATCAAAAAATATAATGGCAGACTTCCTAGCCAATATAGCACTAAAACAAGATGACATCACGCTAGTAGGAATATCCCAAATTGAGTTCAAAACAAGACCTGTTGTACCTGACAATGTATATAGTTGGCACGTTTTTAATGATGACACTGATCTTTTAAAATTCCTTCACTGTATAGATCAATATGAGGCTCAGGAAATTGATTTCAATGCCTTTGTGGAAGAAACAAATGGAGAATAGACAGTATTCAGAAAGAAGGTCTTACAACTTAAGACTAATAAACTTCCCAAGGGGCTAGTAGCGTTGGAAAGCGTATACAATGGAAGTGATCAATCCCTTATTAAACAGACACCAGTCCAAAAGGAAGATATTGAAGAAATCAACTTAGGGACTGAACTGGCACCAAGGAAAGTATATACTGGGAAGAAAATAAGCCCAACTGTCTGAAGAATGCTGATTTCATTGTTAAGAAAATATAAACATGTGTTCACATGGTCTTATGAGGACCTCAGGGCATATAGGGAGGAGGATTTATTTCAACATGAAATTACGTTGAAAGTAGATGCAAAGCCATTTAGACAAAAAAAAAGGCTTATTAACCCCACATTGGAACCAAAAATGTAGGAGGAATTGACCAAACTTAGAGATGGAGGTATCATTAAACCTGTCAGGCATTCAATATGGGTGTCAAACCTTGGTCCTGTTAGAAAGAAAAATGGAGATATCAGATTGTGTGTGGATTTCAGAAATCTGAATGTGGCATCTCTCAAAGATAACTACCCTCTACCTAACATGGAAGCTTACTGCATAAAGTAACCAGGTGTGAGCTATTGTCTATGATGGATGGTTTTTCTGGTTATAATCATGTTAAAGTCAGGGAATCTGAGCAGTACAAAACAACTTTTATAGCTCCATGGGGAACATATGTCTATGTGAGAATGCCTTTTGGTCTCACAAATGCGAGAGCAACCTTTCAAAAGAGCTATGGACTTAGCATTTGCAGACTTGATTAATGCTATAATGGTGGTGTATCAAGACGACCTTACTGATTACTCAAAAAGAGCTGAAGATCATGTAGAACAGCTTGAAAAAATATTCATTAAAGCTTTAGAATATGGCATTATTTTGAACCCTAAGAAATGTCATTTTTCTGTTATAGAGGGAAAACTCTTAGGACACATTGTGTCAAAAGAGGGAGTTATAATAGATCCTAAGAGAGTTGAGGCTATAGATAAGGTCCCTATCCCTAAAACTGTAAAAGCCATCCAATCATTTTTTGGGCAGATTAATTTTGTTAGGAGGTTTGTGTCCAACTTTGCTGAAATTGTCAAGCCCATATCAAAGATGCTAAGGAAAGGACAAAAAATTGAATGGACCCCAGAAGCATTAGAAGCCTTTGTATCCATTAAAAGAGCCATTAAGGAAGCCCTTGTCCTCAAATCTCCTGATTTCACAAAACCTTTTCAAATATTTTCATTCACTTCCTTGCACACTATAGCTGCTGTTATGTTACAAAAAATGAGGATGGCATGAGCAACCTATGTCCTTTTTTAGTAAATCTTTGCAGGGATCGGAGTTGAAGTATGACATAATGGAAAAACAAGCCTTTGCACTAGTAAAAGCCACAAAATCCTTTAGACTGTATCTTGTTGGAGCCAAAGTGATTGCTTATGTCCCTCACACAACTTTCAAAGATATTTTGACACAATCAAAAGTAACAGGGAAGAGGTGCAAGTGTATTAATAAAATTCAGGAATTTGATATGGAAATACATATTACCAAATTGATAAGAGGCCAAGGATTGGCCAAGTTAATGGCAGAAGCAAACATTGAGGCAAATCAAATTTGCAAAGTAGAAGAAGAAGGAAATGCAATTGCAAGTATTGAGCATACACCTTGGTATACATATATCATGTATTACCTCAAAAACACAAAGTGCCTTGAAGGATTCAATGATAACCAGAAAAGAACTTTGAAACTACAGGCCTCTAAATATGTATTCATAGAAGGTGACTTATTTTGGAAAAATAGAGATGGAATGTTGTTGTTATGTTTAGATGAGTCACAAGATAATCATGTTTTGAAAGAGATGCATGAAGGGGTCTGTGGAGGCCATTATTCTGCAAAGACAACTACACATGAAATCCTCAAGGCAGGTTATTACTGCCCAAAAGTTTTTAATGATTTGTTTTCATATGTAAGAAAATGTGAAGCATGTCAAAAGTTTTCAGGAAAAATGAAATATCAGGGAGCTTTACCACTTAGAACTATGCAGGTTGAAGCCCCTTTTCATCAATGGGGGATTGAATTTAATGGGGAGATACAAGAGAGATCAAGTGGAGGACACAAATGGATACTAGTAGCCATTGATTACTTCACCAAATGGGTAGAAGCAATCCCAACCAAACAGGCAACAAGTAAAGTTGTGATAAATTTCCTAATGGATAATATCATAACTAGGTTTGGTACACGACTGAGATCAATCATAGACAATGGGATGTGTTTTAGATTGGATGAGTTTAAAATCTTTTGCAGTGCGCATGGTATTGCTATCTCTTATTCTGCCCCTTACCATCCACAAGCTAATGGGTAGGCAGAGTCCAGTAACAAAATTCTTCTAAAGATCATTAGGAGAATGCTGGGTGGAAAAAAGAAGATATGGGATTAAAAATTAAAATTGGTTGTATGGGCTGATAGGATCACTGTCAAAAAGGCAATTGGAAAATCCCCATATGAACTAGTATATGGAACACAAGCCAAAATGCCTTTACAAAATCAATTACCAGTTTATAAATTTATTCTTTAGGAAGACATGGAGGTTCTTGAACCAATGGAAGAGAGAATGGAGCAATTAGCAGAACTTGATGAAATGAGAAGATTAGCCCAAAACCAGAACATGAAGTTGCAAACACAAATGAAGTATTTGTTTGAAAAAAAGGAAAAAAATAGAAAATTTGAAGAAGATGATCTAGTATTGATGTGGAATGCTAGGTGCCAGGAGATAGGAAAACATGGAAAATTTGAGGCTTTGTGGTTGGGACCTTTTGTTGTTGTTGGCAAGCAAGGAGAGGATTCATATTATTTGCAAAATATGAGTGGTGAAGAACAAGAGTTGCCTGCACATGGACAATTCCTAAAGAATTTTTTTTCCTAAGTACATGGACAATCTTGGAGTCCCTTATTTGATCTTTTTTCTATGTATAATAGTTTAGGATCATGTTCATCTCCACTTTCTTTCATCCATAATGCTTGGTCTACTCACCCAGAGATCTCGATCCTTGCAATGATCTCACAATCATTCATCCCCAGACGAAACCACTGTTGGAATTGTAAAATTTTGATAACCTCATTAACCCTTCATGCTTATTAGTTTCCCAAGAAGTTCATATTACATGCATAAAATTTCCTCACATAGAATTTTCACCAAGGTCCGGGTTAAATTTTGTCATATAGCCCCATAAAATCCATTTGACATTAAATATTTAACATTTGAAAATATCAGCATAAGTTGATGTAGGTCTCACTGATAATAATATACATCTCTTCAGTTTATCGGCAAGACATCAGAAGTGTCATACCGATGAGGAGATATGCCAAGAGAATGCGGGTTCACATTTTTCTATCGGCAAGACAAAAGGTATCGTCGTGGCGATGTGAGGTCATATTGAGCTAAATTGATTTTTACCGATTGGAATATAATAAAGTGTATCGACCAGACTATAGTCACCGGGGTGAGATTTCAAAGGACTGCCCGAAGCGTTCACTAGTCTTACCGATAAAGCAAAAAGAAGATTCATTCAGTGAGACAATGGTGTGGAGCTGCCCGAAGCGTTCACTAGTCTTACCGATAAAGCAAAAAGAAGATTCATTCGGTGAGACAATGGTGCACAGAAGAGTTCAGGGAGTCTTATCGACCCCCCATGTTATACTGACAGGACTGAGCATATAGAGATAAAAAATTTTGCAGAGACAATGTGCGTGGTCTCACCGAGGAAAAGGTGTATCGATAAGATAAGGCTTAGCGGGGAGATCTAAGAGAGGTCACAGTGAATATTATTCTGTCGATAGGACAATTACTTGGTCTTGATGACTTAAGCTGACAAAGTGAATATCTCGGTGAGACAAAGAGCCTTCGGAGTGAAGTGAAGAATCATTGGCCCGATTCGTTAAGTCTGAGCGATATAAAAAATAGAAGGGGAAAACTATAGGGGAGACTTGTGATGTCGAGGGAACTACAAGATGTCTTAATGGATGTATGAACATTGAGCAGATGAATCAGCTAGAGATTTGAAATGTATCACCGATATGATACCTGATGTGACAGCGAGAATTTCAAAAAACTTGCTTCATTCATGTCTTAGTGAAGACATTAATGGCACCACGAAGCATAAAATATTTTGCAAATCAAGGTGAGCTCAATTTAAATCATTTTTCACAGAATTGGCAGTGAAGGAGAGCAGAGGAACAAGCAAAAAAATTGGAGCGTTTGTCTAACTTAGATTTTCAGGTGAAATATAGTAAGTTCCTCATCCTCTGAAAATTGTAAATTTCAAATAATGGAAGGCACTACTTCAGAAAAGATAAAAGGAAGAAAACATGGGGAGAATAGCCAACCAAAAGGAAAAAAGCAAAGAACTGAAATACGACCAGAGGGCACCAAGAGAAAGTTAAACCAAGATTTCATAGACCAGCTACCTGGCTCAGGACCTAAAGCTAGACGTTCTGCATAGCTTAGGGCAGAAGTAGATAAATTGGATGAAAAATGTAAGTTCATAGAAGATGTTTGGACCCCAATTAGAGGATACAAAATGTTCAGTTTCCACTACCATAGAAGAAATCTCTTCGAACTAGTGTGTAACCCGTGGAGGCTTAATTTGTGAAAATTGGTGTTCCCTAAAATTTTTGTTGATGTCGAATTGGTGAAATTATTGGCTGGTCATTATAATCTGAAGAATAGGGCCATATGTGATTTATCTGGGAACCCGGTGATACATGTGTCTGAGAATGCAATAATTGAGGTCTTCAAGTTAGAAGCAATGTGCAATGAGAAGATTATAAGTGAGGATCTCAAGAGTGAATTCAGAAGAATGGATACCATTTATAAGAGGTGGAGGTTACCCCTGCATAGAATTAGGTGTCATGGCAAACCAACTCCGATGGAAAATAGCAATGGCCCACCATTTAATGTGGATCTCTTGGAACCCTACATAAAGTACACTTATTTTTCAGTGGGACAGGTATTGGGGATGGAGGTCCCAGAGCATATGATAGTTGTACCTATGGTGATTGTTGTGGATGTTCAATATCATAACTCCAGGTCATTTGATTATGCTTCACATGTGTTTAAAGAGCTTGACGCTGGGTTGATGGTAGTAAAGAATGGACCCTCTATCCTGCACCTCAGGAATTATTCATTGTTGATGCACTTGGTGCTATATTTTGGATAGGAATTAGGATTGTGGCCCCAGGAACTGAGTATTTTGCAATTTGATAAGGAAGGCAAGCCATTGCCTATTCAGTTGTGGACTATTTTTTGGGATAGTAGGTTTTTTAATTCTAATTTCTTGCATTTTGAAGAATATTTTGTAAAGCCATTGTACAAGTTTTATAATCATCCCTGTGACTATTCCTTGTTTGATGAAATAAAGAGATTTCTCAGGCCTAAGGATTTTAATGGACCAATCAACCACAACTGGAGGGATTGGTATTGTTTAGAAAATGCCACCATGATTAGGGTTTATATTTTTGAAAGTACTCCATTTATTTTGCCTAGGACAGTTCCAGATAGAATTGCATACTTAGAGATTGTTAGGCAAATGGATTTCTCCAGTGTCATGAACTTAAGCTCTTATGGAAAGCAAGCTTTTATGCCAAGTATGTTGTGTTTTGGTGATTTTACTGTGTTAGCAAAGGAGGGATACAATTTAATTCTGGATAAGTTATTGCATTATAACATGAGAAAAATGCCATCAAGGAAAAACTTTGATCCAAAGGGATATATTCATTCTGCCAGACAAAGGATAAAGTTTGGAGGGTATCAGCATGTGCCCTATCAATCTGATGAGATAATTAGAAACTTGGAAGAAGAAGAAGCATAAATGGTAATTGAGAAACATGATCAAGAATTGTTAGATGTTGAGTTGTTGTCTTTCAGTGAAGAAGTATTAGAGGCTAATAGGCCACAAGGTCCCTCCAGAAAGGTATCAAGGACAAGAACTCAGGATTACACCTATTGTGCCAGAGAAATAAATATTGAGGAAACTGTGGATGTGGATACAAGACATGAAGAATATAGATATTTTATAGCAGATGATGAATTTTTGAAAACCTCATAATTCAAAACATTTTTATGCAAAGAAAAGGGAAAAGAAATAAGAGGACTAGTTGACAATTTCACACTAGGAAATGAGGAGCAATTGTTAAAAAACTTGAGGGATGATGTGGAGAAAGAGATGAAAAGCATGACCCTTGAGAAGGGGAGATAGATGTTGGAAAAGGCTAGTGTCATGATTTTCCCAGGCTAGATCTCAATTCTGCATTGGTTTTTGATAGTTTCCTGAAAGACAATAATGCTACACATAAGCTCAGCATAGAAATGGTGACAAAAGTGTATACATGATCAAAATACAATCCTGATGAAGAGACATTGATGATCTGGGCTCTATATCCCCCTCACAAGAAGTTAGTTGTCATTGATACTGAGAAGGCATTTGGACATGTCATGACTTTGAAGGCTGGAGAGGCTCATCCAGTTGCAACTACTGAAGTTGGGATCAATATAGCAAAAATAAATAAAGCCTAGATACAAGAATTGATTAGAGAGAGAGAAATATATAAAACCAATAATGAGAGAATACTGAGAGAAAATGAACGTATAAAGGACTTGGTAGGTGCTTCAACAGGGCCAACAAAGATTCTCACCCAAGGTGAAAGTTCATAGGTTAAGGACCATTGGGAAGGATCAAGTGCATACTCTCAAGGGAAAATGGACATAGTTAGAACAATAATCAAAAGGAGGTAGGTCATTTTAACCACTTGGTTATATAAACTTTGGGGAAAACATTCACAATATGTTGATGCAATACAAGAACATAGGAGAATGGATAGCAGAATCCAAGAAAAACTTGAGGAATTAAGGCAAAATGATACTCCTAATAATGTAGGGATTGAAAATGCTCATCGGATCATAGATAATCACAAGGGATTCTTTGAGGAATTGCAAGAGGATGCACAGGAATTGATAGAAGCCGCCAAGAAAAGATTGACTAAGTTCTGTGATGCTGAAGGAGAATTAAAAGAAATGACTACATGGAAGAACGACTGTGAATTAATACACCAAGAGATGTTAAAGACAACCATTGTGAAAGATACAACATTGGATGGAGCATGTGAGTAGAACGAACGAATGGTGATGATGGAAATCATGATCCGTGACATGTGTTAGGAGATGCGGATACACACACGCACCGAGATTACACAGAGCACATGTCTGAAGTTCACTTGTGGCTTAACAAAACTTAGTTAAGGCTAATCTTGTTAGTGTTTTATGCTTAAAACATTTTTGAAAGGACACGTCCTTGCACCCGCTAATGTATAAATATCCGTTGTTTACGTGAGAAACATAGGTAGTAGAAATTAGATAGAGCGTAGATAGTAGGAAATACAATTTTTTTAGAATGTTTCAAAGGACCATGATGCATGTATGAAGTTTTGAGGGATCAATTAAAGAACACTAATTTTGTGGTGCCCTTCTAGTATCGATTATTTTTTAAATTAATTGAAAATATTATCAAGTTGTCTCCAAGGTTGATATTTCTTTGTTATCTAAATTGACATATCAAGTATATTCTCAGTTTATCAATACACATTTGTTGTTTTTGTGTGGTGTGATTGGGTGGTTCTTTCATTTAAAGATTAAATCCTTCAAAGTCATTCACAGTAGTTTAGAAGTATCATTTGGATCACTAAGAAGAGCTTGGTAATTACATTCTTGCATGTTTATACAAGTTATAAACTAATATTCATATGCCAAATAATTAGAATCTCTGCCAGATAGAAGTCATTCATATAGAGCTTTCACTTGACTTCGTTTTACCAAAAAAGGCACTAGTCTTATTTATCCTTTTAGGTTTCATCCATCTTAGTGAAATCTCCTAATTGAACATATTAATTCATACCTTGATATTTCATATACAATTTATACCAAATTTAGGATATTACTTACACTATTTATACCAAATTTAGGCCATATATTTCCACTATCAAATTGCCATTTGTGGATAGTTTGGTCAAGTAGGAAGCATAATTCAAAATTTGTGTCATTCATATAGGTGCACCCACCTAGGTTTAGCAGAGCCTTAAAATTAGAAGGTTCAACTATATTGGTTGGCCTTATTAGTTGGCCAATAACATTGTGAGAGTTTGGCAACCTCTCGTGGTTCATTCGAACCAACGTTTTTGAGACCTAACATAGGGGATGCTGGTATGAAAGTGGTAGAATTCATTTCTTCCTATGTGTTAATTTGTGTAGCTTAGACAAGTGTCTCTAAACCCAAGAATATTTAATGAAATAATTGATATTTTTGGAGACTTATAGAAAGGAGTTAGTTAGAGTCAAGATAATTAATTAATTAATTCCTCTAGCGACTTCTAGAAACTAGTTAGTTAGGTTTTTTAAGAGTCTAATTAGTCTTAGCCATCGATTGAGATTAAATCATGGCCATTGGTTTTTCAATGAGGAGAGTATAAAAGGGGATCAATGGGAATTCGGAGAAGACACACTTGAGAAAGATTTGTAGTGATACCAAATAGTTTTGCAGTGATAGAAAGGGCATAGTGATAGCGTTGGAGGCAACAACAGTGGAATTTCAGCAAGAGAAATTGAGGGAATAATTTTTGGAGATGAATATTGCCAGAGCTCTGCTAGTAAGAGGCAAGCATTATGTATCTATTGATTTGCTGAAGTTTAATAAAATTCCTCATTTGTAGTATTGGTTTTCCCTCTAGGTTTTTTCTAGGGACAATTCACCCAAAAATATTATGTTCATTGTTTTGCATGTTTTCCTCTCTATTCCTGTGGTTTTATTTGTGAAGTTGCAGTTGTGTTATTTTTCAATATTTTTTGTGAATTAATGTTTGGAAGTCAAATAATTTATATAGATAGGAGATTAATAATTAGTAATTGTAATAGAATTTTCACATGGTATCAGAGCTGATCTGAGGGCAGAAAAGACTCAATGCAAGCACAAGAAGGAAAAAATCAAGGGTTTATAAAACCTAGTTCTACCTCCTCAATATTATTATTATTTTATTTGAGATGGCCTCATCAAGTTTAAGAAATTAGGATAGATTGGATGGAGCCTCAAATTTTGGTGTCTAGAAAGCCATAATTTGTTTATTGCTAGATGAGAATGGTATCAAGGGATATGTGACCAGTGTTGTAGTTGTACCTATAGATCCAACACAACTCTTAGCATATAAGAAGGAAGATGCCAAGGAGAGCAGGAAGATCCTTGACAATGTTAAGGATCATATAGTTCCACATATCACATAGTTAGATACAACAAAGAAGATGTGGGATTTCATTATGAATTTGTACTAGAATGCTACCATGAACCGAAAGTTGATTCTTAGAGAAAATTTGAGGAATACCCAGATAAACAAGGGAGAAGATGTTACAAGCTACCTCACAAGGCTTAGACTTGTTAAGGATGAGTTAGCAGTTGTTGGAGATAAACCAGATGAAGACGAGCTAGTATGAATAGCCCTAAATGGGTTTACTAAGCAGTGGTATGTCTTTTTTCAAGTTATTAATGGATGAGAAACCTTACCGAGTTTGGATGGACTATGGAGTGACTTCACTCAGGAGGAGCTTAGACTAAGTCTTGTCAATGAGACCAATAGTAAGAGTTATAAAAGTGAAACAAAATATGAAAACATTGCCCTAGCTAGAAAAGGGAAAGCAAAGAAGGGGTCTAGCAAAGGATCAAATCCTAAAAGTGAGAAGAAGGACTTGTCAAAGATAAAGTGCTATGGTTGTCACAAGTTTGGCCACTATGTCAGTGATTGCCCACAAAGGAAGAAGAACGAATAAAAAGGCAAGAAGCAGACAATAGCTTCAACAAGTGTAGATGAGCTCTTTAGTAGAAAGGAGGATGGGTTTGTACTCATAGCTTGTATGGTTAGCTCAACCTCATAGGGCATTTGATATATAGAAAATGGGGTGTCATTTCATATGACAAGAGTTAGAGAGCACTTCTCTAGTTATAAGGAGTACATCAGAATCTAGATTTCTATGGGGAACATGTCAAAACTCAATCTAGTTGGGAAAGGGAGTGTTCTATTTCAGAGGGAGAATGACAAGCTGATTCCCATTCTTGCATGGACCATACTTGGGCATGAATTTGATTTCTATATCTATGCTTCAAGATAAAGGCTACAATGTACTCTTTAGAGGGGTGAATGTGTTAATCAAGAATAAGGATTGGAAATCACCCATACCTATTAGAGTTAGGAGAGACTGACTTTACAAGTTACAATTTGATACTCATAAGGCACTCATGAGTAGCAGTAATTATAGAGATCAAGGAGAGCTATGGCATACGAGGATGAGCCATATACATCATGGGGAACTTAAATTGTTTCGTGAGATAGTGATAGGTATTCCACAGGTGAGTACACAACATGATGATGTATGTAAGGGATGTGTGTTGCGAAAGTTTACAAAAGTAGCTTTTCTAAGGAGTGACACTAGATCCAAGGGTGTTCTTGATCTATTATATTTAGATATATGTCGACCAATGTCGATGAAGTCTCTCAAAGGATACGAGTACTTTGTTATTGTAAGTGTGAAATAAGTATGAGTAAAATAACACTTCTTAATACAACATTATATCAAGAGAATTAATCAAAGTTAATCTAATTGAAACAAAAAAAGACTCTTGAAAGCATCGTATTGCTCTCTATCTCCAAAGATTTATCAAATCACTGTGGCTCTTAGATCGTGTAAGCACTATGACTGTTTAAAAAGAATATCTAGAGAACAAGATGTTGTCAAAATGTAGGAAACTAATCATATATGACGATTATTAAACTTAACATGAATCGGGATAAATAAGAGCTACAGAAAACTAAATGCAGCCATGATTATGAATTAAAGCTATGATGCTATTGATGCTATTTCTATGATGCAATTTATGCAGAGTAAGATTGCACAAAGATGAGATATTCTCGATCTATTTACTGTTGAATGAGGTTGTATTTATAGATTTCTTGGTAGCAGATTTATGCAAGGGCAGCAAACAGAGGCCTGGATTCAGTCTGGAGGATTGAATGGTGAGAGATGAAGAAGTTGGAGAAGATTTTGGGACTAGTTCCTACCCATGAAAACACCAGGCAAGATGATAGGAAGAATTTATGGAAGAGGATGGAGAGATTGATTTCCAATTTGTCTCCAATTTGTCTCCAAATCTTCCTATGAATTCCAGTTGAATTATTTAGATATAAAATATCTAATTTTATTGGTGAGTGAAAATAGAGGAAATTTGCTTTTATGCCTTTATTTAAATATTTTGATTTATTTAAATTTATCAAAATAAGATATTTAATTAAATAAAGAAAATATTTCATATTTCCTTATTTAATAAGAAGGGGTATGATAATTAAATAAAAACTTTAGTATATCTTTATTTAATTAAGAGGAAATATGATAAAGATAGAAGAATTAATAGTGAACTTAATATAAATAAATATTTTGATTTAATTATTAAGTAGATGAATTTAACTATGATAATTAAATAAAACAAAGTGAAATTTGTTTATTTAATTAAGATGAAAATAATAGAATAGAGATTAAAGAATTTATAATGAACTATATAAATAAATATTTCCATTTATTTAATAGTAGAGGAATTAAGGGTAATTAATTAAATAAGTTATATTTAATCTATTGTATTCTCCAGACTATTTTTAGGTGTATACATTTTGCCCCTCTTGGAAGTGATGTGTTTATGCATTGCTTCAAAGAAAATATTGTGCTGCTACTAGTATCGATGAAAAAAAATTCAGTATGCCCCAGACATGCCCCAGATATTGATTTTCAAGTGATTGATGATAATATGCCCCCTCGAGAGATAAAGTTATGATTTTTTCAAAAAAAAATTTGGATTTTTCGGAATTTATCTACTTTTCTTTTCTGATGATTTGATGAAGTTTTGGTGGTAAAATAATTTCTCTCCCGATAATGATGAAGAAATTTTTCCCCTTGGATGAATTTCAATTAATCTCCCAATAAAATTAATAAAAAAGTTAAAAATCCCACAAAATTCCACCTTTAAGAAACTAATAAAAGGTCAAAAAGGTCATTTTCATACTCATTTGGGCATTTAACTTTTGAAATCTTTGTGAGAGAGACATATTTGAGCCACTTGGAGCAGGATGTCGATTCCTTACCATAGCAATCGGTTTGAGCATGTGGGACATCACCAGCGCCCGACTGCTTATGGACCTCCGATACATACCCTAATCCTCCTCGTATTTTGTGCCATTTCATTTTTTGTTCCTTTTCTCGTATTTTTAAATTTTTGTAGTTTTAGTGCTTCAAGTACGTGTTTTAGCGCTCCTAGGACCTGTTTTTCGCGCTTTTGAGATTTAGCGCTTTCGTTAGATATGTTGCGCTTTGATAGGATAGTTTAGCGCTTCGAAACTAGTAGCGCTTTGATAGGATAAATTAGCGCTTAGAGGGTTTTAGCACTGCGAGATATTGTTTCGATGCTTTGACCTTCCGAAATAGCACTTTGATTGATGTGGTACTTTGATAGCATGTTATAGCACTATTGAGCAAAAAAATGGTGCTACTGATTTTTTAGCACTTTGAATGCCTGTTCTAGCACATTGAAGTGATGAAATAGCACTTCTGATTTTTCAGCGCTTTGAATACCTATTCTAGCACATCTAAGTGATGAAAGAGCACTTCTGATTTTTTAGTGCTTTGAATGTTTGTTCTAGTGCATCCAAGTGATGAAATAGCGCTTCTGATTTTTGAGTGCTTTGAATGCCTGTTCTAGCACATCCAAGTCAGATTTGCAAAATTTGTCAAATTTTAAACTTGGTTTTGTCGATTTTGATCATGGCCACTCTTCGGTTTGACATGATTTGAAGATCTAAATAACCCTGATGATTGATTCTAATGATGGATAAGACTTTGATTATCCTCATGATAGGTGAGGAATAAAATCAATTTTGATGAACCTCATGATAGGCGAGGTTGATTTTAAATAAATTGACCTCATGTAGGTGAAGTACAATTTAGATTGATAATGATGACCTCATGATAAATGAGGTTTGATTAGATTTGATAGGATATGACATGTGATATTTGACATAGTGTAATGATTTAAAACATTTCATGATGATAGGAGCATTTGGGTAACCTCTAGATTCGAGAGCATTTCCCATGGATATTTGATTTGATTTCACAGTTGACACCAAATGAGACAAATTATTTTTTGATGTGGTCTTTCTTCTCTTCTTGAAATGCCCTAGATTAGGATTAATCTGGGTCTCCTCACAACATTAGTCGAGCGGTGGCACAGTGATCACAATACCTTCCACCTACCTACTGGGGAGATGACATCCACTCCAGAGGATGTATGGCAGATATTATAGATACCGTTTATTGGGGAGATTGTAGCATATGATTCATAGGAGGCTGGTGGGATAGATTCTCTCCGTAGAGTTTTTTAGGATGATCACATTGGAGGATTGTGGATTCGGTGGCGTACAATGGATGATGCTTATGCTAATTTATCGATAGTGCTTGCTGGATTTATTAGAGGTTTCCTTTTTCCTGATCCCAAGTCAAAGGGATTCTCTGTTGGTTGGGGCCGTGTACTTGAGAGCATGGTCATGCATGGGACCAGATATGCTCGGGGGATGTGCATGTTGGCACATCTATATCATGATTTAAATTTAGTTGTATATTTGAGAGGGCATAGCCTATCAGCGAGAGTTACTTTGTTTTAGGTTTGGGTGTGGGAGCATATTGCTATCACACGACCACTGCCAGTATGAGATAGACCTGTTACCTAGCCTTGTGTTTCCCAATATAGAGGTCGACTTACCTAGTCTAGGATGGGTAAGTTGGAGCACTGGAGGTGTGTATTGGATGATTTAGAGGCTGTCACATGGTGCCCATATCTAGATTGTGAGCATTGGGAGGAGGATGTTGTAGTTCATGGTTATTTGTGTGATTCCATGTACTTGATTGGAAGGACCCACTTTGTATTGGAGAGATTATTACCACGGAGGGTCTATAGATAGTATGGGATTGTTCAGTGCATTCCCTAGGGTGTTGCACATTATGCCCGACATCAAAGTGATACAATAGATTGGGGGCCATCTCTATCTTATGATACCATAGTAGAGGGATACCGTGCTCTACAACCTTCATCTTGGGACATGCATCATGATATTGTAGATGCACCAGTGACTGCAAAGTATGGACAGTATTTTTCATTACATCCATGCCCTCGGATTACCATTCCTGATGAGCCAACACCGCTACCCACAAAGGAGGATATTGTGGAGGATCTGACCATAGCTATTGAGGCGACGAAGGATATCGGTGTAGAGGAGGATAGTGGGGATGATAGTGAGGTGAGTAGTAGTGATGAGAGCAGTAGTGATGATGGAGATGATGGTGATGATGGTGATGATGGTGGTAGATGGGTTGTGGTAGGCAGCGTAGGTCCATCCACTAGTAGGCCTCGTAAGAGGCAAGGAGTGGAGATTTCTGTGACAGATGATCAATCACAGATTGCCAACTTACAGGTCTAGATACAGACTCTGAAGGTTCAGCTTGTTTAGGCATAGGGTTTACATGTGCAGACTTAGATGCAGTTATAGACCCAAGCATAGGCTCATGCACAAGTATAGGGATAGTTGGCAGCTGCACAGACATAGATTGCCACACTGATAACAGAGAGAGACAGTGCCAGGCAGATCATAAAGTGGGCATAGGGGACTGTCGAGACTTTACAATGGATAGCTGATGGGACTATCATTGGTGATTATATGAGGGAGGTTCTTCGTGTTGGCCGAGAGGAAGAGTTTTACAAAGGTCGTTACCATGATGTCGTTCCTTTTGAGCGAAGAGTTTTTTTATGCACTGTTCAGATCTGGCAGGACACATACCAGGACGGTTAGCGAGGGTGTGATGCAACCTCCATGGATAGAATCAAGAGATCTGAGAGATCCGGGTGCTTCTGGTGGGGGAGGTACTGGTCCTAAGATGCCTGCACTGTCTAGTAGTAGCAGATCCTAGCTGCCCCTATATGATTCTGTGATATACTTTTGAACCATGATGTATACTTCGATTCGGCCAGTTTTGATGATGCGTCTCTTTTATTTCAAACTTCATTGTATACTTGACATTTGATGATTTATACGATTTTTATGATGTGCTGTCAATTTTTATCGATCTATGATGGTTCTATTATGATTCTATGATGGATGCATTTACTTTCAATGTTCTATATGCCATGTGATGATTCTAATTATGATATTATAAATGCAGTTTATATGATGATGATATGCTTATGATGTATGATGTTCTAATTAATGAATGATGATTGTCTTTATACATGAATGTGGATGAAATGATGTGATTCTAATGGGATGTATGTTCCTATGTTGATATGAATGTGAAAATAGATGATGTGTGATATAAATTATGAATTGATGGAAATGCAATAATATGATGTAATAATAAAATGATGAATGATTGTATGATGACTTGATATGGGAGAAATAATTGGTGGATGGATGAAAAATGTAATGATATGATTTAGTTTTGAAAATTTATCTTAGAACTTTTATATGTTATGAATGCAACATGATTTGATTTAAAATGTATGAATGATAAATAGAAAATTCCTTCTAATGTGAATTTTTTTGATGCAACTACATGGTTACGATGATGTTTTTGTTTTATGTCAAGTATACTCAATCTTATTAATAGAAAAGATAATCATCGATTTGAATCTTATTTATAACAAACATTGCAGATGTAGAAATCATTTATGAATGCAATCTAATTTTATCATGAAAAAACTATATGCAAACTATTGGCATTTTAATAGTACTTTTGTGCTTTGTATCATCATAGAGCTTTAAAAATGTTGAAAGTGAGTACAAGCATCAATGGTATAATTTAGACCATGATGACTTGAGTATGACTTCCATGATTTTTTATATTGCAAATGAACACAAGCATCAAGGTATAATTAAATCAAGATGACCAAAGAATTTCTTGCGTAAATAGAAAAGGATCAATCATTTTAGTGTGTGTATTTTGTATGTCATCAGTGATACATTTGTAGAGCATGTACCACGACAATTCACACATAAAATAATTAATCCCCAAGAAATAGACAAATGAAAATATCATTCTTCTTCTTAGCTTCTCTAGTTCAATTCATCATCGAGTTGCTCAAAAGAAATGATAAATAATAAAAAATAAAACATATCCAACCTTTACTTAAAGTGTCTCAATCATTATGCAGATTAGATCATCCATCCTGATTTTATAATGTTTTTGTGATTTCTCGATATTTTGAATCAGACCTAACCTAAAGACCTATCCTAGGGGCTTCAGGGGCTGATCAAAGATTATCCTTGCCTACGTTATACACACAAAGACCACGTAGTTCGACTGACGCAAACTAATGTTTTTTGCTTGACATTTTGAGACTGACCTTTCAACTTGTTTTTGGATTTTGACATGATATGGATGTTCGAAGTGTTTCTGATGGCGATTGATGTTCTATGTTGGGTTGCATTTTGATCATCATTTTTGTTGCCTTTTCCTAAGCTTGTTTTTCTTTATTGCCCCTAGTGATGTGTAGATGTTGTCCTCAAGCTAGGGTGAAACATGACTATTTGCATTGATATGATAATGGATGCAAAGTGATGGTGAAAGTAATGACCATGATATGTACCCCAATAGATGGAAAAAGCTGGTTAAATCACAAGTAACGCCTGTTTCTAGGTTTTTACTAAATTTTTTTATTGCACTTTTTCATATTTTAATGATCTCTTTTTATTTTTATTTTTATTTTCTTCTGTTTTATTTTTTTTACTTTTTTGTTACCAAGATGCCTGTTTGCTAGGTTTTCATCAAGGAAACCATTTTTTAAAAGTTTGAAACGTGCACCAGGTGATTCAAGTGTAGTATCTTCTGAGATGGATACTGTTGAGAGGTTCGTGAAACAAATCTCCTTCAAGTGTTGATAGCTGATAAGCACTTGATCCATACATTGATATGATGATAAAGGGACCTAGCCAGTTAGGTTCAAACTTCCCTTTCTTTTCTCTGTCCTGCTAATTTCTAGGGTTCTCTTTTAGGACCAAATCGCCAACTTGAAAGACTCTAGGTTTTACCCTATGATTGCAGCTCCTTGACTTTCTTTGTTGGTATTCTATTAGATGATTGACAACTTGTTGGCGATGCTCATCCAACGGTTCTAGTTCTTGAAGCCTAGCTACTCTATAGTCCTCATCTGAAATGATTCCTTTTAGTGACACACAGAGTGATGGAATCTCTACCTCAATGGGTAGTATGGCCTCTAATCCATATACCAAGGCATATGGTGTAGCTCCCGTTGGTGTTCTGATGCTGGTTCTATAAGCCCATAGTGCAGGATTAAGCTAAACATGCCAATCACGTCCAACATCATTAACTGTTTTCTTGAGTATTTTTAGAATTGTCTTTTTAGAGGCCTCTGCATGGCCATTTCCCTGAGGATAATACAGTGTTGAGAAACGATCTTGGATATGAAAATTTTCACACAATTCCTGGACATCCTCATTTTTAAATGGTCATCCATTATTAGTGATAATGGACTGAGGTATGCCTTACTAACATATTATGTAGTTCAATATGAATGACAAGATCTGTTTTCCAGTGATAGTTGTGAGAGGAACTGCTTCTATCCATTTTGTAAAGTATTATGTCACTGTGATTATGAACTTGTGTCCATTGGATGAAGATAGATTTATATTTCCTACCAAGTCTAGTCCCCATTGAAAAAAGGGCCATGTTGATGTGAATTGATGTAATTCTTGAGCTGGTGTGTGGATTAAATTACTATGAATCTGACACTTTAAGCACTTCTTAACAAACTGATAAGACTTCTTCTCCATTCTTGGCCAGTAATACCCTAAATGGAGGGGTTTCTTTGCTAGAGTTATACCACTTGAATGAGTTCAACAAATACATTCATGAACCTCAAGAAAGGCTATCTTAGTTTCATTATGTTCTAAACATCAGAGAAGAGTACCATCTAGACCTCGACGATAAAGTATGTTGGTGATTAAAGTATGTCTAGCAGATTGGCGGATGAAGTTGCATTTTTGGTTTTTGGAAAGATTAGGGAGGATGATGTTGTATTTTAGGTATAGATAGGTTTTTTCATAGATGGAGGATTCAATGGTATCTAAATAATATATAGTTTGGGTTTCTGAACTATTATAAGAAGGATTGGATACTTGTTCTACCATAAACTCATAACAACCATGTTTCTCCGATAATTGTAAAAGAGAAGCAATTGTCGCCATAGCATCTGCCACTTTGTTTCCTGCCCTTGGAATTTGCTCAAATTTGATATTGATAAATTATTGTTTGAGATCATCTATCAACTGCTTATAGGGCATCAACTTCTCATCTTTTGTTTGATACTCGTCATTTACTTGATAAATGACTAGTTGATAATCCCCATATACTTGTAACTCTGTGATTTTCCATTCAATTGCCACTTTGACTCCAATGATTAATGCCTCACACTCTACCACATTATTGGTACATTGAAACATTAGTATATAAGATTTTGGGATAGTGTGTCCCTGTGGTGTAATGAACAAAATTCCTACGCTAGATCCTCTTTGTGTATATGATCCATCAAAGTAAAGTATCCATTGTTGTGGTGTTACTGTCGGAATTTTCGCATCAGGAAACTCCATTGTCATAGGCCGATCATTTGTTAAAGGAGATTTGACTAATTTTTCGGTGATCAATTGACCTTTGATGGCTCTTCTTTCCACATACTGAATATCAAACTCACTTAAAAGCATGACCCATTTGTCCAGTCTACCTGTTAAAGCAACCTTACTGAGTAAATATTTTAATGGATCGATTTTTGCTATGAGCCTGATTGTGTGAGTCAACATGTAATGCCGCAACTGCTGGGTAGAAAATACCACCGCTAAACAAGATTTCTCAATGAAGGTATAATTTATTTCATAGCCAATCAAAGTTCTGCTGATGTAGTAAATGGCTTGTTCCCTTCCTTAATAATCTTCTTGTGCCAACAGTGCTCCTAAAGAAATATCTGTTGTTGCAATGTATAGTATTAAAGGTTTTCTTTCTGTAGGTGGCATGAGAATAGGTGGTGACATCATATATTTCTTTATTTGGTTGAAATTTTTTTCACACCCTTGATCCCATTTGAACACAACATTCTTATGTAATAGATGATTAAATGGGTGACTTGTGTCTACCAACTGGGAGATAATTTTCCTGATTGATTGTAACCTTCCTTGTAGTGACCTTAGTTGACTAATGTTTTTGGGTGGTGGCATTTCCATTATTTCCCTTACCTTTGCTAGATCTACTTCAATACCTTTTTCTGAGACTATGTATCCTAAGAGTTTTGCTGATGTAACCCCAAAGACACATTTCTTAGGGTTTAGTCTAACATTGAACTTTTCTAGCCTTGTGAAAATTTTTCCTAGGATATCCAGATGTCCTTCTCTGGAATAAGATTTAGCTAGAATATCATCCATGTAGTCCTCCATAAAGGTATGCATCATATCATGGAAGATAGTGGTCATTTCTCTTTGATAGGTTGCCCCCACATTTTTCAACCCGAAGGGCATAACATTCTAGCAAAAGGTTCCCCATGGACATGTGAATGCATTTTTCTCCCGATCTTCTGGTGCTATCTTGATTTGGTTGTACTTGGAGAAACCATCCATTTTTGACAACATGGCATGCCCTATTGTTATGTCTACAATGATGTCTATATTAGGCAAGGGGATATCATCCTTGAGGCATGCCTTATTTAGATCCCTGAAATCAGTACATATCCTGATACTATTATCCAACTTTGATATAGGTACAATATTTGATATCCATTCGGCATAATCAATAGACCTAATGAATCCAAAACCCAATAATTTCTTTAGCTCATCCTTTACCATTAGTGTGATGTGTGGATGCATCTTTCTCAAATTTTTTTTTACAGGTTTGATCCCAGTACGTAAGGACAAATGATGCATTAAAAGATTTGGGTCCAAACCTGGCATATCAGAGTATGACCAAGAAAAGTTAATTCTTCTTTCGTAAAATAATTTGATAAATTCAAGTCTTTCTTGTTCTGTCATAGATTCTGCCATATGTAAAATCGTTGCTCTTTCTTCTATGCCAATGTTTAAAAATTGTGTTGGCTCCACTAGAGTTGATGACCTTTCATGATAATGCTCTGGAAGGGTGTCAAATCTTCCATGTTTTAGTGCCTTAGAGAGGTTTTCATCGTCCGATGCATTCTTTATTTTTCCTTTTTCAAGATCTAATGCTGCCATAGAATGGTTTTCACCATTAGATCCATTATTCCTATTTTTATTTTTGCAACTGAAAAATTTGACACCCTCCAGTTGATCCGCGTTGTTATGAGATTTATGGGTAGAACTTGTATCAGGTTCGTCATAACAAAGGAAATTTATGATAGAATCATCATTTGTATAGATGGGTACATTTAGAGGTTCAATGGGTTCCCAGTCGATAAGTTTGGGATGGACTAAGGGCAGGAAGTCATCGGATTGACTTGGGTTGATGGCGGTAAGGGTTCAAACAATTATGTCATTAGAGTTGTTAGTAGAGATGTCTAGGTCAATGTTGTCACTCTCCTCGAGATTATCTAGTTCACTTGATGTTTGTTCATCCTCACTTGAGTCATCGATATGTTGTGATTCTAATACAAATGATCTAGACCCTAAGCTTTGTCCCTCCTCACATGTAGGTGCATATTGTTTTATGACATCAATTTGGACATCTATGTAAGATATACCAGAATATAGATCCCATTCATATTCATTGGAATCTATTTCAGAGCTATCTCTTACCTGAAGGATTCTTTCAACTACCTTCTTTGTCATTTCTTGTTTTTCTTCTTCTGAGTAACCCAATCCTATCTTATCCTTTGAATAAAGAGTAATAGGCTGAATTGGTTCCACAATGCCTTCTTTCCTTTTTCCAACAGGTCCCTATAACCCATTTTTTTCTAAAATAGCCTTTCCTTTGCCATACTTATCTGTCTTGATTTTCATGTTTGTTGATGTTGATGTTTCTTCATATTTGTACAACCAATCGAGGATAACTTTATTTTCTGATTCATCCTCTATAGTAACGGCTTTCACAAATCTTTCCTCTAGAACCGTGGCAGGTTGTGATGTTTGTTGTTTTATCATTGATGGTTGTCCATATGACTTTGGAGATGGCATCAATTGTGAAAGATTAAGAGACTGCTCAATAGAATACTATCCCATGCCTTTGTCTGTTAGCTGGACTTGTTCTTGGAATTTTTGTCTGTTAATTTAGTTTCAACAACACTTACAGTACCTTGTGATTTATCCTTTTTCTCCACCCACTTGGATATAATGTTTGGAGGTGTTTCACCATTTGATGAATTTGAAGTGCATGATTCCCTATTGTGAGGCACAAAGGTGTCTTGAGAAGTTATGAGTGTGTTACAATGTTGAGGATTGTTATAATATGCTGATATAGTCACGTCTTGTCCATTTACTAGAAAATTCAAACATTGGTGATAGGTCGAAGGTACTTCCTACATTTCATGAATCCACGGACGTCCTAAGAGTATATTGTAGGCTAACTCTTTTTCCAGTACCTGGCATGCTATATTTTTCATCATTGGTCCCACTTGAATGGGCAACACAGTTAGTCCTTTAGAAGATCTATTTTCCTCATCATAAGCTTTTATTGTCATTTTTCTTTAGGCATCAATAGCATTATCTAAATACCCTAGTGCATGGATTAACTTTAAAGTACATATGTTCAAACCAACTCCCCCATCTATTAGGACTCTTTTAACACAATGCTTGTGGATCAATACTTCAATATGGAGGGCGGTGTTATGTGGATGATTAAGGGACACATCATCCTATTTAGAGAATTATAGACAATGTGGTGTGTTCAAATGTCCCACCATAGCCTTGAATTGACAAACATCTAGGTTGTTGGGTACTGTGGTGGCAACAAGTACTTGTTCTAAAACTTCCTTATGTTATGGTGATAGTTTAAGGAGTTCAAGTATTGATATTTGCGCTTGTATTTTATGAAGTTGGTCAACAATGTTTTATTGACTTGGAGGTGGAGTTGTGTTTTTAGGCACAACTCCCTTTAAAATTACCCTGGATTGCCCCCTTGTCATTACATTAACCGGTTGATAGTCTTGTCTTTCTCTAATTTTTAAAACATTTATTTGATTGTTAGATATTTGTATGCTCGGAATTAGATCTAGGGGGATAATGTTACTGGTTTTTTTGTTGTCCATGTGATTATTGGTCGCAGTATCACTTTCTACTTTAGATAAACAAAAGATCTTGTTATCATAAACATGATTGACATTTTTGCCTTTATTGTTTGTAGAAGATGACTCTCCCTTGTCTTAATTTGGTAAAGTTTCTTTAAAGGATGTATGATCGTTGTTGTTTTTATGTCCCTCTATGTATACCTTTTTGTTGTTATTCAGATCTAGGACTATATGTTTTAATTCCATGCAATCATTTGTCTTGTGTCCCTTATTGTTATGGAATATGGAAGTTACAATAATATGCATCATTCCACCATGGTGGTTTGACTTTTGGATGCCAAAATCATGCTTCTTGTGTAGTGATAAGACCACTTGAAACAATTTCCTTCATTGCCGATTCTAGTGTTTGGCCTAATGTTGTGAATCGATGTCGGTTTGATGATTTTTTATACGTTTGTGGTTTTGATTCTCCTTTGTTTAGATTATTGTTTTGATTGATATTTGACTTGATGTTTTGATCACTATTTTGGTTTATTTTTGCAGTAGAGGTTGTCAAGTTAAAAACTGGCTTTGCATTTTGTAAGTCATTTGCAGTTTCGTTGATCCCGATATTTCTATTTTTTTGCCAAAATTCAGGTTTGTTGTTGTTGGTATATTGATTTGAGGAGTTGGTGTTGTTTGATTTTTCATTGTAGTGTTTGATCACCCCTCATTTGAATAAGGCTTCTTCAATTTTAAGACCATTTTCAATCACTTTTTTGAATATTGGAGGACATTGTAATTCGAGCCTATAGCTCATTTCATTAGTCAAGTTATCAATGAATAACTCCATTTTTTCTTCCTCAGGTATGGAGCAAGGATACCTAGCAAATAGTCTTCTCCATCGCTGTAAAAAGGATAGGAATGTCTCACCTTTGTTTTGCTTCATGTTATAGAGGTCCTTTATCATGACGTCATGTTGGATGTTAAAAGAATATTATGATATGAACCTATTGATGAGCTCTCAAAAGTGTGTATTCCTAGTTGTCATTTGGAAAACCATTCCATAAATTTCCCTCCTAGGCTTCTTGGGAATAACCTCATTAGGTACGTTTCTTCTTGCACAAATTATAAGCTCATGGTCTTGAATTCCCTTATATGGTCGATTGGATCTGTCTTACCATTGTATTTGTCATATCTCGGAAACTCACAGTGTTTAGGGAAAGGTATCATGTCTAATGTTGAGTCAAAAGGATAAGGACAAATGTCCTATAATGCATACCTCTTTGTGTTTCCCTTTGTCATGTCTTGTAGTTGTTGTTGTAAGTTCTGCATTTGACTTGTTAAGGAAACAGTTGGATCTACATTTGGTGTGTTTTCTAGTATTTTGGTTTCATTTGTTCTAGGTGCTTCTTTTAAGTGATTGACATCGATATTTTTCAGAAGTTTGGTACCTGATTCAGCTAGCATTAGGAGATATTTCTCCATGTCTTTCTCTAAGATCTTTTCCATAAACTTATGGAATTTAGGGTCTTGTTGCACTCCTTGTATGTCCTCTGTTGTTATTTCATTTGTGTCATTTTTATGAAGTCCACTCCAAGGATTTTCTTCAGCCATAATGTTTGTTGTTTCAGTTTCTTTTCCTTTAAATTTTTATCTTTGTGATCTCATCAAAATTGGCATAGGAGTGTTTGTTACTTTCACTAAACTTTGATCTTCTATGTTTGGATTAGTGTCAATTGGATTTTAACAAAGTCAAATAGAATGATATATTCTATTGATGAGACCAAATTAAAAATCTGATATTGTGCTTCGTTTCGTGATTGTAGGATGTCAAAATCTTGATGAGGAAACTTAATAATCGAGATTCGTGTTTTGATAATTGGACACTTTGTAGTTTACAAGATCTGGGTTTTAGTTGAAATAATTTTGACTTGTAAGAACCTATTTTGTTTTAGGTCTAAGACACTGTCTCGACTAAGAAGATAGTTCTAGTTGACAAAAATCTGAGCTTTAGATGTCAACAACTTTGACTGATATGTTCAAAAGCTCTTTGTTTTTTTAAAAAAGTTTTTGGAAGTGCTAAAATAGAGCGCAAAAGCACTAAAATAGATTGTGGAAGCACCTAAATAGAGTTTAGAAGCTATGGATGTCAAAATCTGCAAATGGTTAGTAAACTCACAAACCAACATAACAGAAATAAACATCTTTATGGAATATTGCATTTAGTTAAACATGCTAAATAAGACATTGAACAACAAGGAAAACTAAATAAATCATATAAAACATGAATGTAAACTTGTTCCATAGTGGATTGGTGCTATCCTTTGTGTAGAAGGCAGCCCTTTCCCAACCTTGATAAGCAAGATGAGATGATAAAATGCTATAATGAAGAGAAAAATTAGTTCTCACATGTAGAGAGTAACTTTGCATAGAATGTGTTGTGTGTTTGAAGGATAGGAGCCTTGAATTTATAGTTGAGCTTGAAGAGAGGAGAGGCCAAGATTGAGAAATGTGGGACTAAAACCTAACAAATAGGAGAGATCCACTTGTCACAATGTGATTGGCCCATGATTGTGCAATTTTTGGCCAATGTGCCCATTTCAAATTTGAAAATGGCAATAAATGAATATGGTTGAGGGATTTGGGGGAATTTTGTTTGAACAAAAAAGTCAAACAAGGGTCCAGTTAATGAGGGAATATTCCTTGGGAATATGCCTTGTGAGGAAAACAAGGGTTTTTAATAAATCAAATTAAATGATTTATTGTGCAAGTGGATGGGACATGGGTTAGTCTTACCATTAATCACATATTTGACTAATTAAGCTACTGATTAGGTGGTGTGACATTTGATTTGCATTTTTGTATTTGTTTTAAATCATATGAGAGGAAAATGAATGTTAATCATTTAATTAAATACATGCGATTTAATTAAATCAAGAGACCATAGGAGATAAAAGTGATTTATTTAATTAAACCTGATTTTTTTAATTGATGGATGAAATATGATTAATCAATGATTTTAATCAATAATATTGATTTTGCATGTCTACATTTTTCCCCTCTTTGAAGCAATGTACTCGTTGCATTGGTTCAAAGAATGATGTCGTTGACACCAAAATTAAAAAAATTCTGATTTTTTCGGATGCCCCAATGAATAGAAGCACGCTAGTACATTGCCCCCTCGAGAGATCAGGTGAAAATATTCGATTTGAGGTTGATCTCGCAACAAAGAGGTCCAAAATGGATGTATGGATGGTTAGACTATATGATCTATATGATAATGATGATGTAAATGAGATGTTTAGAAGATGCTTAGAATAACAAATTTATATTATCCTAAACAACTTAAATGATTATGAAAATGAGATGGATGATGTTGTCCTATGATGATATGACATGTTTATGAAAGATGCAAGATGGATGTATTGTTAGTGTTAAAGCGGATAGAAGAATGAGAGGGATCAATCCTTAAATCCAAGAAGATGCAGAAGTCCAACAAGTCCACTAGTTGTTGAGAATTTATTGGATATGATGATGAATGATGATGTATTGCTTATCCAAGGATGGGAGAGATAAAGAGCATAAATTTCCTTATGTTTGATAACACACATAGGTACGATGCATCAAGGTATGAAGAACCAGGATGGCGTTGCACCTAGTGTGATGGATTTTATCTCGACAATCAGATAGGAGTACTCTTGTTCACACTGGACAAACAAAACCTTATTTGGAATGAAGTTCAGATATTCTAAACATCTCGGGCCAAAACATAAAAAGGAAAGCCTTCTTATGTGGTCAACAAGACATCTACAACATCCTCCCTACAAACAAAACAAAGCCGCATGATGAAGTTATTTTACAAGAATATCCAACAAGAACAACAGATAAAAAGATAATGATCATTGCCCCATTCCTTTCTCTCTAAACCTGTTTTGTTTAGCCATCATCGAGAGGTCCTTGGAATGAGCACAAAATAAGATAAGTCTAAACAAGACCAAGATAAAGTAAATAAACAAGCTAATGTTCTTCATACCGCTAGCCAAGGCTAAACTACGGGATTACCTAATGCTAATGTCCATCGCAAGAAGGTCACATTCCTAGGACATGTTGTGATCAAGGTTTTGATGAGATTGGATTGGATGATAAGCTATTGATACTCCAATTTGATCAACTTGCTAACTTACAGATCTAGACTTGAGACTTTGACGATTGAGCATTCACTTTTAAACCTGCTAGACTTGCTTCTAACTGACTTACCAAAGGATGAAAGCGATGATTGATTTATTATGAACAGTGATTACTATGGGTGAAAGCAAGATGAGATGGATGCACCATTTTGGGTTTTTCAGATATTTTGAGGCTGTTTTTGGTATTTTTGAAGTGTTTTGCAATTTTTTTGGTATTTTCAAGATTTATGGCCAAGAGACAAACCTAAAGACCTATCCTAGGGGTCTCAAGAGCTGATCCATAGATTAGCCTTGCCTACGTTATACATGCAGAGACCACGTAGTTTGACTGACAACGTACTTGAATTAATGAAAAGATAGATGGGCAAACGGATTGCCATTGTGATGGACGCATAAAGGACTAACCTAAAATGTGAAATAGATGGACAAACAGATTTCCAATGTGACGGACACCTAAAGGGCTGACCTAAATGTCTCGGGGGATGATCAAAGATCAACCTTGCCTACGTTCAAGCTCAGAGATGATGTAGTTTGGCAAGATGACTCTATTTTTGATTTTTTGGATTTTAACATGTTTTGAATTTTTTATATTTTTTGATGAATGTTTTGAATTTTTTTGGATTTTCGCATGATTTTGACAATTTGGAGGTGGATATGTATGACTATATCAGTGCTTTGTTTTGGGATTTTGTTGAAAACCAAGCTTAATGTTGATCGATCGGATTTATGGATTGATTGTTTGAATAAGTGTGTTAAGTGAAACAAAAGTGATAATGCACTCGTAAACTCTAGGAAGTTGTGTTATCCTAGAGTAAACTCATACACAAGAGGGTAGTTTGACTAAGTGTGTTAAGTGAAATGAGGTGATTATGAATTGGATAATTTGACTAAGTGTGTTAAGCCAAATAAGATGATAATGCACTTGTAAACTCTAGGAAGTTGTGTTATCCTAGAGTAAACTTGTACACAAGAGGGTGGTTTAACTAAGTGTGTTAAGTCAAACAAGGTGATAATTGATTGGATTCAATTGATCAAGATTGATGAAACTTGTTTTGTAACAAAATAGTTTTGATGATTTAATGTGACGCTAACGTGCAAGTTAGATGCAACTGATATTTATTGTTCAGATTGATGTTCGACGAAAGATAAAGCTTGATAAGGAAAGTCGTCTTTCTATCAAAATATGTCATGGGATAGGGATTTGGATTGATGCTCACAAATGCTTTGACAAATTTGATTTCACGTATGCAAATGTTCGATCACCACATAGGCTGGAGGATATATATCAAGATTTATTCCTGAAGCAAGATGCAAATATTTGCCCCCAGTGTCTAGCAATGTATGAAATTCCATGGGTGGAATAATGGATAGGTGGATGGATGGTTAGCATGTGAAGGATGCCATGGATTATCTTGCGACAAGATAAGGTGTTCGAATAGAGGAATGCTCATTTGGATAATGCTTCAAGGATAAGATAACTTTGGGTAGGATGGGATCAATGAAAATGACCCATGTCAAGATGTTTACCACAAGCAAGTGTAAAGTGTACACCAAACTTTGTCAAGATCAAGATAACTTGGAATATGGATGCAAATGGATGAAAATGGATCGGGTAAATGGTTCATGGATGAAGAAATGATATGGCTGAAATGTTGGCTTTATTATGGATGTGATAAGATTCTTTCTCCTGAAATGGCACACGTAGATGCTTGATTCTACACATGATGCCTGTTTGCCATGTTTTCATCATGGTACTTGTCCAAAGCGCCACCGAAGTGGTTTTCACTAGAGGACGATTTTATTTTTCTTTACTATTTTTCAATCCTTGTTTTGATTTTTTTGATTTTTTTGTATTTTCTGAGATATTTTAAGCTGATGTTGAATCACCTGGTACTGCGAACATTAATGCTTCTGTCATAATGTGCCATCAATATCCTACTTGAAGAATACTTTTTGCCAAGACACGTGCACTTGAAAGCAAATTTTGAGATATTTGTTCTGCTTTGCTGATACCAGAGTTACTCTATCTTTGTGCGCACATCGCAATAGAGTGCCTTCTAAATCCTTATGATGAAGGGTCGTTGCCAACACATGTTCAATGTGAGAATTGGATATTATGCGTGGAGGCATGGATGGTGGAGTGCATTTAGGAATAAACGATGGATTGGTCAATAGTTTGGAACCTTTGACTCTCCAAACTTGGGAAGATGAGCAATTATGATGGATACGAAAGTGCGCTTGGAATTACGACCAATAGCTTGATACACTTTTTATGTCGCTTGAGAAGCCTCATTTCTCTTTTGTGGACATCTTTGATGGATAATCTTCCCCTCCTTTTTTTTTCCCCATAGTTTCTTTGACTAATGGAGTTTGATAGGGGTAATCATTCTTTGTATTCTTTGGTATCCACTTGTATTTGATTTGTCCTTCATTCTTCTTAGCTTCTTTTTCTTTGATAATGTTCTTCTTGCTTCGATTCACATCCTCCTTTTGATGTTGGTTCCAATTCATGGATGGGGTGATGGGTGGATGAAGATTCGTGATGTGGCAGGTTGTAGTATTGGAATTGGTTTCAACATAAGGATTCTTCATGCTCCCTATATTGGCATTTGCTTGAGATGAAGTTGCCCCCAATTTTATAGAGGTATCACTTACATGTTTAGATCCCTGAATTTTTGAATAACCAAGACTTTGATGCTTAGGATTTCCAATAATTTGCACTGGTTCTAGGATACCCTGTTCATGTAGGCCCAATCCTCTACCTTGATAATTCATCTGCTAAAATATTTATCTGTAGTAGGATATGATATACCTTGGAAACAAGGTGCTAATCCTTCTCTTCTCTGTGGTGGATCTTCAAAAGTGACAGCTTCTTTATTGATAAGATAATTTTCGCTTAAAAAGGTGAGTGATCCAAGTTTATAAGTGATAGGGTCTTTCATAAGTGGGGTGAATGCCTGATTGATATCTTTAGCTTTATCTTGTGACATATAAAATTTTAATGCTTTTTCAAGCGATGTTAAAGATTCACTGTAAAATTCTTACTGATGATTCATTCTTGATATGCTTTCATATGATTTTTTTGATTCACAACTTATGTAGAAGCCTTCTTCATGTTCCTTTTTTGATAGGTGTCCATAGGATGTTTCTGACTCACAACTTCTGTAGAAGCCTTCTAATGTGTCTCCACATGATGTCTCTGATTCACAACTTCTGTAGAAACCATCTTCATGATCCACCTTTGGTATGTCTCTAGAATTTTCTATACTTTGATCTTGTGTACAAATGTTAAGAGTAGGAGACTCTTGTACTTTGGTAATGATGTCAAGAGTATGAGACTCTTGTTTTGAATGATGATCAGCTATGTGTCCATCCAAAGAAAGCATCTCATGGATAGGCGGAGGAATATGTGCTATATGGATCTGATCATCATTTGTGACCTCTTGTATAGATAAAAGAGTGCCCATTACATCATTGTAGTATCTCGGAGATACGAATTCTTGATCTTGATTAATTCTGGAATTGCTTTCGACATGCTTTGGATCAAGTTCTTAACATGGGTCAATTTCAAAGGATGGATTGTCCACAATGGATTCTTGGACATTGTTATTAGGAATAAGAAATGGCTTAGTATCCACTTGTTCTTTGAATGGATTTGGATCAAGTGTTGAGCTAGGGATTCCTTCAATATCTGTAGCCATGAGGTCAAAGGATGACAATATGTCTTGGGAAGGAACATTGCTAGACCTTGGTGATAGATGTTGATCATGCTTTGGAATAAATTCTTGAGATATGTCCTCTAACTCATTAGCTGATGTAGAGACATTTTGAACATGATCATTGGTTGAGGGATCTTGATCATCATTTTCAATGATTCTGATGGGAATCTATTGCAAGCTCTGTTATGGGAGTAAGGCCCATGTTTGTTGCTGATCCAACAATGCTTGTTGTTGGTCTTGCTGTTGAGCTACTTGTTGATTTATTGCTTGCAATAGTGCCCAGAATTGTTCTTGTGTCTGCCAAGCTTAGTATTGGGCTACTTGTGTGGCTTGTGCAACTTTTTGGGTGGGTAATTGCACTTGTGCTTGTTGAACAACTAGTTGTGCAGCTTCTTAGTTTTGGAGTGCCTTTTGGTGAGAAGCTTGCTGAGTGGCTTGCAACATAATGAAGAATTAATTTTCCATGTTGTGTTTTGCTAGTGGTGGTGGATTGGGAATGGTGTTGATTGTTGGGGTTGCTTGAATGGTTGCCATCTTTTGTTGCAATATCGATGGCAAAATGGGAGGATTTGATATGATGCTTTGATTTATGAAGGGGGTGTTGCTCGGATTCAGTTGATTGATGGTTGGTAAAGGGGGAAGGCTCATGCCTCGATTGTTTGGTTGATAGATTTGTAGGTTTTGGTTTGGACTTTAATCTACCATAGGAAAAGATGTTCCAAAGTTTAGATTGGGCATGCTCACATTTGTACCATTGATGTTTGGAGGAGATAATGAGCCCATGTATAGATTGTACAAATGAAAGTTTTGAAAATCAATTGGTATTGTAAGGCTTGGATAGTTTGGTTGAATTGGATTACTCATGATGTAGGAATCAAGTTTATATTCCATGTTCCTCTTGTGTTTTGACCTTGTTGACCCTTGAGGGATTTAGGACCAATGATGAGATGGAGGATGAAATGATATGGGTGTTTGGAACTTTAGGAACTTTGGATCAATGCTAGACTTTAGGACTTGGTTTCATTTTGATTTTGAGAATAGTTTGACTAGGCGTGTTAAGCCAAACAAGATGATCGTAAACTTGTAAACCCTAGGAAGTTGTGTTATCCTAGGGAAAACTCACATAAGAGAATGAATTGGCTAAGTGTGTTGAGCCAATCAAAGTGATCATGAACTAGTAGACCTTAGGAAATTGTGTTATCCTAGAGGAAAATTTATTCAAGAGGGTTGATAATTTGACTAGGTGTGTTAAGTCAAACAAGGTGATGTTGATTTTCCAAAAGTCTAGCATGAATGATGTTTCCAAAGTTTCCAAGAGTTTGTTGGCGAGATGTTGTTTGATTGATGTTTGAGATGGATGAAGTGTTTGACTTGATCCTAGATGAACCTAAGAGGATATGTTTACAAGACTAAGGTAGTGATGAACATGTTTTTCCCTAAGAGCATTTCAAACCAAAAGACTGATGCTTGCATGAAAACCATATGACCCAAAACAGAACAAGCACACATGTGGTTCAGTTGTCGGTTATCTTGCTTAGGTTTGGTTCTTTTTACCATAAACACTTTCTTGATTATGCTTTTCAAACTTCATATCTAACTTCCCACTTTCTTTTCATCCCACAAGGTCCATTATGTGGAAATCAAGGAAATTACCACAAAATTTTCCTAGGTTGACCTTAGTGAAAACAAATGATGATAAAATCCAAGCACTTAGAAACCTCTAAGGATATGATCCCTAGGGAAAGAAAGAGTACTTGAATTCGTCAAAGATATTTGCTTCCTCCAAGGGGTTTGAAATTTGAATCTCTTTTGTGAATGTTTGTTTTTAATTGTTTTGAGACCCAAGCAATGTATTTTTCATTTCTAAGCACATGTACAACCCTAGGATGAAGAGACAATATTTTGTTGGGTTCCCACTTGGATGAATCTAGCTACGCATATTCTATGTGGATGACTAGATGCTTGACCACATAGGCTCCCCCTTACAGTGCACACACTTCTCGGGTCAACCAAGCATCAATACCCATGAATCTCCCATGGCATAATTTTCATCTCTACAACAAAACCGCATGTATAACGTGGGGCGGCTTCAAAGGACATGACCTTTTGCACCAATAAAATAGATAAGGATTTGGCCCTCTAAACAAGGCTTTTAATTCAGACTTTCCATTCATGGAGGCTGACCCATGCGGCGAGAGACCATTGCTGCCCTTCTCATCGGAGCCAACTGTGTGATACTAGATTTTGTTCTAGTACCCACTTTTATATCCCAGCTGGAAATACACTTGGCTTTAGTGTGTTACCGGTTGGTTCATTCCCTTGGGTGAGTACTTTTTCCCACAAGGCAGGCCCTCTAAGATAAACAAAAGTGAGTAAACATATTCATAGTTCAATCAACCTTTGTTTAGAAACAAAGGGAGAATACTCGCAATAAGTTTACCCACACTCACAAGATGTTTTGTTCAATTTTAGATCCCAAATCAAAGTGTGAAGGAAATATTTTTATCAACTTAATATCATAAAAAGACTTTTGATTCTCAAGATCACTGTGAAGTGCGAGAGAAGCGCATACGCCTTTTAAAAGATATTAATTTGTGAAGAAGATTGTAAAGCATGAAAAATACTTGTTCATTTTAGACCATAAAAGCAGTGATTTTGATTCATTTTAAAGCACCAAAACGAGATGTGAGAGTTGTTTGTTCAATTTTTTAAATCCCAAATTGAATTCTAGTAGGTCTCTAATGTTCAATTTTAATCCAAATTTTGAAAAAAATCAAGTCATTAATTGATTTTAAGCCCAAATTTAAAAAGTGAGTTGGTTTAAAACAGAAAAATAAAGCGTAGAACGGAAGCCCTAAGCATTTAAAAATGCTTTATGAATTTCAAGTTTCAAATTCTTGATTTTTTTTTTCTTTGACTCCAATCTTGTTTTTCCTTTGCTCGATTCCAATTCTTGATTCCGATGTCAACCTATAAAACATTACAAAGTAAAAATTTAGAAATTAGATTTTCTTTGAGGAATTAATGAAGTAAAAATAAAAATTACCCCTGTCATGCGACATCTATGTGAAAACAAACAAATGTTAGAGTAAAATGTTTATCATACCAAAATTTCAAAAGCATAACAGCACAAAGGACTTTTGACCATTCTCCATTTACAAATTGAGAATATCATTCGTCACTCGTGAAATTCAATTTTTAACATAATATCACATAAACATAATGCCAAATTCAAAATTCTTCTATAATAAAGTGTTGTTTTCAAAAAAATAAATCTAGATTTCCAAAGAAATTCTCTTTCATGGATGTTTGACCCTGTGATAGAGATAAGATAGAATCTTAATACATGTAACGAATATTCAATGGCATCAATATTTTCAAAATAGATATGAAAGTCCAGATTTGTAGACGTCCAAAATATGAACTCCAATTAGATACGCCAACACTCTTTCATTAATGCATTTGGAGAGGTATGAAGTAAGCAAGAAAAAAATCTGCCCAAACAAAATGAATGCCTTTACAGGAGGGCAACAATCCCTTATAACCGTTTACCTTCTTCATTCGTACCTGCACTCTACAACTGGTGAGATTAATGCCAAACTTTGTTGTACATTGCATTGGATTTGAATATGAGCATTGGATTGGACCATATGAGGTGGAAATAGGTGGTAAAACAAATAACAATCATAGTAATCTCTCCTAAAAAGATATTATCTGAAAAAATAAAACCCTTAGAAAATTAAAATACACAGTATATCTGCCACACAATGAGCCAGAGGAATCGAGGTTGAAGAAGACATCACAAATAGGTTGAGGGACATAAATGAACTGGGCCAAGTCATAAAGAGGGATAGTCCCTGTTAGTTTTGATGGCCCAAAATGTGAACAACAAAGTCAAAGGATGGCAGTTAGCTCATAAATCAACTGTGGTGAATAATGATGATTTGCATACCTGTCAACTCACATTGATGAGATCTAGAGTTGTGCCTATCACTATTTCAAAAATGAGTAAAGGGTCGCAGCAAACAAAAGCCATCTCATGTGAAACTATTTCAAAAAAATTAAGAATCCTTTCGTACTGATTGAGCACGACTATATTCAAGAATTACGTAGAAGCCCTCATAATGGTACATCCACGAGGGCCCAACCAATCACCTTGCACCACATCGCTGTTTGTAGCTGCTTAATAAAATCGTAGATATATTATCTTGGTCAAAGCAAACTCCGTTTGATATTTTCCCTTATGATTCTCAATCTGATGGAGATTCTCGATCATGGGCAGATGTGGTTTCTAATTGGAAGTTAATTGCATCTTTTCCTAATAATATTCCGATCACACTTGGAGCTTCCTTGAATCCAAAGGTAGCAGCTCGTCTTCAAACCACCAAGGGTCGTTATGGATTTGAGCGTGTGAGTGAAGAATTTTGCTCAAAGGTGGATACATTTGCTTCATTTCCCAATATAATTTCTCAAAAGAATAAATATTTTTATCGAGTCCTGCATCTATAAATTAGGAATGCACAACGAAATAAGCTAAAGCATCTTATTGGGCCCAAGTCATTTTCTGAGAATTTTATTTCTATGAAGGATACGCCTGCTACGTATCCGAACAATATAGCTCAGAGGCACGAAGCTTGTAATGGGATTCATTGTCTACAACTAAAGAATTCACATCCCAATAAGGTAGAGCCTTTCTCTCCAGCTGATAAATGTTTGAATACCTCTCTTTCAAACAATGCTCTCTTCATGAAAAATGTGCAACAAATAGTAGACAAGAAAAAAGAATGTAAGAAATGGATCCGTAAAGGATGACCTCAATATTCTATGAAAGACTCTGACCTTGAGGATTTAGTTCATATTTCACTTCCTGAAGAAACTTTAGATGCACAAATATAGGATCTTAAAGATCATGCATTAATATGTAAGTTTTGGAACTTTTTACGTAGTATTTAAAATCTAAAAGATTTACTTTTTATAATTCGGATGGGGCTAATCAGGTTTTGTACATAGATCATGAAAATTGATTTTTCATTCTTATTTTCCACCAAGCAGTAGAGATATTTAATTCTTAGTGATAAGGCATGGGTTTTTGAGGGATTTGGGTTGTTTACTCAGGCCTGGGTTATAAATTTCGATCAATTTTCTGCAGTTATGCAATTTTTTCCCTTTTAGATCCAACTACGTGCACTTCCTCTAGAGTACAGGGGACCAGGAATTGTGGAAACAATTGCTAATAATTTAGGGGCATTTGCTTGCCATGACGTGGTTTTTTTCAAAAACCCAGATAAGTCGATTAGGGTTTGTGTTTTATTAAATATTTTGAAGGAATTTCCCTTATCACTTATAATACATTCAAAAAATGGATCTTGGAGGAAGGAAATTCTCATTGAAAACCCAAAAAAATTTTGCACTTCTTGCCACCTCTCGGGTCATTCATTAGATCACTATGTACAGAGCATGGATGCTCTAGGGAAATCACCTCTATCTAATAGTAGCCTGCCAAAAGATTACATAAATGAAAAGAATCCAGCTATGCAACAAAGTGTCTCTGGCTTAGTGGTCTCTAATGTGACATTGGGGTTGGCTTTTAATGGTGAAACAGTTAGGAAGGGTAAATCCGTAGTGATAGAAGCTTGTTCTTCACAATTGGGACCCTTGCAACGTGCATCAAATATTATTTTACCTACCTTGTTGGATCAGAATTCGGAGATCCATACTTGTAATTCTTATTAGAAATCTTCCAAGAATATTAGGTTTTTTCAAAATGATAGGGTTATAAATTTTGTTGTAAATTTACCCAAGGGTTGGCAAACAAATCTAGAATTTTTTCCTTGGGAAAGATCCCTATGTTTATATACTCCAAACCTCTGAATATGTAGTAAGCAATGGCTAGATGGAATTGTTTCTAAGCTGATTTGGGATACTTCTCTACTACCTAGTTCTAGTATCCAAAAAGTAAACCAAGAGAGATGTGATCCAATTTTTCCTTGTCATAACAAAGACTCTATGGATGGATTGGGCTTACATGAATTGGATGCCATGGACGATCAAGAAAATTTGGAGATTTGGGTAGACCGTATTGCAAATATGGTAGGATCAAACCTCTTTGATGAAATTGTAGAGGATGTAATTAAGGAAGAAGGGGAATTTCTGACAGTATTTTGCTAGCTTCTCCAACAATCGCAGATGTCACACAAGGAAGAGATGAAAAAATATCATCGAGTAATGGCATTGAAGTTAATGAGACTAATGAAGAGTATGGTGTTGCTTTTGACTTCTCAAAACACCTATCTGTCAGTCAAACTCCTATTTATTCCCTTATAATTAAATCATCTGCTAAGAGAGGAAGTAAGTCAAATGCATTTAAATTGCAAGAGGAAGTAGCTTTAGGATTATAGTCAACCTTAGATGGTAACATAAAGAAAAGATTGAGGGGAGTTGGGCGCTCTCCTTGATCGATACGAAGACCATTGCAGGAGGAAGTAGCTTTGGGATTATAGTCAACCTTAGATGGTAACATAAAGAAAAGATTGAGAGGATTTGGGAGCTTTCCTTGATCGATTCGAAGACCATTTCTTGGAATGTTAGGGGATTAAATGCCCCTAACAAATGAGCCCAGGTCAAACAACAAATTAATTCTTCAAGGGTTGATATTGTTGTATTACAAGAGTCAGCTTTTTAAGGAAGTTATGAAAGTATAATTGTCAAATGGACTAATTGGAATTCATATCATTAAGTTTCTCAAGGAGCATCTAGGGGATTGTTAACATTATGGAATACTCAGTTAGTTTAGGTAGAATCCATTATTGATACCCCACATTGGTAGTTGGTGTGTGTTAATCATTTCGATTTATCATTTTCTTTTATTAATGTATATGCTCCAAACTCAACACTGGGCAAAATAAATCTTTGGCAGGGGCTTGAATTAATATTTGAACAATTAGGGGTGGAAAAAATAATACTTGCATGTGATTTCAATGTAATATTATCTCGACATGAAAAGATAGGAGGTATCATATTACCTCACAAATCAGTTGAAGATTTTAATAATTTTGTTCATGATAATGCACTTGCGGATGTGCAACCTGAAAAAGGAATGTATACATGGATAAATAAGAGATGCGATTTTTTGCAAATTGTTGTACGACTTGACAGATTTTTAGTCTCCTCAAATTGGATCTAGTCAATTCCTTACTTCCCTAAATTTTGAAGCTTCTACTTCTCCGTAAAAGTGGACTGCTTCTTTTAAATTTGAATCAATGTGGTTCAAACATAATGACTTCTTTCCATTATTGAGAACATGGTGGATGCCATCACCATATGGATCAGGTTCCATTATGTATACATTTTGTGAAAGAATGTAGTTTTTGAAAGATAAAATAAGACAATGGAATATACATGTGTTCGAGAATATATTTCGTAAAAAATAACTAGTTTCAAAAGAATTGGCTATGGTGAACGAGCAAATTATAAGCTAGGGGTTAACTCCATAGTCTTTTGAGCACCAAAAAAGCTTAAAAGAAGATTGGGAAGAGTTAGTGTTGCATGAGGAGTTGTATTGGCATCAGAAATCACGTGAGTTGTGGCTTAAAAAAGGTGATAAGAATACAAAATATTTCCATATGTCAGCTCAAATTAAAAAAGTCAAGAATGTAGTGTTTCACTTTCACGAATTTTCATCAGGAAAATGGTTAAAGAATGAAGTGGACATTCAAAATGAAGGGGATAAATTCTTTTCCAATTTGTTATCTACATCAACACAACAAACAAATCAATATGGGGTCAATAGAGAGGACATGTTACAAGAAATCCCCAATTTAGTCATTGAACAAGACAATGTACAACTTAATAAAACTTTTACTCTGGATGAAGTGAAGGGTATGTGCAGGGTCATCATGGAAAAAATAGGCCCTTAAGTGGCAATAAAAAGACAGAAAATCAGAGTTAGACAACTTGACGTAAAAATTTGAATAAGTTATCTACATTATTTAAAAAAAATGTAAAAATAGAATCTGTAGAAAATTGAATGTAGTTTCTAAACTACTAGACCTTTATTTATTTTTTAAAAATCTATTTGGTGAAAATTTGAAATTTCAATGCAGTAGTATTTAAATTTCAGGGTAAAAATAAGAAGTAGGTGTCTATTTGACCACCCTAACCACAATAAAATCATAATATTTTTTATAATCTTTTAGATATAACTAGAGGACTCATGTCTCGATGTGATGCATATTTTTTTATAAATTTTTTCCAAGTAAATAATTAATTATGAATTTTTTATTAGAACTTTTAAAATATATAAAAGCTTGTCTGTCTAACCACCTTAACTTGGTCAAAATTTCATGAAATTCAATTTTTATTTTTTTAATCCTATAGTATGCGAAGCATAGAATACAACGCATGTTTCAGATTCAAAAAATGTGATACCGTTTGAAAGTTATAGATTTTTTTCAATCAACCTATCAATCAGGACTTTATTCGTAATTCTAATAGAAAATGAATAATAATTATTTATTAAATTCAAAGCAAAGCATAATTTATATTGGTGAAAATCTAGGAATCTCCTCTAAAAACCCTTTTCGTTTCATCAATTTTGGGTAAAAAAAAAGTCATCACCCACATGGGCCATCAAATGGCTTACATATCGCCACTTTTTGGCCCATCATGGTCCTGCACATACCCTAAAGGCAGTTGTTTTCTCTCTAAAAGCAAATAAGGCTCCAAGACTTGATGCATTTACAACATTATTCTTTCAAAAATGTTGGGACTTCGTAGGAAATTATTTTCTCAAAGCGTTGGAGGATTATCGAACCTCTTGTTCCATGCTCAAACAATTTAATGTAACACACATTGCACTAATCCCGAAGGTTAAGAGCCCCAAGTCTTTCTCGAAACTCTTGCCTATTTCTCTTTGAAACATAGTTTATAATATTTTTACCAAAGCAATCTATCTTTGCTTGGTACCCCTCATTCCAAAGCTAATATCAAAAGAACAAGGTGGTTTTGTTCCAGGTAGGGAGACAACTAAGGGTGTGCTAGTGGCCCATGAAATTTTACATTCTATCTCCTTGCACAAAATTCCTTCATTTCACATCAAGCTTTACATGATGGAAGCTTATGATAAAGTGGATTGGACTTTTTGATGCAGGTATTAAGAAAATTTGGTTTTACCAATAAATGGTGTAAATGGGTCCTATCTTGTTTAAAGGGAGACAAATTTTCAGTATTAATTAATGGCACATCTTCAGATTCTTTTTATTCCACTCAAGGAGTGAGGAAAGGTGATCCATTATTGCCATTTCTATTCATAATCTTAGTTGAAGCCCTTAGCGAGACAACCAAACAATTTCATTCTCAGGAGATGTGAAAAGGTATTGCAATTCCTTTTACTAATCTATCAGTTACTCACTCTTTATTTGTAGATGACACACTATTATTTGGCACAACTCAAATTCAAGAGGCCAAGAAAATAAAGTATGTATTAGATAAATATTCATGTGCTTCAGGTCAACAAATAAATGTAGACAAATCAAAGATATATACTTTTCATATTAAATCAAGTCTACAAAAGAGAATTGTTAATATTCTTGGGTTTCAAACAACTGAATTACCTTGTAAGTACCTTGGAATTCCATTCTTTTCAGGGGAAATTTTTTTTCTTATTGGGATGCCATTATTCAAAGTATTCAAAAGAGAATAGCATCTTGGAAGGGTAGATGGTTGTCTCTATCAGGCAAAATATTATTGATAAAATCTGTCAGTTCTACCATTCTCAATAACTTTATGGCAGTATTAAAAGCTCCAAAATCAGTGATCTTGCTAATTGAAAAGCTAATTAGGGATTTTTTATGGAAGGGAAACATTGATAATAAAAAAATCTCTCTTATCTCATTAAAAACTTGTGTGTTGAAAAATACAAAGGGGGTACTGGAGTACATAACTTATCAGCTCAAAATCAACCATTGGGGGAAAAGCTAGTGTGGCACACGTATGCTAAATCAAACGTATGAAAGCCAAGTACTTAGATAATGCGGATCCAAAGAGAATTTTTATAGTTTCAAATCCTCCACAAGGTTCAACGATGTGGAATTTCTTGGTCACCTATAGAAAGATAATCTTAACCTACCTTACTTGGGAAATTCAAGATGGTTTAAAGGAAAATTTTTGGGAAGATTTGTGGGGAGGTCATGCACCTTTAGATTCATTTATAATTCACATGATATCAAATCACAACTCAGAACAAGTTGGGGGGTTAAGTTAGTGATTATTTTGACAACATAGATGATTGTACTAGGAAGGTAAATTGGAAAGTTGTCTCTGCAATTAATTGTCCACTTGGACAGAAAGAGGAATTCACAAGTTTTATAGGTCAGAGGATTGTATACTTGTCAGGAAGGGAGGATAAGTTGTTATGGGATCCTTCTAAAAATGGAAACTACATAGTAAAAATGGGTTATATGACAATAATGAATCAAAGGGAGACTATCAAGCCACAAAGAGCCTTGTCATTTTGTTGGGACCCTTCAGTACTTCCAAAGGCTAGTTGTTTTTCATGTTTGGCCATCAAAAGAAGAATCTTAACAAGTGATAGACTTGTCCAGCTTGGAATTGTAGCCCAATTTAATTGTGTCTTATGTGAAAATGAGAATGAAGAAATAAATCACATTTTTGTTCATTGCCCTTTTTCTTTTCAATGTTGGTCATTTATTAAAGAAAAATTAAGCTGGTCTGCCCCACTACCAAAAAATTTATGGGATCTTTTCGCTAGCTGACCAATATTATATAAATCTGCTTTGTTTGCTTGCATATGGAGAGTAATTCCCTCTATAGTCTTATGGACCATTTGGTGGGAATGAAATAGAAGGATCTTTAGGGATGAAAAAATGAAGATTGATCAAGTTCTAGAAAAATTAGAATCTTCAATCACAGAGATATCAAATGCATATGCTTTAATGACTAAACATGTTGGTTCATTGTTCACAAATTGGGACTCAAAGTTCATGCAGAAGTGGAACAAGATTGTTCTTCCATTCAAGTGAAGTCTACATAAAAATCCAAGTTGTGAAGTGGATAGAAACCAAATTCATTGGACTCCACCTATGGAATAATATTTCAAGTTAAATTTTGATGGTGCTTCACGAGGGAATCTAGGTTTGTCAGGGGTGGGGATTGTAATAAGAGATCATAAAGGTCTCCTAATCTCATAAATGTCAATTAAATTACCGAATTGTACAAATAATGTTACAGAAGCACAAGCTTTACTCCATGGCTTACAACTAGCAGATGAATTGAAGCTTAAGGACTTGGTAATTGAAGGAGATTCGTTAGTTGTAAATTATTGTAAGGAAAAAAAAATCTCTTTTTGGGAAATTAGATATGAGTTGTAGCAGGTATGGAAGCTATTGGGAAAGTTCAGGTCTGTGCAAATAAAACACACTTATAGAGAGGGAAACCTGGTGGCAAATAAATTAGAAAATACTGGACGTGATCAAACTCAAATTGAAAGGGTCTATGAAAATAATATGGAAAATTTGGCACAGGAATTAAAAAAAATTATTGAAAGGGAAATTATTAGATAATGGTATGTGATTTGGAGGTAATGGTAGCCATGATTGTTAAACCATTTTGTCTATACGATAAAATGTTTACAAAAAAGAAAAAAAAAATATTGATGTAATTTCCTTAAAATCAATAAAGAGAGCATAATCCTATTTGGAACTAGAATTTAGCGGCATACTAAGGATGGAAACACATGGGGGGGAGTCTGATTTAAATAAGGGTGTCGTCAGTTGGCTTTATAATTTGCACATTTTTCATTCCAAAAAAGGCATCATTTCAGTTGTACAACAACAACCAACGCATTGCTATCCATGTCAAGTTTATATACATTTTTGTTCTCTAAGCTTGTGGAATTCTTTGATTTTGTATCTAAACCAAGATTATCTAGTACAACATAAATTAACTCTGTAGAATTGATAATCGACACAAGTAAATTTGAAAGAGCGGATGATCAGTTGGCATGCGCTAAATTTGTGGGATGTTTACCTCACATGATCAAATGTGATGGGGGACAATTTTATCAAAAAAATTTAATCACCATCTATTCGGCCATAGTAAAGGTATGTGTTTTCACTAACAAGTTTCAAGTCTCTGTAGGATTTTGGTGGCGTTTGTGGCTCTAACTTCAAAAAACAAAGGAATTTCAAGCACGAGATAGGATGCTCTCGCATGTGGAAAATTTCATATTATCATGGCTCTAACATCATGAATCAAATCTACTTCAATTTTACATCTGGCAGATTCCATTTACGCTCTATACTTTTGGAAATAAATTGAGGTCCAACTCTATTAAACTGCACATCTCTATTTTATTTTGCACTCTGTGAAGATGGTTGCAAATAAAATAAAGGTCACATTATTTTATTGCTCGGCCCCTATTCATGGTTGGTGCATGATCATTGCAAAAAGTAGTTAAAGGGATTCATTGTGGGAAATTATCTATTATGGGTTCAAAATTCCAAGTAGCATGGAGGTCTACTGTCAGATTGTAAATCCATGTTTTTGAGAAAATTGAATATGGTATGTGCTTATAAGACTCTTCTGGGTCTGTTACCATCAAATTTCTCGATTCAATAAATATTTCTTATGGCTGCATGATGAAGCCAGTGTTGCATAAGTTCAAACTATAGGTTGCAGAAGTTTAAAGTTTAGGTTGCATGTTCTTGTAGCCTACATTTCTAGTTTAACTGCATTCACTTTTATCTACATTATCTTCATCTTTCTAGGTTGCATGATTTTTCAAAAGGAATTCTACTATCTACAAAGCTCTGTTGCACTCAACTCTAGCTTCTAATAGCCTTCTTCTTATCCTTGTCAACACAAAGACCATGAAGTTCATGCCTAGAAATCACTGAGTTCCTTTTCCCATACTTGAATAGGAGTTTCCTTTCTCCAAAGGATCAAAAAGAGAAAACGTGTCAAACATTTTCAAAGTTGAATGCTCACCTATGTATAGGTCCTTGAAAACTTTGATAGGAGATGACATCTTACACCCGTCAACTCAAATATTTATATTTCCTTTAGATATGGTGTAATTTTTTGTCTCTAATGTGTTGGATTTGAATCCAAACTATCAAGATATGATAAAAATTGCAAATGCACTCATTCATGATTTGTTCTTGTAGAATAATTCTCTACTTAAGATCATATAGAAGTAAAATTTCTGGAAAGGTGAAGCATATGTGGGTGGGATATTTTGTAGGCACTACTTACACCACAAGGCATGCTACAAAAATATCTACATTGCAATGAAATTATCTCTAGAATATGGCACACCTAGCCACTTATATAGAGCACTTCCTCGCCATCATTATGAAGAAGGGGATGACATGGAGAGAAACTTCAAAGCCAAATATCATTCTCTATCATTTCTCCTCACACATCACTATCACCAAGAAGACAATGTCAATAAACAAGGATCAAAATAAAAGGAGAAGGTGGAATCTACAGAGTCATAGGATGAGGAAGGAAACATGCAAGTTCAACAGATCATGCCTCTTCCACAAATTCCTGACATGAACATTACAAAAAATTCTCTTTGCACTCCACCAACACAACAGATCATGCACAAAGAAGGAAAGGTGGAGAGTTCATCTATAGGCAATACTTGATAACAATGTGCTCGACAATGAAAACTTTTTTCATATATGTTAATAGATATAAGCGTAGTGTCTACATATAGTCAGCAATCAACATATAATCAGTTGTTTTTTGTATGAAAAAAGTTGATATTTTGATTATTGCAAAGTCAAAATACAGTTAGTTGTCTTTTGCTAATGACAAGATGAAAATATCTAGGATTGGATATCTTGATCATTTCTATTTATTGTATAGGATGAATTGGAAATTATATTGGCAGCCATGAACAATGTTTTTGTAATCTATTATATTATATAAATATATGAAGTCAGACACAAGCCTTTTGTTTAAAAAAGAGGGGGTCTTGCATAAATATAGGTGTAAGAAATATCGTATCTCTTTAATTATAAAATACTAATAATTTTAAAAAATGGCCCATGAAATACTCACATGGAGAATTTTTTCCATTATTGTGTAGTGTTCAATGGGATTATTCTTATGAGACTGAAAAAATGTATTGGGTTTCTTATGCTCAAATATACATCTACATAGAACCACATCGATGCTCATTTTGTATAGTTTTCAAAATTTAGTCTATAGGGTGTTATGCATGTACCTATCAATCTCGATGATCCGACAATACCGGTTTACAATTTTTGGCCAAACTAGACATTGAATTAATTTTTTCTAACTAAATCATCACTTTCGGACACCTATAGTGGCTAAACCGTGAGGAACTTGAAGATGATGTAAACTAGTGATTTGTGACATTTTTTCTGTAGATTCTAAATATATTTTTTTTCTAAATTTATGGAATCAAATTGCACTTCTTTTTCCATCTCCTTGAAAAACTAGTTTTTTCAGTAAACACCATTTTGAAGGAGTGATGCTCAACGTATAACACATATCGTTTTTTCCATGAATGATAATTTTTTTTTTAATTTAGATTTGTTACTACGATATCTAGTGCTTCCAATTGGTTTTATAGTGTTTTATTGAATATTTTTCCTTAATATAGTTTCAAAGTCAAACCAATTACAATTCAAACATAGACATGCCGTATAACACATAATTTTTTTTTGTATTTATCAAAATTCAAGATTTTTTTTATTGGATCAAGGAATTCAATATCTGGTGCGCTCATATTTTTCAAAAAAAAATTTATAATCTTCTATTTTTGCACATGTGCAAAACAAAGAGCTTGATTTTAAGTGAAAAACCTACATTCACAAGAAATAAAAAATAAATATAATAATAAAATTAAAATTATACTTTTTGGAAGCTATTAGTAAGGACTACATACTTGCAAAAACTAAATTTTTAATGAATTCATTTGATCCTCCAAAAGGTAAATCAGAAGTGGATTTTTATCAACATTTTGATAGGTGTAAAAGAGACTCCATTATAGGTGTGGTTTAACACTAGCGTGGTTCTATCCAAGGGGTTTTGATATAAGGTGGTTTGATCAAACTCTCTTCAATTGGAATCCTTTGAATGAAACTTTTTAAGGCTTAAATCATTATATTTTAAAATAATATGTGATTTCAGTAAAAATCAAAATCTCCTAGAAATTGCAAACCAGCATTGTGGGATCACCCATCTATCACATATTTTTAGAAAATATAATGATTTAAGATTTGAATACTTCAATTTAAAGGATTCCAATTGAAGAGGGTTTGATCAAACCACCTTAGATCAAACCCCCTTGGATAGAACCCCACTAGTTTTAAACAATACATATAACAGAGTCTCCTTTATACCTATCAAAATGCTGATAAAAAACCACTTTTGATTTACCTTTTGGGGGATCAATTGAATTCATTTAAAATTTATTTTTTGTAAGTATGTATTCCTTATTATAAGATTCCCAAAAATAATAATTTTAAATTATTTATTTTTTATTTTTTGTGAATGTAGGTTTTTCACCGAAAATAAAGCTCTTTATTCTACACATGTGTAAAAATATTATATTACCAAAAATGAAATTTAAAAAATATGTTTTTTCTAGGTATTTATGTCTTTGATCCGTCAAAAAAATAAATTTGAATTTCAATAAATAAAAAAAGGGTTATATTGTATAAAGTCTACCTATGTCTAAATTGTAATTGGTTTGACTTAAAAACTTAATTAAAAATAAAATCTAATAACACACTATGAAACCAAATTAAAGTGCTAGATATCATAGTTACAAATCTAAATTCAATAAAAAAGGAATTTTATCCTTTATAGAAAAAAAATTATGTTGTATACGGTGAACACCACTCTTTAAAAATGGTGTTTACTATTAAAAACTAGATTTCAGAGGAGATGGAAAAACAAATGCAATCTAATTCCAAAATTTTAAAAATATATATTTAGAATCACTAGTTTGCATCATCTTCAAATTCCTCATGGTTTAGTAGCTATAGGTGCCTGAAAGTTAAGATTTTGTTAAAAAAAATTAGTTCAATGTCCAGTTTGAGCAAGAATTGTAAACCAGTATTGTGGGATCACCCATGAAGTTATATTTCTTGTACAATTTTCCATATCAATAGATCAATTTTTATCCTTTTTGTAGAAACTTAAAATATTCCCTAGTTTTATTCATCATCACTAAAACTATTATCCAATCTCTAATCCACTGATTTTATCACCTAGGCCTACTCACCTACACCTACTCCTAATTAACTTAGGACATATCCCTTTCACCTAAAGTATCACACTTAAATTAAATAATCCTATTATAACTAATTTATCACCTTTTCCATATCCTAAGAAATAAAAAATAAATAATTGTAGTTTTACCTTTTATCCACCTCATCTATTTGGCTAAATTAATTAAATAACATTATTATTTAACAAATCATATACTTACTTACCACTTTTAAAGATTAATGCGAACTTATGACCACTTTTCCTTTTGTTCCCATAATTCTCTAAACATATTCAAAGAATACTGACCACCTAAGAACACGTGTCCTTATGGTCACCTTATTCTCTCAACATATCATAAACTTATAGCCTTCTTAGGTGTATAAGTCCCTAAGTTCCCACATGCTAACAACTACTTAATTTGGCAAGTTCATCCTATCTATTCAAATTTTAACTACCTTCAACTCCACCCTCCACCTTTTCCTAGATCTTATAGAATTCCTCTCAATCATCTTCCACCCTTGATCTCACAATTAATATTACTAGTCATTCCCTATTCCCAAAATCTATAATTTCAAACATCCCCTTATCCAAATAAAACTAATTATCACTAATGCTAAGTATATGCCATCTAATTGGTGATCTTGAAGAAAGAAGCATCCACATCCCAATCCATCAAGAAGCAAATCAAACCACAATGGAGTCATTGAAAACATTTTATGGTGATTTTGATATTATGCTTTGTTCAATATCTCTTTTGTGTCTTGTACCTAGAGGTTTTTCATATTTTGAATACGGAGTTCACATACTAGTTTGGTTTCATTTCAACTTTCAAATCTAGGTATTACACTTGTATTTTTAGAATAATTTTATCTTTCTCAAAGAAAGAATCTTAATCATCTAAATTAGAAAATTTTAATATAGGTAAGAACCATATATGTATATTTAAATTATTATTCTTCATATATATTGATAGAGTTGATTTTATTTCATTATAAAAATAAAAAAAACAAAGGTATCCATACATGTTTATTTTTCTTATAAACTAGATTATTTGTTTTTCTACGTATCATACATGAATTTTTAAGAATTAAAATAATATCATAAAATTCATAAATAGAATTCAAATTTTAGGTCATCACTTATTTTATAGATCACAAGAACATGCAACATACCCAAGTATTTATTCTCATGGAGAAACCACTGCTTTATAGTGTCAATTAGACATAACTTCATTGTTCTGGGGGAGGTATTCAATTCCTCTCCTATATGCAATGACACATCATACCATCTTTTCAAATATTAGTAAAACTTTTATTTCATATATATTGCATGCTATGATTGATGGTTATGGATTTTGTGCTGTAAAGTAGCATATAGGGCATAAAACTAATTATTTTGTGCGCAAGTACAAATAATGGTGTGTGATTTTGAGCATGCATTGATATATTGAGGCATCATTTTAATATCCAAATTTCTATCCCTATTCCGAATTATGTCTTTTTATTAATGTTTACTTTAGTATGCATAAATCATCTAGATTCACATGTACACTAAGGTTTTGGTGGAAGGGGAGTTAAAGAGGTTGTGGTATGTAAGGAATAAAGTGCATACAAAACCTTCATTTATATCAAATTGAGCAGATTCCATAAATATATCCTCATTGAATCTAGTTCAACAAATTCGGTGCATTAATAGACTCCCTCCCGAAACCCACCAAATATTTGACACTATAGATTTTCTTGATATAAACCAATCCAAATCCACATTTATTTCCAAAATAGGAGTAGGCCACACAATATGCGCTACATAACCTCATTGAAATTTCAGATTTGTTGCTCCTAAGTCAACCTTCCAAGAATTGAGTCATAACTTCATTGGTTGACAAATATTTATAAGCATTCCTAGGTTACTAGATAGCCAACTAGAAAACAGCTGGAAAATATCAATTATAATCAAATAAAGCCTATATATTTGATTCACAAGCACTCTTAAGACACATCTCTATATGTACACTAGTTCATCAAGTCTAAATATTATAATGCTAGTGATACATCGTTTCATATCTAGATGCTTGACTTGTGACTAAGACAAGTCCAAGCTTTCTTCTATTGTCTTGAAAGGAAGCCCCATTCTAATTTTTAGCACAACCTCCTTTCACCAATCGCTTAGAAGATGAGAGCTTGAAAAATCTTAAAGGATCATTTTCAGAACCAAGTTACACCAAACGAACCATCCTACATAACACAATCTTATTGAATACTTGATTGCATACCATATTGCTATATACTCCTATTGTAGTCTGAACAACAACATTATCTCATTACAAGCTAAATAAATAATACAACTTTATTTACATAAATCCAATCGTATTAAACTTTTGTTGCACTATTCTAATCATTCAACTATATCCAAATCTTGAGTTTTAATCGCCGAGTATAATACACTAAGAAATGAACATTAAACATCACATTTGTATGACATAAAATATATAATATATTTGTATCCTCAGAAACTATTCAATTGTCAACTCATATATGTTTCTTATGAAAGTTGTAAGCCACTACGTGACAATTCCGATCTCACCGAACTTAATAAAATAGAAAAATCAAGAGGCATTGGTCAACAAATACTTACCAAGTTCTTCACATTCCCTACCCAGTTCACATATGTTTTATATGAAACTGGTTTATGTTGCCCTTGATCACCGGTACAGTCCCCACTCGTTGTTTACAATAGTTATCCCCCCATCTACAACAAGATTATGGCCGCTTACATATTTGGATCCCTCACTCGCGAGGTACAGAGCAGCCTCTGCAATATCCTCCACTTCAAGCGTTGCTTCCTTAAAGTTGGCCCGGCTATAAAGCGATGCCACCATTTGGGCCTTCTCCTCTGCTGACGGCCTCTTCCCTATGTACTGAATTACCATATCTGTGTCAACACCAGAAGGAGAAATACAATTCACTCTGATACCATATTTCCCCAGCTCGGCTGCACCGTTTTTAGTCAAGCCTATAATTGCATGCTTTGAGGCAGTGTAAGAATAAGTAGCAGTTCCTCCCAATACACCTGCCATACTACCTGTTGAGATAATGCAGCCCCTTTTCTTGGGAATCATAACGCGGGCTGCGTGCTTAATTCCGTGCATTACCCCTTTTACATTTGTGTTCATCACTTTTACATTTGTGTTCATCACTCGCTCAAACTGCTCCATCTCATACTCTGCCACGCTCCCCTTTTGGATGTTGGTGATTCCTGCGTTATTAAACATTATGTCTAATTTTCCGTGCTTTTCCATGGCTAAATCCACAGCTGCGCTTACATCTTGCTCTTTGGTTACATCACAGTGGATATATCTCACGCATGGAGAAAGGGATTCCGCAACTTTTGTACCAGAGTCATCTGCAATATCTGCAATTACGACTTTGGCTCCATGACTGGCAAACAGCTTAACAGTGGCTTCACCAATTCCTCCTGATCCGCCAGTGACTACTGCAACCTTGCCTTCCAGTCTGTATTTTACAAACACTTTTCGTAATTGTCTGAAAAATCTTAATAAACTATGATGGTATTATCAAGAAATTGAGATAACAGTACAGGGTTACAACCCTAACAAAAGGGCTTGAAAAAGAGAGGAAAGAAAGAAAATTCTAATTACCTTTTCAATATAGCAGCTGCAACCGTTCCTGTAGAGGATGATTCGCCAGTTACAAATATCCTTCAAACAAGCTTTAGAAGAGGCGGCCTTGCAGAATATATGTTACAGATGCGACATTCTGTAATCAAATGTGTGTGAGGATACCTTCACAGCTCAAGTCAAGTCAAACTGAAAACCATTATTTATTGATTGTTTCTAGTCAAAATAGATAAAAGAAAATTAGTATTATTAATAATTTTTTCATATGTGTAGACTATTATTTTATAAATGATAATATAGACATTTATTGATTAAAGGAAAAATAGTAGAAAAATCTAGTGCTGAGTGTATCAGCACTATAAATATATTAAAAATAACAAAACTTATTTTAGAGTTAGAAGTGGTTAATTAGGAGATATAAGAGAAATAATTCACAATTTAGATTATTTGAAAATGAAATGATAGATTTAAGGTAAAATTATTGAGAATGATTAAATTCAAGGTATTTAGTATTATTTATTACATTCTGAAATATAATTGTTATACATATATTTTTATATTGATGAACATTGTCTATTTTATTATTTTGAATGTAGGTGAATTTTTGTGTGGTATATTTAATGTTAAAAGTGGGCATGTAATTTAATTTATACTTATTTTTATGGGTATTTATTTTTAAAAATTGGTTATGTATTTCTTATTTTATATTTTAATTCAAACTAATAATATGTGAAAATTATTTACATTAGTTATATGTTTGTAGAAATGATTTCATAACATAAAATTTAAATTCATATTATAAGTCTATTTCTTTCCCCTCTACTTAGTCATTATTTGTCAAATTGAATTACCAATCATTTTACTTGCATCCTTGGAGTTGTATATTCAAAGACTAGCCATAATTCATTTATACATCTAGTGAATCAATGGAATGAGCAATTCTTGCACACATCAATGAGTACAAAATGAAATATTTAGTGACATTAATACTACATCACCTTTCTAAGGCATATTGTACGACTACCAATTATCTTCAATGATTATTCAAAATTACCACCCTCACATCCTTATAGAGTTTAACACAAGGGTAAAACTATCAACATCACATGCGAACTCCTAACTACACAAACAAGTTTGTATGTAAGTTTAAAAGGAGGAAAATAAGTTCCAAACCTAGAAGTCACGAAGATAATATTCAAGATTGCAAGATTTACTTCACAATTGCACCAAGTAGATCCCCATCTATGCAAAATTGATTGAGATGGAAAATTTAGTTTTTTATAGATTATGGCTCACTTGAGTAGTACGCCCTAGTTTATTTTATAAGAATGAGTCAACTTGGGACAACTAAGAGAATGCAAATCTACATTGAACTAGGAGCTATGTATCTTGTACTTTTTTACTACTAAAATTATTTGAGTTAGCCTCCTAGGTGTTGTTGGTTTATTTGACTCACTAAAAAACTTAGGAAAATTGTTGACTTATAGTTTCCACAGTCCATGGTATTGTAGTATGCAATTTCTGATTTTGACTGTGTAATATTTTTTTCCTCAAAGGCATTTAAATCAAACTACATCATCCATCATCAAAAACATAGAAGATAAGAGAGTAGAATTGTAGAAATGTCAACAGACCAAGTTAGGAAAAGTGCACAACATTCTTTATCTCTACTAGAGAGAGTTTTATCACCTACAAAAAAAATGTAATTTCACACGGTCTATTTCACCATGTCATGACTTTATTGGGCAGCTTAGTGATCATTTGTTTCTATTGAAATTATACTTAAATTTTTACTTCAAAGAAAACTAATTATAGATACTGAATGCATTGATTAGGAAAGTAATAGTTCAATTTACTTTTTAATTAATTCTTATGATTAGATAAAATTTTAATTTTTCATGTCTAGATCACATGCCAAACCTATTTGCGTTCCTAATCTAGGCAATAATCTAAGAAGTTGTAAAATAAATAAGGCTAAGTTAAAAGAGGTTTGTCTATTTTGTAATGAACTATCTCCTAAAACTACAAAGATGATAAAACCCTAGTTAGGTAGTTTTTATTGAAAAAAATTTCACTCAATCAGGAAGATAAAGATACCTAAATGTTGAAGGAATTTGGATAAGAAAAGAAAAATATAGTGAACTATTATATTGCACATGTAGATCTCACACAGTACCTCCAAAGTCTCTAATTCGATTTATTCAACATTAATAACATGTAGCATTCAATTAATCTCAAGAAAATTATGAAAATTTAGTTAAAAACAACTTTGATGCTGATTTTGAGAACTTTGAAAACAGAAAAACAACTCTAAAATTCTAAAATATTATTCAATAATTAGGCCTACAACATTTTCTAAAATGTCGTTCTATCTATTTGAAAACAATAGTGACAAAAACTTGGTAAAATTATTGAGTTTTGAGTTCACATTATTAATTGTGATAAAATTGATCCCAAGGTCTAAAATGAGGCATATTTAATATTTACAACTTGAACTCCATAATTGAAGAACTTCCCCTTATCTCATCTTCTTGTGAAAATAAAATGTTAACATAATTTGCAACATCAATTTAACATTTTGTAACACATATTAATGAATAATTTATCCTTCATCTAGGTAATTGTGTTACAAGTAACAAGAACCAAATCCTCATTGATATTACATATGGAAATCTTATAAGACGTCGAAATTCCTTATGGAAAATTTTGATTCTCATTAACTATTTGGTGTCATAAACTAGGTGATCAACTCTTGGGTAATAAATTTTTGGAAGCTTGAGTAGTTTGTGAGTTGTTTTGGGTGCTGTCATTGATGTCAACCCCTTGTATGAAGAGAATGTTGGAATTTTGTTGCTGTTGATAATTTCAACCCCTAACATTGGATTTTTTTAAAGCTTGGAGTTGTTGGTATTGATGTCAACACAATGTTGGTGTTGTCATTGGTGTCTTACTTCAATATAGTTGCAGAGTTGTGTTTGGAGAGATAGTTGGATGTTGCTATAGTTGATGAGAGATGTTGTAGATGTGTTGTAGAGATGTTATTATTTTTACTAATGTAGTTGGTTTACTTGGTTTCCAAGTGCTTTTGAGAAAATTTGAACAAAAGAGAGTTCACTGTGATAGTGTCATGTTCAATGTTTTTCTCTGCATTTCTTCATGATTGAAGAAATGACTGTGTGGTTTGGATATGATGGTTAGAATTTTTTAGAGGTTCTATATCTAGTGTTTCAAGTTTTGGAATATTTTGTAGTTAAAGTTGTTTTTGATAGTATTTTTTCTTGTGAATCAGGGTGTTTGGGAGAAATGAGATTGTTCCATATTTCTTTGCACTAAAGGTTCTTGTCTTGCAGATCTGGAAATGTGCTTATATATTCTTTATCTACCTTCCCTTGAAGTTCTAGGACTTGTTGTGGTGTTTTTCAAGGTTGTTTGGTGTGTTGGATGTTTGTGCTAGTGTGTTTGGTTGCACAAAATGATGGTTTTCTCAGCTTCAAAAGGTTGTAGCAGAGTTGCAGAATATTCCAAGATGTATGGCTATTATGCAGTGTTGGTGTTTGGTACACAATATTTTTTGAGACCTGGAGAGGTGTGTTCAAAGTCACTTGTTAGTGTTAGTGTAGGTTTGGCTGACCAAGCATGCTAGAGCTAATTGCAGAGGATGTTTATTGTTTTTGGAAGCGTTGAGAAGTCTTTTAGTTTAGATTTAGGTCCCAATTAAGTTGTGGCATGGTATCCCTTCACCTATTTATATTTTGGAAATGTTAGGTGCTGATCTATTTGATATTACATGGTTGAGGTGCATTCATTTATTTAAGACCAACCTAATTGAGAATTTTTTAGGTCACAAATGTTATATAAACACAAGGTGAGTTTTTGTGTGGATTAAGAAGAGAATGTCTGTGATGCAAAATACGTGAAAGTGATCAAGTGTGGTGATCTGAGTGCGAGCCTTAATTCAAATGACTCCCAACTGAATTGAACAAAAGGTGTCTACATTTTAGTCTGTTGGATGAAGTTTTTGTGCTTTATTGGAATTGTACCTTTGACATAAGAGAGATGCATTGTTAGTAGTTCAAATTGGTAGTGAGACACCCCTTTTTCTATTTTCTTTCTTTTGGACATTGAGTCCATTAGTAGTGAGCCTATTGTATTTGGTGTTGCTATTACTTTATATCATGAGCTAATCCTCATTGTGGATTTTCCCTTCTTGGGTTTTCCATGTAAATTTGGTATTCTTATGTGTTTGATGTGTTTTTATTATTGTTTTATATGTTTACATTCTACTAATGTATGATACGGGTTTAAGGGGTAATGAATATTTGAATGTTAATGAGGGTTTTGATGTTTTAATGTACAATTAATTCACCCCTCCTATCAATTGTCTTGTGCATCTAATAATTGTTATTAAAGTAAGGTACCTTGGAAGAAACTTAATCACTTGAGGTAGATTCATATGATGCGTAGGAAGGAGGCTCCCTTGTTTGATGGGATGAATTATCCATTCTAGAAAACCAGGATAGAAGATTTCTTTATTTACCTAGTGTAGACATCCAAAAATAACATTATGCATTCCACTGTAACTAACATCATGCATTCGTTTCTTCTACTAATCAATTAAAGCAATTTATTGATTTAATCCTAAGGTTCATCAAGTTTAATTAAATAAATCAAATTATTTAATTAAGTTCCTAAGGTTCTTCTTATTTGATTTAATAAATCAAACTGATTTAAAATCAAATATCAAATCCCTAAAATCCCCTAAGTTAATTAATCTAAATTAATTAACTTCTAATCATGATTAGCATTCTCTAGCTTTTGACTCAACTAGAGTCAAATCTAAACTCCTAACTAACCCACCCACTTGCATCAATAAATCAATTTATTGATTTATTAAAAAGAGTTATTTTCCCTCAATAACTCTCATCTTTGACTTTTTTGAACAAAGATTATTCCCCCCAAAACCCTCAACAACATGCATTTATTGACATTTTTCAAATTTGAATGGGCACATTGGCCAAAACTTGCACAAGCTTTGACCAATCCCATCATGCCAAGTGTCTCTATTCTATTGGAGGGGATTTAGTCCCACATTGGCTAAACTTGGCCTCTCTTCTCTCAACTTCTTCTATAAAAGCAATGCATCTTCTCTCATTTTACAACACAATTTGAAGGTATCTAAACTATAGGCAACTTGAGCTCATAGCAACTCATTGTCTATCTCATTTGGCTTAGAAAGGGATTGGGAAAGGGCTCTCTCACATCTTCATGGAGGGCACCAATCCATCATAGAATAGGTTGTATTTCCTTTTCTCCATGCATGTTTGGTTTAGCTTTAGCATTTTGTTTCGAGTAAATGAACTATATTATTCTATGAAGATGGCTGAATCTACACAATCAATGTGTAAGATTTCACCATCCTACAAATGGCGCTAGAAGGAGGGCCAATATTTGGTTGTTGATGAAATCACCATGTTAATAGTGAAATATTTCAAATGATTTGTGTTTTATGTCAATTTTATTCGAATCACAATGTTTTGGATGCTAAATAACATAAATTTTTCTTATTCTCAGATTTATAAGAACACTATTTTTTATCACTATCTTATTCTTGCAATGGATACTATAGAAACTGTCAGGGAACCTATAATCTGAGTTCATTTTTCATTTTTTTCTTTTATTTTGGGGTACCATGATCATGTGTGGGAAGGTTATTTCAGAAGTTGTATGTTGCAGATTTGGCAACATAGAATCTGCTGCCATCGTATTAATAGCTTTATCATCTCAAGAGTTCCATAATATCAGATCCAAAGGATACAACATAGTTATATTCTATTATCTTTCAAAGCTTTGAGCTGAAGTTTTTTTTTATATATATCGTGCACCTTCCCTATTTGCTGGCAAAGGCCATGGGTCAAGCTCTATACTTTTTTTTGGTGCATTTTGATTAAAATTTTGTGTCTTTGTAAGAGGTGGTCCATGTCTTGGAGTCGTTGATTTATTTGTAGTTAATATCTTTAGGCATTTGGTCAGAAAGAAAACATGCCTTTTCTAGGCGTCTACATTTTCTTCTTCTTTTTGTCTATCCTCTCTGCGTATTTACTAGCGTAGCCACAACTACCCCAAGTTTTGTGGCCGAGCAGTTCATGTGTCTTGTATATGATTGCACGTATTGTGTACAAGTTTATCAGGGTAGTTGGAAATGTAAGTTCTCTCAAAGAACTCTTACATCGTTTATGCTTCGTTGGATGTTCCAATGCCTCCATCTTGGCACAGACAGAGATATTATGCACTTTCCAAAGTCTCGTTGAAGGTTGTGATTCTCCCCTCGACTTTTATACGAAAAGATGAATGGTAATGACAGTGGCTGGGTAGATCGACAGAAAAGGAATTTCGAATGGAAAATTAAAATGTTTGAATTTTGGAAGTAAAAATGTGTTGACTGGTAAGAGGTTGAAGTAGACAAGTGTTGTTATTGCATTTTGGTACTTTATTTGAGTCATTCATACCAACTATGAACACTGTTAATATTGTGAGAATCAAGAGAACTGATTCTTTGAGTTATTGCTCATGTCTTCTGCAAAGCTCGCATGAAATATTTCTGTTAAAATCTGTGCACAAAATTGCGTACATTTCAAACACTTGACTGTTTTATTGACCCCAGGATATCACAAAATGTTTCACATAATCTTGTGTATTGGTTGAAACTGCGGACTTCTTAAATTTTGTGGTTGGTGTTTCAAACTCTTCCCGCCTAACATACGTTCCATCAAAGAGTAAATGTATTTCACACCTACCGATTGTGTTAGACTGAAATCCTTTAAGAAAGCATTTACTTACGCTTGCCTGTTTCCTTGCTTACTTGCTATTCTTGTCATACACCTGCCAACTGCATCTTGCGTAAATACTTTCTTGTACGTTAATGCACATTTTCTTTAAGGAGATGTATCAAACAGTTCACTGCCTTCATCACGTCAAAACAATTCACTACCTAGTCTATGCTTCCGAACTTTGGATCCATAAATGGTGTCTTGTCAAATGAATAGCATTTTTTTTTTCACTGTTTGGTTGTTGATAGATAGAGTGCATTATTTAAAATTGATCTCCTTTTCATAATTAATTCTTTTGACTTTCGCTTGGCAACGAATTTGTGATGATTGTTTCTTGACAGCGAACTGGAAATCTCATTCATCTTTATGGCATAGAGTCTGTGGTTTCCGTCATGTTGTATTTCAGTCTTTCATTGGTCTATTCTGATGATAGTGAACTTTATCCTTGGTGGCCATTATGACGCCTGTGTTTCTCATTTATCCACCTACAAATGCACAGATCCAATGTCCAAAGCAAAGAAGTAAATAGAGATTTATCTTATCATCGTATGTTTCTATGGTTGAGAGTAGCAACCCTTATGAAGTCATAGGTGTACGTTGTCATGACCCATACCGCGTCGCCCTCTCATAATGGTGATCATTGTCAATAAGTTAAAGAGCTGCTCTTTATCTGGAAGTGTCTTCCCAGTGTCAAAAGTCAGACCACGGGGTGTAAATCTACTTTCTCTGTTGTAAGCCAGTGATTCCAGGGTTGTAATTCTATCTAATCAGAATGGTATTCTTTATATTTAGTTTTAAATAGGGATGTGACCTTGATGTATCGGTCTATGAATTCGATAGGTACAAATCATTATGGCTGTGAAATTTTCTTTTACATCATATCCTTTTGAATTCAATCCCTGGCATTGGCTGTATTTAAAATGTTTAAAACTAGAGATGGCATCAGGAAAACTATTCATGGTTAAGTAGCGCTATTTATTTCTAGACTTGGTCGATGTGATAAGGGAATCACAAAGTTTCAATGCAAGATCAGGTTGTCATTAATATCACATCTACATTAAAATGCTCTTATAAACTTGACCAATGTTATTTTTGCAGGCATCCTCACTATCACTGACAGTAACAACCGAATTCTAGAAAGATTGAGGATGTTACGTTTTTCAACTAAAAGGGCAGCGGATGAATCAATATTATTACCCACCAATGTTGCATTGAATATTGAAATCTTTGAGGATTGCACTAGGGGAGTGCTTTAATATCGATGTCTCACCAATGTTGCATTGAATATTGAAATCTTGGATTGTAAAGTGGCCTATGGGTCATTGATTGTCACTAGCTAGAATGCATTCAAAATTAAGGATGTCAACTCATAGGCATTAAAATTATGTTTTTTCCCAAATTAGGAGATCATTAATGCTTGATTTAGACTTACCATGTAAACTTCCACAAAAGGGAAACTCTTGCATTAAAAGTTATCATTTGAGAACATTTGTTTTGTGTATTCATTATGACAACTTATCATTAATTTATTAAGATGAATTTCATCCCTAAGTGCATAACCTTTTGAACTTCTTTTTTCTATATAGGTACATGGATAAAGGTTGAAATCAAGATGTTGAAAACAAGGTTCAAACATCAAGATTGAAGTTGAAGGTTGAAACTAAAGGTTGAAGGAACAAGGTTAACATCAAGGTTGAAATCAAAGTGGACATTTGAAGACAAGTATTTAAATTGAATGAAGGTTAGCGTTGGAGGTTGACATCAAACGAAAACAAAGGCCAAGTGGAGTTGGAAATTATATTTTGAAACCAAAACTTGAAAAGCATTTTTTAATGCTTGCTTCAACAATCTTGGAGCTTCCACTTACTACCCTTTTTTTCTGTTTTTAGCTAAGTCACCTTTCGATTTGGGCTTAAAATCAATCAATGACTTGATCTTTTCAAAGTTGGTTAAAATTGAATCTTAGATACTTACTAGATTTCAATTTGGGATTAAAATTGAACAAGGCAACTTCACATTTCAATTGGTGCATTTAAAACGAACTCATCATTGCTTTGAGGAATTTAAAATTGAACATGTGTACTTTGTGTTTTGTAAACTTTTTTGCAAAGTAGTGTCATTTAAAAGGGTGTATGCACTTCTCTCGCGCTTCACGGCGATCTTGAGAATCAAAAGTCTTTTTGATGACCCTAAGTTGAATAAAAGATTGCCTCCACACTTCGATTTGGGATTTAAAATTGAACAAAACATGCGATTGTGAGCACGATATATTGCGGAGGTTCTCCCCTTTGTTTTTCAACAAGGGTTGTGTGAATGACGGAATATGTTAGCTCGCTTTTGTTTAACTTAGAGGGCCTGCCTTGTGGGAAAAAGTAATCACCCAAGGGAATGACCCAACCGGGAACATGCTAAAGCCAAGCGACTTCCACTTGGGATATAAGTGTGGATATTGGAACAGAGGCTAATATCATGAGGATTATTCCGATGAGATGGATAGCAATGGACTCTCGCCGACGTTGGATAATCCCCCACGAATGGAATGCCCGAATTAGAACCCTTGTTTAGAAATTGGCCAAAACCTTATCAATCTTGTTGGTGCAAGAGGTCATGTCCTCTGAAGCCACCCCACATAACATGCGGTCTTGTTGTGGAAATGGAAAGTATTCCATGGGAGATTCATGGGTACTAATGCTTGGCTGACCTGAATAAGTGAGTGCCGTGGAGGGGAGCTAGTGTGGTCAAGCATTTAGCCATTCGCACAAGATATGCGCAGCTGGATTTATCCAAGTGGGAACCCAACAAGGTATTGTCTCATCAACCTAGGAGTGTGAAAGTGCTTGGAAAAAAAAACACATTGCTTGATCTTGAAAACATTTGGAAAACAAACATACACAAAAACCTTGAAATTTCAAACACCTTGTGGGGAACAAATACCTATTGATGAACTTGCCCACTCTTGCTTTCCCTAGGAATCACATTCCTAGAGGTTTCTAAGTGTGCAAATTCTATCATCATTTGTTTCCAATAAGGATAAACATAAGGAACTTTTGCCCTATTTTCCTCGATTTCCACACAAAGGACATTGTGGGATGAGAAAGAGAATGGGACACTAGACATATAGTTTGAAAACCTAAGCAAGCAAGTGTCTTGGATAAAAAGAACCTCATTTAACCAAGATAAAGAGATAAATTGGATTACACATGTGTTTTCTAACATCATTTCCCACAAGATCAAAATCCCAAAGCCAAAGTTCAAGAAGCTTAGTCTAAAAGCTCGTGAGGAACGTCTTGAGAGACTTTTCGAATTCAGGGAAAGATTGGTTTATAACTTTTACAGAAAAGCCTCAAGGAACAATCCAGCATTATATGCATTTTATTGTCAACAAAATCCTGAATTGTTTCAAAGGTTTGCATTTCTCCCATAGGAAGTCAAGCATGTTTTTCAACACCTAGGTTTTGTAAAGAGAGAGTCACATCTAGGTTAAGGTTCAAGATCAAAGTTGTCATTCCCATTCATTCATCCATCAAATCAAAGTCTCATTTCATCATCAAACCTTTTTGAGAACTCTAGAATCAACCATCACACTAAACTTAGAGGGCTAAATCAACATCATCATATCTTGGCTTAACACACTTAGCCAACATAGTCTCAAATCATTGAACAAATTTTCTTTGAGATAACACAACTTCTTAAAGTCTATTAGTTCTCCAAAACATTGGCATAACACACTTTGTCAATTCATCCACTTTTGTGCAAGTTCCCTTAGGATAACACAACTTCCTAGGGAAAACAACTTCACAACCAATCTAGTTTGACTTAACGCATCTAGTCAAATTATCACATTCAAATCAAATCAAAAGCCCTTTCAAAGTTTAGCACATATATTCAAAAAATTTTCCAAAGGTTTCATTCACTCATCTCATCCGTTTTAACCCATCATCATCATCACCATCTTTGATCTTTTAGCTACCCTAGTTCTTCTCTTTTTGGACTTAAAGGATTAGGATCGAATAAATCCCTATTTTTATGGTCCAAACAAGATCTCAACACAAGAAGGACATGGAGAATATCAGAGACATATCAACTTCTATGGACATGAGTCATCTAAATATCGAAGTGAACCTAGCAGGATCAAGCAATCCCCCAAGCAACTCTCCCGTATCATCACAAAATCTTCAAGAGGAGAGTCATCAAGAGGACGACATAAATGAAGACATAGGGATGACACCAGAGGAAATCATGGAAATGATTCAAAATCCTAAGAACCATAAAATTGTTAGTGCTATGTTCAAATGCATAAATTCAATAGAAAGAGGAGGGGACATGCCCCCTCCCAACCTTAACACAAGCACTAGTGCAGTTGCATCCCCGTTGTCAAACATCAATCAAGAAGTACCTTGCATCACCTCAATCATCACACCAACCTCCCCGATTGTGAACAAGGGGAGTGCCATGTTCCAAGAATTGCAAGAACACCGCCTTGTGGCTAATGAAGAAGCAATCATCACCCCTACATTTATTCCGGAAAACTCATTTCACCCTTACATCCCACTCACATTTCATAATCCCGCTGGTTCATCCTCATTTCACGCCACACCAGCTTATCAATTGAACATACCAACTCCCCCACCGCATGAGGAAGTTGGTTTGCTTGGAACGACAGAAGCTATCAATCCTTTCTCTTTCCAAAGTGGTGCGTCATCCCTTCCCCCGCTTCCTTTCACATCTGCATCACCTCCTAGAATAGGTCTTCCACCTTTAACCATGGAAAATTTTGCTAATCCAAGCAATCCGACCACCACTTTGAACTCGCTTCTTTTTCCCATATCCTCACAACAAATTGCAACCATTCCTGTCACCACGGTTAATGCATCTATTGGTCCTCAAGTCTCCCAAAGCATGCCTCATCAAGGACCAATTGTCTCAACCACCCCACCCACAACCCAAATCACAGTCACAACCACAATCCCTCCACCCACCACGACAGTTGGCATGATTCCTGCTCCACCACCAATCCCACCGCCAAAGCACAACATGACCAATTCATTCTCCATCATGTTGCAAAAAACCCAACAAGCTGCCCACCAAAAGGCACTCCAAAAACAACAAGTTGCACAAGCGCAGGTGCAAGCTCAAGCTCAAGCACAAGCCGCACAAGCGCAAGCACAAGCTCAAGCTCAAGCACAAGCCACACAAGCGCAAGCACGAGCTCAAGCTCAAGCACAAGCCGCACAAGCGTGAGCACAAGCACAAGCTCAAGCTCAAGCACAAGCCGCACAAGCACAAGCACAAGCGCAAGCGCAAGCTCAAGCCCAAGCTCAAGCTCAAGCCCAACAAAAGACAGAAGCTCAATACCAAGCGCAATTACAAGCAATCCACCTGCAAGCCTACCACCAAGCCCTGCAAGACTTTCAGGCACAACACCAAGCTAAACAACAAGCTTTATTGGCACAACAGCAGCTCGACCAACAACAAGCATTGTTGGCAAAACAGCAGCTAGACCAACAACAAGCGTTACTAGCTTAGCAACAACTTGACCAATAGCAGGCTTCATGGGAACAACAACAGATGGACCAATAGCAAGCGCTATTGGAACATCAACAGCAAGATCAACAACAAGCGTTGTTGGCACAAATGCAAGCTTACCAACAAGCCCTAAACGCACAACCAAGCTCACAGCAAACGCCGACCAGTACGCTCCCCACCCATCAAAACACCTCCAACACCTCACCACTCATTCATCCCGCCCCCCAAGCCAAGCAAGGATGTCGCAACACAGATCAAATTGCTTTCGCAGTAGGTGTTGGACTTGCAAGCAGGAAAAACCACAAGGACACCAGGCAACTTGTGCCCTTATCCGTTCGATAGAACTCTCACCATGGTACCGTTTCCAAAGGGATTCGAGATCCCAAAATTTGATAAGTACAATGGAACGGGAAACCCTGAAAACCACGTCAGGGAATTTCAGGTGCACTGCATGGAAGTCGCATATGATGACACGTATCTAATGCGGCTCTTCCCCCGAAGCCTGACTGGTCCAGCTATGGAATGGTTTTCTTGCCTACCCACGGGCATTAAAACATTCGAGGAAATTGTGGAGGCTTTCCTTAAAAATTACGCTTTTAATATGGGTGCGGATGTCAGTTTAGAAGAACTATCTACACTCAAACAAAGAAGAGGAGAGTTATTTGCATCCTTCTTGCAAAGATGGCGATCCAAGGCCAATCAGAGCAAGTGGGCCATGCCAGAGGAACAACAAGTTTGCACCATCATAGCCAACTTAGATGAAAACCTGGCGTTCTACCTAAAAATGCAATGCATCACATCTTATGATCAACTAATTCCAAAAGCGCTTAGCATCGAAAGAGCCCTTACTGCGCAAGGAGGCGCACCTACATTCACTCCACCACAGGATAACCGCCCATCCAACAACTACAATGATAAACCTCGAACATGGTCGAGGAACAAAAATATCACGAACGACGGTGTGGTTGATGCTAAGGTAGTCATCAGTGCTCCTAAACAAAATACCCAAAATCATCATCATCCGCAAACTCATAACCACAACAATGTGCAGGCTAATGCGGTAGTAGCACAGTCACAACCACCTTCCACTAGCCAAGTCAACAATGTGGGTAATCAAGGAGGACCACCTCCCCCCAACAAGTTTCCCCCCAAGAGGAAGTTCACAGCCCTTGGCGAATCGATTGAGTCTGTCATGAAGAAATTGGTCAAAGAAAACCTAATCAAAATTTCTAACTCCGAACAATACACAGAGCCCATGACCAAACCGCCGTGGTACAACGAGAATCTCCTGTGTGACTTCCACAAAGTTAAAGGACACACCACCGCCAACTGCATGAGACTCAAGAATATCATCCAAGACCTCATCGAGGATAAGGTCATCAACATCGAGCAGCCGGCCGGAAACCAAGACCTAAAAATCTACACGAATCCGATGCCGAATCATAATCAAGGAAATAACCAAGGGAATAATAAGGGTAAACAAAAGTATGCTAGTGCCAATCTAGTATACGAGGAGATTGTCGGATGTGTCGATGAGTTGGTCACTGTCATAAATATCAAGGGAACCAACAATGACTATGGAGTCACCACACGAGGCGGAAAAGTTACCATTGCCGGGGCACCTGCTAAGACCCCCATTACCAACACAAAGGCCATCCCCTATGATTACAATGTAATTGACCAACTGAAGAGAACACCCGCACAAATATCCATCATGGAATTACTAAAAAAATTCGCCGCTCATCGACAGATCCTGGATGAAGCACTAGCTGCCTCTATCGTCGCTGCTACCCTTGACACAGAGCAATTTTAGGCTATGGTAGGTAACATCGTTACCCCGAATCTCATCACATTTTCGGACCAAGATTTCCCCTCGCAGCCATCTCATAACCGGGCACTTCACCTCCAAATCCTAGTTCATAAAAAGAAAGTCAAGCGAGTCCTGGTAGATGGTGGTGCAGGTCTTAATATTTGTTCTCTGAAACTTATAAAGAAATTGGGATTCACCGAGGATTCCATCAATAAAAACAAAAGTATCACCATAAGAGCATATGATGACCAAGAAAGAGTGTCTCAAGGCACTATCAAGATCCCCATCCAAGTGGGGCCAGCAACCATGGAAACAACTTGTCAAGTTCTTGACCTTGATTTGCCATACAACATTCTCCTGGGACGCCCATGGATACACGGAATGAAGGCAGTGGCCTCAACCTATCATCAGTGCATTAAGTTCTCATATCAAAATGAGGAGATTACCATATATGGGGATCCCGAACCTTTCGCCTATTGCAAAAACTTGGAAGCCAAGTTTTACAAAATCCCTCAAGTACCTAAAAATGATGAAGGCCCATCCACTTCATACATAGACCCAGCTAATCTCGCCTCCACTTCTGCGACAGAGATACCCGCCATCCCCAACATATCCGAGATCAAGAACATGATACAGGACAATGGATGCGGTGATTATAGAATGAAGAGAAATGCTTTTGTTGTAGGAGAGTTACCACAATCTCCTAGATCACATGGGCAACCACAATTGACTCAAACACCTGTCCGCACTAGAACAGAACCCTCTGGATTCCACAGTTGGGGGGATCTCAGTTAGGAAAATGTAGATGAGGAGGACATCACAAACACTCTGTACCAAGATGAAAGACCCACTCCCACCCTACCCATGGAGGAAACAAACAGAGGGTTACAAATGATGTTCGGCATGGGCTATAACAGGAATGAAAGCCTAGGAAGAAATAGTGATGGACGGTTGGAGCCCATCATTGTAGAAAGAAGAACGCAGAACCTTGGCCTCGGCTGTACCCCTTCGAGTATAACTGTGCATGGTAGAAGTGTTCCTAATAGGGCAGTCAGGTCCTCTCCTCAGGTCTCAGCAACTAACCTTAGATTACCCGTGTTCACAGGCCTACCTCTCGATAACTTCACATTTGACATAACTAATGTTTGTAGTAGTAGTGACAACGATGACACCATAGGTGGCTTACCTAGGCTCTTTGAAGATTCCACCTTATTGATGATTAGTGTCTCACCCGCTGAGCCAATCCAACAAACCCACCAAATCCACTTGGTGTACCCCCAACTCATCGATCACGACCAACGAGGACTGCCGATTCTAGACTCATTCGAAAACGATGAGGCTCTCTCCGAATTCATGGGACTAAGGGATACTGTTCCATGTGGAGATCACAAGGCAAGATTTGATATCACTCTAGACACACAAGCATACTATGGGGAGACGATTGAGTCTTTCAGTCACAAAAGAAAAAGAATAAGCTTAGAGTTATTGAGTGAAAACCACACTGTGGCACTCTCTAACCATAAAATAGTAAAAATAAAGGACGCATCCAATGGAAAAAATCTCTCTGAGGCGCCAGAGGATGAAGGATTCAATCTCCCCCCTACTGCTCTACACCAGGAGAAGTCAACAGTATTGGCAGAACAGTGCAACCCAGTCAACTTAGGAACAGAATCAGAACCACAAATTACCTTCTATGCAGAATCCCTCCTAGAAGAAGAACAAAAACTACTGGCAGCTTTCCTAAAGGAGAGAAAGGTAAATTTTGCGTGGACCTATGCAGACATGCCAGGCCTGGATCCTGAAGTAGTAGTGCATCATTTGGCCGTTCACCCTGGAGCAAAACCAGTCAGACAGAAGCTAAGGAAGATGCACCCACAAATAGCCTTGCTTGTAAAGATTGAGCTACAGAAACTTCTGGATGTTGGCTTCATACGCCCGATTGACTATCCAGAATGGGTATCTAACCTCGTACCAGTCTCAAAACCGAAAGGGGGCATCCGCATCTGCACTGATTTCAGAGACCTAAACAAAGCATGTCCCAAGGATGACTTTCCACTACCCAACATTGACATGATAGTGGATATGACGGCCGGACATGAGATGCTTTCCCTAATGGATGGTTTCTCGGGGTACAATCAGATATTGATCGCAAAAGAAGACCAACACAAGACAGCATTCACATGTCCGTGGGGCACCTACTGCTGGAATGTAATGCCATTTGGGTTGAAGAATGCAGGAGCTACCTATCAAAGAGCCATGACATTAATCTTCCACGACATGATCCACAAAACAGTTGAAGATTATGTAGATGACATACTTGCTAAATCAAAGAAGAGACAAGACCATATAGCAACTCTAAGTGCTATCTTTGACAGGCTCGAACAATATAAGGTTAGACTCAACCCAAAGAAGTGTATCTTTGGGGTGCAATCAGGGAAGCTGCTACGATACATAGTTTCAATGAGAGGGATAGAGGTAGACCCTGCAAAGGTAAAAGCAATCCTTGAAATGAAAGCACCAAGAACGTTGAAACAACTAAGAGGATTGCAAGGAAGACTCCAGTCCATCCGAAGATTCATAGCACAATTGGCAGATAAACAGATTGCCTATTCACACCTACTTCACAAGGGAGTAGCTTTCAGATGGGATGACAAATGCGAGCAAGCATTCAACAAAATAAAAGAATATCTACTTACACCACCTGTATTGATGCCACCAATTGTGGGGAAATCACTAATCCTATATATCTCTGCAACAACAGCCGCCCTGGGGGCCCTTTTAGCCCAACATGATGAAAAGGGAACCGAGCGGGCTATCTACTACATCAGCAGAACAATGGTGGGACATGAGCTCAATTACACGTCAATAGAGAAAGCTTTCCTAGCATTGGTATTTGCGGCTCAGAAATTCAGACACTACATGCTAGCGCACCAAATCAAGTTGATTGCCAAAATAGACCCTCTAAAGTACCTATTGACAAAAGCAGCACTTACAGGTAGAATGGCTAAGTGGGTAATGATATTATCTGAACATGATATCGAGTATGTAGAACGAAAAGCCATAAAAGGACAAGTCATTGCGGATCAGCTGGCAGAAGCTCCCCTCTACACAGATAATCCACTCATATCAGAATTCCCAGATGAGTCCCTTTTTAACCTTGATGCAACAGACCACTGGAAGCTATACTTTGATGGCTCTCACACACAACATGGGTCAGGAGCTGGTGTGTTTTTCATCACGCCGCAAGGAGACTGCATACCTAGATCATACAAGCTAGCATTCCCTTGTACGAACAATATAGCAGAATATGAGGCTTTGACCATAGGACTCAAGATTGCAGCACAATGGCGAATCATGGCACTAAAAGTCTATGGCGACTCGCAACTTATCATCAACCAAGTCAACGGCGAATACCAAACCAAGGATGATAAGCTCACACCATACAAGAAGGTGGTAGAAAGCCTCAAGGAATCTTTCATCGACATTACCTTTGAGTAGATACCAAGGACAAACAACAGAGCAGCTGATGCAATGGCGACAATTGGATCCTTACTCGACATCCCTCATAACGTCTCAAAACATGAATTCCTCGTAGAGCAGCTTCTCGTACCCACATTCGAGGTACCAGAGTCAGAATACGCATGTGAACTCGTTGGTCCCGGTGATCTTTGGTATCATGATATATACACCTACCTAAAGTTAGGAATCCTCCCCACTGACATCACCCCGAACCTAAAATGCACTTTCATCAAAAGAACTTCACGATTCGTCATCCTAGGAGAGACCCTCTTCCGTAGGAGTACCGATGGAACCCTGTTACGTTGTTTAAAACCCGAGGAAGCCCTGACTGCTCTAACTGAGGTACACAATGGCACGTGTGGGTCACACTCAAGTGGTATGACCTTGGCTAAAAAGTTGCTAAGAACAGGGTACTACTGGCCGACGATGGAAAAAGAGGCACACAATTTTGTCAGAAAATGCTTGCAATGCCAACAGCATGGAGATCTTATTCATGCACCAGCTCAAGAACTGCATCCTATTGTTACACCTTGGCCCTTTTCACAATGGGGGCTTGATCTCATTGGTAAAATATCACCCACCTCATCCAATGGCCATAAATTCATTATCACTGCCACCGAATACTTCACTAAGTGGGTCGAAGCAATTCCCATGACCTACATCACCGGAAAGCAGATATCCAAGTTTATCCTGAATTACCTCATTTGTCGGTACGGTGTCCCCCAATCCATTATCTCTGATAATGGGACACCCTTCAAGAATCAGGATGTCCGTGACTTGTGTGAAAAATTCAAAATCAAGCATCGCTTTTCCACTCCATATTATCCACAAGGCAATGGCCAAGCAGAAGCTACAAATAAAACCATTTTGAAAATCCTCAAGAAAATAGTCAATGACTCTGGTCGTGACTGGCATCTGCAGTTAAATCCCACCTTATGGGCCTACCGCACCAGCATCCGCACGCCAACAGGCGCCACCCCATTCTCTCTGGTCTACGGATCAGAGGCCATACTCCCCATTGAGATCGAGCTCCCATCACTAAGGATATCACTGCAAAACCTTATCACAGATGAGGAATACAGGGTCACAAGACTCAATGAGCTGGAATTACTAGATGAAAGGCGCATGGATGCCCTTAATCATCTACAAGTGTACCAGAATCGCCTAAAAAGGAGCTACAACAAGAACATCAGACAACGCACTTTCCAAGTTGGTGACCTCGTGCTGAAAGAAAACCAAAAGAACGTGCCAAATCTAGATACAAAGGGAAAATTTGAGCCCAACTGGCTGGGACCTTTTGTCATCACTGCAAGTTACACATCAGGGGCATATCAACTAGCAACACCAGAAGGCGAGCCTCTGCAGGAGCCTCTGAATAGCTCTCGTCTCAAAAAGTTTTATGCCTAAACATTGCAAGGTATAGAACCAGAAAATTATAAAAACAATCAGAAAAAGTCCTGAAAAAATGGTTACCTCGATGAAAACCTAGCAAACAGGCATCTTGGTGACAACAAAAAAAAATCAAAAGATCAAAAAAATCCAAAAAAAAATTAGAAAAGGATTGAAAAATAGTAAAGAGAAAAAATCGTCCTCTAGTGAAAACCACTTCGGTGGCGCTTTGGGCAAATAACTTGGTGAAAACCTGAAAAACAGGCGTCAAGTGTAAATAAAGTACCTTCCCCATCTATCAGGATTTGCACAACTCATCCACTCCATCACATTCCACTTATCCGCTCACATCCATACCATAGCCTGCATTGGTATCTGTACTATATTCCACCATCGGAACTACTTGGCATTTCAAAGGTCAGTCTGTCCCGCCTTTATCTAAGTAGTCTATCACACCACACTGGGGGCATGTTCTCGCAACATCAGATCGGATTCATGTATATTCTCGTGATCTTTTTCAAAATTCATCAAAAAATTCCAAAACATTCAAAAAACTCATTCAAAAAAACCAAAAACATTCAGAAAAATCATAAAAAATCCAAAAACATGTCGAAATATCAGAAAATCTTCAAAAATTTCATCATTAAGTCTTGTCAATTTTTTCTACCTTGTCGAACTACATCGTCTCTGAGCTTGAACGTAGGCAAGGCTGATCTTTGATCATCCCCCGAGACAGTTGGGTCAGTCCTGTAGGCATCCGTCGCATTGGCAATCCGTTTGCCCATCTAGTCTACATCTTAAGTTAGTCCTTTAGGCAATAAAATGGCAATCTGTTTGTCCATATTATCATCAAGTCAGTCCAACACCAGTCAAACTACGTGGTCTCTGCGTATATAACGTAGGCAAGGCTAATCTATGGATCAGCTCTCGAGACCCCTCGGATAGGTCTTTAAGTTAGTCTGTTCGTTGGAAAATCTTGAAAATACCAAAAACATTTGTAAAATTCCAAAAATACCAAAAATAGCCTCAAAACATTTGAAAAAAAAAAACCAAAATGGTGCATCCATTTCATCTCACTTTCACTCCTGATTGTCATCACTCATAATAAATCATCGTCGCTTTCACCCTTTGGTGAGTTAGTTAGAAGCAAGTTTAGTAGGTTCTAAAGTGAACGCCTAATCGTCAAAGTCTCGAAGGTCTAAGTCAGTAAGTTAGCAAGTTGGTCAACTCGGAGTATCAATAGCTTATCACGCAATCAGTCTCACCAAAACCCTGATCACTACATGTCCTAGGATGAAGCTTTCCTACGATGGACATAAGCATCAGGTACCCCACAGTAGTTTAGTCTTGGCTAGCGATACGAAGAACATCAGCTTGTTTGTTTACTTTATTTTAGTCTTTTAGACTTATCTTATTTTGCGCTCATTCCAAGGACCTCTCGATGATGCCTAAACAAAACTAGTTTAGAGAGAAAGGAATGGGGCAACAATCAGTATCTTTTTATCTGCTGTGCTTGTTGGATATTCTTGTAAAATAACTTCGTCACGCATACTTTGTTTTGTTTGTAGGAAGGATGTTTTAGGTATCTTGTTGACCACATAAGAAGGCTTGCCTTCTTATGTTTTGGCCCGAGATGTCTAGAATATCTGAACTGCATTCTGAATAAGGTTATGTCTGTCAAGTGTGAACAAGAGTACTCCTATCTGATTGTCAAGTCAAAGTCCATCACACTAGGCGCAACGCCATCCTGGTTCTTAATACCTTGATGCATCGCACCTACGTGTGTTATCAAACATAAAGAAAGGTATGCTCTTTTCCCATCCTTGGATAAGCAACACATCATCATCATTCATTGTCATATCCAATAAAGTCTCGATGACTAATGGACTTATTGGACTTCTACATTCTTCTTAGATTTAAGGGTTCATCCCTCTCATTCTTCTATCTTCTGTCACGCTAACAATGCATCCATCTTGCATCCGTATTCTCATTTCGCATAATCATGTCATACCATCATATCAGGACAACATCATCCATCTCATCCATCTCACATGCATTGCATAATCATTTAAAGTTGTTTACGATAATATAAATTTGTTATCCTAAGCATCTTCCAAACATCTCATTTTCATCATCATTATCATATAGTCTAACCATCCATACATCCATTTTGAACCTCTTTGTCGCGAGATCCACCTCAAATTGTATCTTTTCGCTCGATCTCTCGAGGGGGCAATGTACTAACGTACTTATTTTCCACTGGGGCATCCGAAAAAACCAAAGAATTTTTTAATTTCGATGCCGACAACATCATTCTTTGAACCAATGCAACGAGTACATTGCTTCAAAGAGGGGCAAAATGTAGACATCCAAAAATAACATTATGCATTCCACTGTAACTAACATCATGCATTTGTTTCTTCTACTAATCAATTAAAGCAATTTATTGATTTAATCCTAAGGTTCATCAAGTTTAATTAAATAAATCAAATTATTTAATTAAGTTCCTAAGGTTCTTCTTATTTGATTTAATAAATCAAACTGATTTAAAATCAAATATCAAATCCCTAAAATCCCCTAAGTTAATTAATCTAAATTAATTAACTTCTAATCATGATTAGCATTCTCTAGCTTTTGACTCAACTAGAGTCAAATCTAAACTCCTAACTAACCCACCCACTTGCATCAATAAATCAATTTATTGATTTATTAAAAAGAGTTATTTTCCCTCAATAACTCTCATCTTTGACTTTTTTGAACAAAGATTATTCCCCCCAAAACCCTCAACAACATGCATTTATTGACATTTTTCAAATTTGAATGGGCACATTGGCCAAAACTTGCACAAGCTTTGACCAATCCCATCATGCCAAGTGTCTCTATTCTATTGGAGGGGATTTAGTCCCACATTGGCTAAACTTGGCCTCTCTTCTCTCAACTTCTTCTATAAAAGCAATGCATCTTCTCTCATTTTACAACACATTTGAAGGTATCTAAACTATAGGCAACTTGAGCTCATAGCAACTCATTGTCTATCTCATTTGGCTTAGAAAGGGATTGGGAAAGGGCTCTCTCACATCTTCATGGAGGGCACCAATCCATCATAGAATAGGTTGTATTTCCTTTTCTCCATGCATGTTTGGTTTAGCTTTAGCATTTTGTTTCGAGTAAATGAACTATATTATTCTATGAAGATGGCTGAATCTACACAATCAATTGAAGATGGATATACCATTCCTACTAATGGTCCAAAAACTAATGATGATATCAATGCATATGAGAAGAATGGAAAAGAAAGGAATGCTCTTTTGAGTGGTCTTGTTGATTTAGAACTTGTGAAGGTTATTAGCTACAAATCTACTAGAGAAATTTGAAAGAAGATGGTAAGTGTCTATGAAGGAGATGATAAGGTCAAGCAAGAAAAGATGTAGAATTTGAAGACTAAGTTTGAAACACTAACAATGTCATAAGATGAAGATATTGCATGCTACACCCATAGAGTGGATGAATTTATCAATTCCATTAATGGACTTAGTGGAAAGATTCAAGAAGATGAGGTGGTAAAGAAGGTACTAAGAGCACTTCCTAAATCTTATAGTCATAATTGTTTTTCTATTGAGGAATTTCAAGATTTAGATCATTATTCTAGAGATCAGTTGTTTAGCACTTTAACTAATTTTGAATTGAGAGAGTTTGGTCAAAAAGATTCAACAAAAGAGACTGATTTTAAAGCTAATAAAATATATCTAAGGATTATGGATTAGATCTGGATGATATTGATTATATAGAAGTAAATTTTTCCTTGAGATTGAAAAAGGGGACTAGAAAATATAGAGGCGAGTTACCTTTCAAATGTTTCAATTGTGGAAAGATAGGTCATTATGCATCAAGATGTCCAACCAAAGTTTCAAATGATAAATATAAGGATAAAAAAGGTAAATCTATCAAGAGAAGTTATTATGTTAAAGAAGATCCTAGCATATCTGATGATGAATCTGACTACCTACATGATGAAAATGATGAATTCTTGTTCATGGCTTTGAATGTTAGAAATAAAGCTAGACTAACTCTAAAATAAGTATGAAGTTGCTTCGTAAATAGGTCACAAAATCAAAGGGACTATAGTAATTTATTTTCTTTCTAGAGAGGAGAAAAATCATTGGATAATTGATAGTGGATGCTCAAATCATATGATAGGTGATAAGATTAATTTTGTTAAACTTGAAAGTTTTGAAGGTGGTTTTGTTAAGTTTGAAGATGATACATCTACAAGACATGTGGAAAAGGTTCAATTAGTTTTGATGGAAAGAATAATATAGATGATTTTTTTTATGTCAAGGGTCTCTGACATAATCTTCTGAGTGTACAAATTTTTTTTGGAAAAGGATATCTTGTATTTTAGGATGGTGGTTGTGAGATCAAAAAAGGAAGCTTCAAAACTTTGGTTGTTGTAGGAACAAGGACATGATAATGTTTATCAGCTAAAAGGTGGTAATGGTAAGTGATTTATGACTCAAAGCAATAAAATTTGGCTATGGCAGAGAAGAATGTGTCACATCAATTTTGGTAGTATAATGAGGATCAACTCTACTCAAGTTGTGAGATATCTATTGAGAATTACAAAGCCTATCAATGCAGTTTGCAAGAAATGTTAGGTTGGAAAATAAATAAGAAAGAGGTTCAAAATCAAAGAATATTCTACCACATGACCTTTTTAGTTGGTGCATACATGCCTATGCGAAACTATAAGAAAAATAATCTTTAAAGGTGATAAGTATTTCATGTTGTTAATTGATGATTACTCTATAATGATAGGTAACTTTTCTTAGAGAAAAAATAGAATCTCTAGATATCTTTAAAGCATTTAAGGCTATGGTTGAGAATGAAATCGGTATAAAAATAAAGTTGTTAAGGTTTTACAAAGGTGGAGAGTTCACCTCCAATGTGTTTAACAATTTTGGTGAAGATCATGGAATGAAGAGGTATTTTTCTGCTTCTAGAGCTCTTTAATAGAATGGAGTGGTGGAGAGAAAGAATAGGATAGTTCAAGAAGCAACAAGGAAAATGATGAAGGAATAAAATCTATCAGATGTCTTTTGGAGAGAATCTATTCACATTACAATATCCATACTCAACAAAGCATAAGCAAGAATAAACAATTCAAAGACTCCAAGTATGAATTATAGTATGGAAGAACTCATAATATCAAATATTTCAGTGTTTGGAAGAAAATACTATATCAAAAGAGTAGAAGGAAACTTGAGAAAATTTGATGCAAGGTCAAGTGAAGAAACCTTCCTTAGATATTCTACAAGAAGCAAGGCTTATTGGTGTTGTAACAAGAGGATAAAGAGGATAGTTAAAAGTGAAAAGGTAAAAGTAGATGAAGAACAACATAAAATCTTTGTACTGATAGAAGGTTATGAATTTGATGAGTCTTCTTGCAGTGAAGAAGGAAGAAAAGAAGAAAAGGAAAAGGAGATGCAGGTTGAAGAGGCAGAAGCTCCAACAAGGATTACTAAGACTCCTAAGTATGTGCACAAGAATCATTCTAAAAATTAGATTATTGGTGATAAGAGTAGAGGTGTGTTGACAAGAAGAAAATCTGCTATGACAAAAGTATAGGTAAATTTGTGTCTACTTTCCAAAGTAGAACCGAAGATAGTGATTGAGGCATGTAAGGATGAAAATTGGACCAAAGCTATGGAAGAAGAATTGATGTAGATTGAGAAGAATCAAACTTGGGAATTAGTCCCAAGACCACCAACCAAGAATGTAATAGGAACTAAATGGGTATTCCAAAAAAACCTGAATGAGAATGGAGAATTTGTCAAAAATAAGGCTAGACTTATGTGTAATGGCTACTCACAAGTGGAAGGAATAGATTTTGAGGAGTCATTTTCTTTGATGGAAATAATGGAGGCCATTAGGATGTTTTTGGCCTTTGTAGCACATAAGGACTTCAAGGTTTATCAAATGGATGTTAATTCTACATTCTTGAATGGTGAGTTGGAAGAAGAGGTATACATTGAAAACCGAATGTATTTCAATATTAGACAATCCTAATATGGTCTACAGATGGAAGAATGCATTGTATGGTCTCAAGTAAGGTCCTAGAGTTTGGTATGTAAGACTGGATAGGTACTTGTTGTAGTAGGGATTCAATAAAGGTATCATAGATACTTGTCTATATTTCAAAGTTGAAGGAGAAAAAATTTTGATTGTGGTTGTGTATGTTGATGACATACTATTTGGAACGAAAATGAAGGTATCAGCAAGAGATTTTTAGAAGAGATGCAAAAAGATTTTGAGATGTCTATGTTTGGGTAGATGAATTTCTTCCTTGGGCTACATATCAGTCAAACAGCAAAGGGAATATTCATTTCATAGTCAAAGTATGTCAAGAAAAGTTTGAAGAAATTTGGAATGGAAGGGTCTAAACTAGTACGTACTCCTATGGTTATTGGTTGCAAGTTGAGCAAGAATGATGAATCTCCTAAGATTGATCAGAGCAAATGCATGTCAATGATTGGTGGACCTCTATATCTAACTACTACTAGACTAGATATCATTCATGTAGTTAGCCTTGAGCCCAAATTTCAAGAAGATCCTAGAGAATCACATGTGGCAGTAGTAAAGAGGATATTTAGATATTTTTAGGGTACTCCGGACTCTATGGTATCCAAAGGATATTGGTTTCTCTTTAAGTTCCTATATATATGTAGACTGGGAAATTTTTGTGAATGAAAAAAGAACTAAAAGTGGAGGTACTTTATTTATTAGAAGTAGATTAGTTTCATGGTTTGAGTAAGAAGCAGTACTCAGTGCCATTATCTACTACATAGGCAAAGTACATTGTAGTAGCATCTTGCTACACATAGGTGTTGTGGATGAAGCAAAAATTGAAGGATATCATAATTTTATATGATGAATCTATTTCTATCTTGTGTGATAATACAAATGCTATCAATAGATCAAATAATTTGGTGATGCATTCAAGAAAAATCATATCTCAATCTAGTATCACTTCTTGAGAGAGAAAGATGCAGAAAATGAGATGAAGTTGGAGTATGTGCCTACAAAAGATCAAGTTATAGATATTTTCACCAAGTCTCTTCCTAAAGATATATTTGATTATCTCTAATAGAAGCTAGGAGTTATTTCCCCTCCTTTTCTAAACCACATGCATAAGAATGTGCATCAATCTAGTGGAGCAATTCAAGATTTATTTATTTCTTGTAGACTGATGAAGGCTACCTTATATGGGGACCAAGTAGTAATATTATTGGTTGGTGAAGTCATATGGAGCATATTTTGTGCCCCAAAGGGGGAGAGTGAAATTGCTTGCTAGTGTTGCAAGTGGTGTCAAAGCAGTGTATGCAGATGCCAAAAAGGAAGATTCTATCCAGGTGATTTGTGAGAGGTGCAGGTGATGTCCTTTGAATATTGTCAAAGGGTGAGATAAAAAGAGTTCAATATAGGAAAGAGAGTTGGATGATTCTATGGCCCTTTTCCATTGATGTCAAACGAGGAGGGAGAATCTGAAAAACATGGAGGGAGTTAGTGTAGTGTATAGAAAAGTATTGCCTAAAAAGAAAAGGAATAAAGGGGAAGATAGAGATAGAGTTGCATGAGAGAGAGTTGGTTGAATATGTTCTAAAGACCATAGGGGGAGAGAGTGTTTAGGAGAAAATGAATGTGAAGTGTGAGAGATTCTCTAGTCAGGGGAGTACTGCTTGTTGTAGAGTCATTTTTTCTTGCTGGTTTCTTTTGTTGTTGATGGGTTTCTAGAGCTGGTGTTAGCATTAGTGACAAAGGGGGAGATTCTTGGAAGCTCGAGTTGTTTGTGAGTTGTTTCGGGTGTTGTCATTGATTTCAACCACTTGTATGACGAGAATGTTGGAATGTTGCTAGTTTTGATAATGTCAACCACTAACATTGGAGTTTTTCAAAGCTTAGAGTTGTTTGTATTGATGTCGACATAATGTTGGTGTTGTTATTGATGTCTTAAATCTGTATAGTTGCATTGTTGTGTTTGGAGAGATATTTGGATGTGCTATAGTTGATAAGAGATATTGCATATGCTAAAAATGTGTTGCGTAGATGTTAGTAGTGTTTCTAATGTAGTTGGTTCACTTGGTTCCCAAGTGCTTTGGAGAAAATTTGAACAAAAGAGAGTTCACCTTGACAATGTGGTGTTTATTGTTCTACTCCACATTTATTCATGGTTGAAGATATGCTTGCATGGTTTGGATATGATAGTTAGAGGTGTCCAAAGGTTCTATATCTAGATTTTTAGGTTCTAGATTGTTCTATAATGAACTTGTTGTGTTTGATAATATGTTTGTTTGGTGTATCAGGCTGTTTAGTAGAAATAAGATTGCTCCACATTTCTTCATAGTAAAGGTTCTTGTCTTGCAGATCTAGGAATTTGCTTATCTATTTTGTATCGACCTTCCTTTGAAGTTTCAAGTCTTGTGGTGTTCCATAAGATTGTTTAGTGTGTTGGATGTCTATGCTAGTGTGTCTAGTTGTACAAAATGATGGTATTCTTAGTTTCCAAAGTTTCTGGTAGAGTTTCAAAATATTCTGATGATGCTAGAATATTCTAAGATGTCGTATGTGTTGCAAGTATGAATTATTATGGTGGTGTTGTCATTAAATTTTCCATTGATGTCAACACAATACAAGTTGTTACAGTGAAAGGAATCAAGTGATTATAGGTGGTGCATGTATACTTGAGATATTATAGATATGTTATGAGTACATGGATCTATATTTATGGTGTTGTAGGTGTGCTGATATGATGAGTTACCAATTGCTTATGAGAAAATTAATAAATAATGAAGACAGAGTTGTGTGTGTATTCAAAATGTGCTCTAGTATGTGTTCTGCATTTATTTTGTGTTGATCCTATGCTTGTGTGGATCTATATTTTTTATTATGGACATCCTTGGATAATATATCCTAGATTATAGCTTCTAGTTTCATGAAGAGTGAAAGTTGTGTTCACCGGTTTGTGAACTGGTATGACAAAGTTGTTTGTCTGTGGATTGGGAGAACTATTTTTGCTCCGCAGTCCTCTACTAGTTTGTTTCAAGTCTTGTGGATCTAGAAGAAGGCTTATTGATGTGTTATCTGTGTTCCATCAAATGTGTTTTTGGTTTGGTGGTTCGGAAGACTACTTCCAAAGTTACTATGTGTGTCTGTACAGACTAGATGGATTGATGGAAAGTGTTCTTTATATGAAATTTGTTGTTGTTTTTGTGGATGAATCTGAAGGAATCTAAGAGGTGTTCCACTACATGGTGAATCATTTTATGTGGTCCACATTTTATCCTCTTGTTGTGAATGCACATACTTCAATGTTTATTGGTGTTTTCATTACGTTTGGCTGACCTGGCATTTACATGTCATGCAAGAGTTAAGTATCAATTAAAGAAGTGTGTGATTGATCCAAGATGTTTTTTTGGGTCCTAGTTAAGTATTAATTTGGTTCACTCTCATTCTCATCCACCGCGGGAATGTTGAGTCACCGACCTAATTTGAATTTGTAAAAATAAAGAGTGTGTAGATGACCTTGGAGAAAGTTTCTAAGATCGAAGATGGTATAAATACAAGGCAAGATGTTAAGGTTTTTTTTCCATGAGTGTGAGAAGGGAAGTAGATACGAAATATTGTGTGAAAGTGATATGAGGCAGTGAGAAATTCAATGTGTTAGACTGAAGGTAGTGAGCCGATGGTGTCTATAGTTCTTTCATCAAGGTTGCGAATATGTGCGAGTTATAGTGGTGGATTTTTTTTATTGAGATAATTTTTTCTGTGTAACATTATTTTTTCTATGTTTCTATATTTGTACGTAGTGAGCCTCCACTTGGATAGTGATTTCTATCTTGGGAAGTGAGCCCTTTGGCAGTGAGCCTTTATAATTGGTTTTGCAATTACTCTTATATTGTGAGTTAACCCTCACCATGGTTTTTCCCTCATTGGGTTTTCCACATAAATTTGGTGTTTCTTGTTTTTCTTTTTGTTATATCCACTCCATGCTTATGCTTAATAATAGATTAAAGTGAATGTGGAATTTTTTAAGATCTAAGGTGAATGTGATTAGATACAACTGATTAACCCCCCTCTCATTTGTCTTGTGCAATTCAACAATATGGATATTATGGAGTTTTTTTGTGGGGTCCGCTAGATGTTCCTGAGCTAAAGAGGTGCATTTGGAGTTGTTTGTTAGTGTTAGTGTAGGTTTGGCCAACCTGGCATGCTAGTGCTAATTATAGAGGATGTTTTTTGTTTTTGGAAGTGTTGAGAAGCATTTTGGTATATATTTGGGTCCTAGTTAAGTTGTGGCATGGTCCAAATTAACTTCTTTATATCATGGAAGTGCTTGGTGCCAACCTATTTGATGTTGCACGGTTGAGGTGCATATGTTTCCTTAAGGTTGACCTAATTTTGAATTAGGTCATGGATGGTATAAATACAAGACAAGTTGGTGTGTGGATTAAGAAGATAAGGTGTGTGATGTGAAAGATGAAAAAGTGATCAAGTGTGGTAATGTGAGTGTGATCCTTAATGCCTATGAATCCCAGATTCAGTGAGAAGAATGTTTCTACATTTTAGTCTATTGGATGAATTTTTTGTGCTTAAATATAACTATACCTTTGAAATAAGAGAGATGCATTATTAGGAGTTCAAATTGGCAGTGAGCCACCCCTTTTCTATCTTCTTTCTTCTAGGTAGTGAGTCCATTGGAAGTGATCCCTTCTTTCTTTTGGGAAGTGAGCCCTCTAGAACTGAGCCTATTGTATTTAGTGTTGCTATTACTTTATATTGTGAACTAATCCTCATAGTGGTTTTTCTATCTTGTTTTTTCCATGCAAATCTAGTCTTCTTATGTGTTTCATGTGTTTTCATTACTCTTTCATATGTTTACATTTAAATTCTAACACATAATAGGGGTTTTAGGGCTAATGAATATTTGCATGTTAATGAGGGTTTTGATGTTTTAATGTACAACTAATTCACCCCCCTCTCATTTTTCTTATGCATCTAACATAAATAATTATTATAAAAAGTATATAATCATAGTTAGCATTTATAGATATAAATACTAACCATTTCCATCAAATAACTCTCATACTACACTTAATTTTTATCGTGTCCCTTTTCCTTGACGAAAAAATTGAACTATTTTCATACAAGTCTAATTCAAATTTAAAAAAATCATATAAGATAACTATATTACAATGTATTATGTCCTTCTCCATAAATAATTCAAATTGTAGCTTCAATTTCTTTGTATTCTACTTGAGGTTAGTTCTAATTTCCTTCTTGAACAATGTTATCATATGCATTTTTTTATCCACATATTCTTATTTATCAATTAGGATTTCCCCTCATCTTTGAAAATCCTATGTAGAAAATGTGGATATGTCATAAAGATATATGAATGCATTTATCATGACTATATTAATCAAATATTTTGATTAAAAAATATGCTTCAATAGATTCCACTTTGTTTCTCTATCTTTCTAGGTAATCCTATTTCAATAAAATAGAAAAATAAAAAAATCAAGAACATGAAGCTCCTATGATCACATAGTAAATTAGGATCATCAAGTCTTCATTTGGCTAAATTCACTACAATGAGTTATAGGAGAAATAATATTTTGCAACAAGAAATAACATTCCATCTGTAAGAGAGAACCAACAAAGGATGTTATATTGTGAGAATGAAATAGTTGTACAAGACTATTGAAGATCTAAGTTGTCTAATATGTAAATGAAGCATTTATTATAAATGAAAGATATAGACATGAAAAAAATATTATATATATTTTCATAACCATATGATATGAGACACAAAAATATAACTATGATATGCGTCCCCTAAAATTTCCTTAAATAAACTTAACAACCTAGGTGTGAATATGTCCTAGAAAGGAACTGATTAGATAATAACATAGTTAAAAGTAAAACCCCCTCTTAAGTTTAACTTAGAGATAAATAAAAATAGGCAAATATCATGGGTAGTAGCAAAATAGATTGATAAGATACCAATGCAAAAATAATCTCCCACACATGAATAAAAGAAGAAAAAATTGAAGGAAAAAAGCTCTCCAAATAAGTGAAAATATGGAAAGAAAAAATGAAAAAGTGAAGGAAGGAGAACTCAATAAGACCCCCAAGAATACATTTTTTCATCCCAAGAATCAATCGTAATTTAAGATATCAAGTAAATTCTAAAGGCTTAGTGAAGATTTTTGCAACTAAGTGTCAATCTAGGGAAGTAATCTAAGCTAAGAACTATATCCTCAACAAGCCACGTGAAGAATTTCATATGCATTTAAGTCTACTTAGCCTATTGAATCTAAAATGGGTTGAATGAAATATGAAAGTCACTTTTATTGTCACACCAAAGGGTGGTGGGATGATTTGGAGGAAATAATTTTTTTCTCATCAATTATCTGTTAGGAAAGGTGATATTATAAAATTGCTATCCGAAATTGATTTTAACATGTCTCCACATTCTTTGAAATTTTTCCTAAACAACATGAGAGGAAAAACATTTATTATTTATTTTCCTATAACAAATGTAATTACATTCATAAAGGTGGAACCACTATAATGACAATTATAGAGCATCCCATTAGAATATTTCTTTTAGGCATCCACTTTCTAGGTGGGGACCACAAGTTGAAAACAAAACAATAATACCACATTATTAAGTTTATAATTTCATATTTGTAATCACATTATTAAGTTCATATTGTTGCAAATTTCACCTTGATATCCAACATTTGGTATTAGAGCTAACGATTCTATTGATAAAGGGATGCATTTCTCTTAACTGTTGAAGGTTTTTTGGCTACAATGGGAGCTTTTTCTTGTGGGTTTTGTAGATTTGTAATAAGATTGAAAACCAGGGGTTCTACTTCTTGTCTAGATATTGAGAATTTCAATGACACTAGTTACATGATGTGGAAGTTGAAGATGGATGATCTCATTGAGGAGAGATATTGGTGGTTGGTAGCTTCAAATAAAAAGAAACCATCTATTGTGTCTGATGAAGATTGGAAGAAAATGGACAACAATGCATGATGAACCATTCAATTGTGTCTTATAGATGTAATCCTCTTGAATGTTTAAGAAGAATCTATTACATACAAGTTGTGGAGGAGGATAGGTGATATTTATCAAACTAAAATTCTAACTAATAAATTATATCTCAAAAGATGTTTATATTCTTTTAAAATGGAGGATGGTGATTCTGTTACAAAATATTTAAATTCTTTTAATATGGTTATAAGTCCAATTGCATCTGTAGATGTTAAGATAAAAGAAGATAAATGCATATTGTTGGTTTTTCCTTTACCTCAATCTTGAGAAAATCTAATTGTTTCCATAAGTGGTAGTGTTTCAGATCCAAAGATGGATAATCTCATTGGTACACTTATTTTAGATGAATTGAGAAGAAAGTCCATGACTGTAGGCTCCCTAGATGCTTTGCATCTGCAAGGAAGGTCCAAAGAAAAATGATGATCTAAAGGGGATAAATAGAGAGACAAGTCTAAAGGATGTTTTAAAACCCCCAAGAAAATCATAGTAAAGTGATGGAATTTGAAGGAGTGCAAAAACAAGAAAAATAGTTCATATACTTCCATGGAAAAGTCCTCAGAAGATGGCGATTCTCATGCTTTGTTTATTTTTGCTAACACTATTAGTAATGATCTTTATCTTAATAATTCAAATTGTTCCTGCCATATGAATTGTCACCAAAGATAACTTTAAGAACCCCCCCTCGATGAGGTTGTAAAATCCTAATGAATGTTATATACTTCTCGAAAAAATATTAATTTTATTGGTGATTTTTTTTGTTTTTCGAAAAAAAAATCTCAATTGATGAATCTTTTGTAATTGCTATAAGTCTATGGAAAATTTTGGCGAATTGCAATTTTGTTAAAACCAATAAAATATTTTCATTGGCGATTAAAACCTATTTTCAAACCAATAAAATATTTACATTGGTAAATTAAACATGTTTTCACACCAACAAGATATTTCTATTGGCAAATTAAAGTTGTGCTCAAACAAATAAAATATTTTGTTGGCGATTGAAAAAGATTTCAAACAAAAAAAAATATTTTGATTGGTGAATGAAGTTTAAGCATGTGGTTATAGAAGTTTGGAAGAACTCTCTTGAATTACTCTCCAACAAGTGACTCCAACAGAAACTCACAAATTCGAAATGTTGAATAGATAGCTTGCATTGCACAATTTTGTTCTCTTGTATAAATAATTGAGTCGCATAAATTTGGAAAGGTAGGTGCAAGTGGGGATATTTCAATTCTGGGAGGGAATTTGAGGTTGCATTGAAGGAATTAATGGTAGAAGTGATATGAAATGGATTGTGAATGGTACAGAAGATTTGGTTGGTGATTTTAGATAATTTGAAATTGTTGATTATTTTAATATTTTTTTAGGATTAATTAAATATCATGCATAATTATGAAGTATGGTTGATATAATTCGTCATTATTTTATAAAATGGTATTCAATACTGAGTCTAAGAATTCATTTTCAATTTTTGTGGGTAAATTTAAAAAAAGATTGGTGTTGATGGACATGGTAGAATAATTAATTTGTTAATGAGAGATGAAAAATAGAATATTTTTTAATGTAATATGTTAAAATGTATTTTCAAATTATCTAGTTGACAATGGATTCTTACATGTCAACTCAATTTTAATATAATATGACATATATTGAGGAAATAAATATATCTATTTGCATTCACCTAAATTTAAAAAGGTGGTAAATATTTACTTACCCATATTAACACATAATTATGATTTAACATGAATCTATCCTCTCATATTAGTAAAAAGATTTAGGAAAAACATAAATCTTTTATTGTTATTAAGTGAAGTCCAAACTGTCAACTACTAACCCGTGATACATCCCCGACCCATATCGGCCCCTCTCCCTTAGTCCACTATTCTCGAAGTGCATAGATCACAGAGCATGGTGATAGTGATATCTTTCTAAGTCGGCTTTCCACCCACTACATTTAGTTCTGTTTGAAAATTTCAAACTGTTTCGATCTGACTTTTGATATATTTGTAGCTTTCTCTTAAATAACTCGACCAACTAACTTTCGGTAGTATTTAATATTAATAGCAGGTGTTCTCTATAAATCATCATGCAACTACTATGAGGTTTGGCTTTATCCCATCTCAACTTCTAAAGGCGTATTCTTTCACAAGTTTAAAGAGGAAAAACTATGTCCACATCTGTGATGCAGAGAAGGTAATTGCTTAAATGCTCATAATTTTCTTCATACATCATTTAATCTCATTTGCAGATAATAATGAGGCCTGGTTTTGAAATGCAGATTGGACGGAAAAGTTGCAATAATTACAGGCGGAGCACAAGGAATTGGAGAAGCCACTGTTCGCCTCTTCATCAAACATGGAGCAAAAGTCATAATTGCAGACATTGCAGACGAGGCTGGTCATAAGCTTGCCGAATCTCTCTCACAGTGGGCAATCTATATTCACTGTGATGTGAGCAAAGAGCAAGACGTGAGCGCAGCAGTGGATTTGGCCATGGCAAAGCATGGACAATTGGACATTATGTTTAACAATGCGGGCACTGGAGATAGCCATCCAAGTAGTGTTGTAGAGTATGAGATGGAGCAATTCGAGCGAGTGATGAGCATAAATGTAAAAGGAGTAATGCACGGCATTAAGCATGCAGCCCGTGTTATGATACCCAATAGAAAAGGGTGTATAATTTCTACAGCTAGTATTGCAGGGATTATGGGAGGCACTACACCTTATGCATACACGGCCTCAAAGCATGCAATCATAGGCCTGACTAAAAATGGTGCAGCTGAGCTTGGGAAATATGGTATCAGAGTCAATTGTGTTTCTCCTTATCTTGTTGCGACCGCGCTCATAATGGACTTTGCAGCAAAAGACAAGGATGAAGTGGAGGCTTCGGGTAGCAGCGTAGGCAACCTGAAGGGAGCGGTTCTTAAAGCAGAGGATATTGCAGAAACTGCTCTGTATTTGGCCAGTGACAAATCTAAATATGTTAGCGGCCATAATCTTGTTGTGGATGGAGGTTTCACTGTTGTAAACCACGACTGGGGACTTTACAGGCCATAACGCCTTTGAGTATTTAGTCCTCGTGTCCTCATTCAATGTAGCCTGATATAGCTGCCATGGATAGAACATGTGATTGTAGTTCAGTAATGTGGGAGAACATTACAGCAATTTCATCCTGGGTATGATAGGTAGTTTATATACAAAGTTTTATATGCATGATATTGTTTTATTTCACATCCTTATTCAATATATCCTAATATAGAAGCTACTGAGAAAATGTATGATATTCAAGTGCAGTACTCTGATAAAGCACTGCCATAATAAAATTACTGGGAAGAAAGTTTGTTTTAAGGTTTGTTGAATCTTCTTTCTATAATTCTGGCTTAATTTATTTTATTTGGAGTCCAAAATTCCATTTTTGTTGATCTTTCGAAAAGCTCTTAGTTTAAGTTTTGATTATCCGGGTAACACTCCGTACAGATAGTTCTCAATATGTTCTAACAGGTACAATCAACGTAGAAAGCTGTGTAAAAGCAATTAAATTATTTGAAAATGCAGATTAAGGAGCTTCAATTGATAAGCTTTTCTATTTTTAAAACATTTCATAAGGTCTTAGTAGCAAGATCCGTCTTCTTTTCATGGGATTATAGCTTAGAAAATAAAGTATGTAAACTTAATTATAAATTTGTGTTGAACATTTAAGCATTTTGAAATGTCTATAATTTTGTTATCTCATCAAAATCTGGTTGACATATGGCAGCCTTCCAAAGGTGAGATTTTAAGTATTTAAATTTTAAAAAAATAGTAAATATTTAAGATATCATGAAAACCATCCAAAGATTACCTTTTAAACATTAAGATGCACCCAATTGTTTATTAAGATAACATAGCCCCCTTCCAAAGATTAGTATTCAAAGATTAAATGTACAAAAATAACAAAACCATATGAACATAGCATGACACCCTTCCAAAAGAGAGTGTTTAATAATTTCAATGTACCCAAGAAAATAGTACACCTATACACAATGCAATAAATAAAATTGAACCATGTCATTTTTTTTTAAAATAGCAATTGATTGATAATGCAATTCTATAACTATATTTAAGTATCTTAAACATTTTAGCTAACATTACATGTTGCTACTTTCAATATGTATATCTAGAGAAGCAAAAACATAAATATCTATGCTAAAACAAATTAAAAAAATTATAATAATCAAATTAACCTACATAATCTAGATGTGTATAGAAACTCATACTCGATCAGGTTTATAAAATAAAATAAAACTATGAAAGTAGAAGTGTGCCTCGAAACAAGTTAAGGATATAGCTCCGAAGTGAAAATGCTATATGCTGCCGCTGTTGCTGCGCCTGCCTCCATTCCGACGTTGTGCCCTGCCAATGCCAATGCAGGTGACGAATTAGCTTGCGCCATCCCTCATCTCCAGGTCAGCGACAGGGGAAGGGAGCCTGTTACTGATGGTGCGGGGTTGGCCTTCAAGAAGCCCCTAGGGAAGTGCCCAAGCTCGGCTAGGGTTGCCGACAAACTGCACACAGAAAAATGCTCGAGGCTGCATGAATCTTTTTTTGGCGATGCAAATCCTCCTCCATTTGTTGTGTTTGAGTCATGTGGCTCGAAGGATTTAAAGCCTGGGTTGAATGCCTCCTTCAGGGATGTAATTGTTGGATCATATCAGGGAAAGAAATACAAATCGGGGGTGATTAAAAAAAACATTTGTCTTGATTGCATTCAAAACTGATTACAAATGCCTCTATAAATACTTCCCTTTAATTTCGACCACACATACTTTTATCATTTTCAATTTTGTCTTTCAAGTCTGCAGACTCACTAAATCATTTTCTTGCATAATCTAGAAGGATGGCTCCTGACCTAAAGCCTTGTTAGGGTATGGTCCCATGGAGGGGGGCTTCCTAAAAAAATTTAGTGGGTGCTACTTAGATTTTTTAAAAATATTTTAAGGCTAGTGGTCCCATGAATTCAATTTTGCAATTCAGCTTAAAAGTTTGAGCTCCAAAATTTAAGGATGGAAGTGGAGTATTTTTGGTAAAAATTAATAAATAAATAAAAATTCTCTCATTTTTAATTTTTTTTAGGAGTTTAAAATTTTAAGTGATAGGCAAGTGGCAAAAAAATTTTCTAAAAAATTCCTAAGCTGTAGGGGCAATTTCTAGCCCCACCTCAATTTCACCACTGAAAGATTCATTTCTAAAAGATAGGGGCTCCTATTTTTCTGGAAAAGATTCTAATTAATCTCGTAGCACAATTTTTTTTTCTTCCTGAGAGCACTTGATCCATGAAAATAGAAGCCCAAGCCCCCCCATGGGACCATATAGTTAGGTACCCATTTACAATTACTTTTTCGATGATGGCCATCAAACATTCAAATTATGTTTTTGAAAAATTCTATTTTTCAAATTCCTTGCTTGCTCACTAATCTTTTTATCTACAATCCAATTTCTTCCTTTTCGGAAGTAAGCTACTACACTTTGCTACACAAGTTTTAGTTTCATCCCATTCTTGATCATGATCTTTGATCTTTGTGGCTTCATGTACCTTCACCTTCAGCTAATCTTAAAATCACTTGCTTTCTATCATCTTCGGCATATGAACACTTGCACTTGAACAATATTTTGAACATACCAGTCAACTTTTGTCAATTCGTTCGAAAACTCCAACCATAATTCATTTTCATGTAGTATTTCATATATTCATTATTCCAATTTGTATTACAACATATTTTTCTAGAATGGTTTTTCAAACCACAAATTTTACATGGATATAAATCCCAACATTTATCTTTTGTATGACCTTTTCTATGGCAATGTGTACACTCAACACTCTTTATTTCTTGGATGAATTTACTTGAACATATAGCATCATTCCCCTTACCTGTGACATAACCAAGACCTTCATACTTAGGCCTCATAACTAGCTCAATAGGATTTTTCATTCCTTGTTCATGCTTTCCTAACCCTTTACCTTTATAACCTATTCTTTTTATGATTTTTAAACCAAGATTATTTTCACTAGCAATATTTATAGAATCAAATGCATTATCATCACAACTAACAAGATTATCAGTCTCATTAACATGTTTATGTCCATCACAAATGACTTCAACAAAAAACATATTTATCAAATGATGAACTCAAATCTTCTGTACTACAAGAAACATCACATACCAATTTCTTTGACTTCAAAATTTCATTTTATTTATTTAATTTTGACATTTCCTTCTTGTATAAACCATTCTCTTCTTCTAATTTTGCGATTTCCTTCATTTTCCAGTTATTTGCTTCTTTCAATATCTTTAGTTGGTGTTCCAAGTCAGTAACCAATTTTACTCTTTTTTCTAATTCTTCATTCCTTCTCTTAACCTCATCAAACAACTTTGAATTTTCTTCTAGCTCTCTATTCTTCTTCTCAACTTACCACGAATCTTTTAAAAGTTCATCAGCCAGCTTTATATTTTCTTCTAGCACTTCATTCTTTCTTTTAACTTTATCTAATTCAATATCAAGATCATAAATTTTTATCACTTCTCCACTGTTTTCATTTGAAATCTTTTGTAGATCTTTTGACAATTCAGAATTTTGTTTCTTAACATCTAACAATTCCTCATCTAAAACATCTATCTCTTTCTTTACCCATTGATTCAAACAATTTAAACTCACCTTATGCACTTTATTTTTTTATTTACATTTTAGTGACAACTTCAATCTACGATTTTCTCAACAAAAGAAAACAATGATGGTTCACCTTTAGTTGACACTATGACTATATATGTTCTCACAGATTGCATTCACTTTTTCATACTTTTAACACATACCAAAATATAAGAAATCTCCAAAAACCACTGCCATATACCTTTTACTGGTGTCTATCCAGAATAATCTCTTGTCTACTTAAATATTTGATTCCTCCATGGGTTGCGGCCTGCTTGACTCCAGAGAAAATTTATATTGGACTTCAACTTTAGACATTGGGTGATTTGTAAAGTAATTACTCCTTTTGAAATCTAAAAACAACTATCTTTATTTTAAAAGAAAATTGTGAACAAATTTCCTAAACAGTGTATAATTACCTGGTAGCGATCTCCTTTTTGACTAGCAACCACCCAATTTGAAATGCTTTCCATTTGCAATTCCTTCTTCAGGCAGCAATCTACAAACCATAAAGCAAAACCATGATCTACCTTTTTATAAACAATGGTAACTTTGGACAAATTGACCTTCAAATGTTGCACTTGACATGGGGAGTCCTCCTTGAGACTTCTACTTCCTTAACAGCCTCTGATCTAACAAAATTGCAGTTTGTGGTCTCCCTTAACAATAGCTTCATATATCTAGATCGGTAGCTTTAACATTCTCTGGCGACTTCCCTTAGCAGCGGTTGTTTCAACTACCTCTTCAACATTCTTCTTCTTCAACGACATTCTGTGATCACCTACAACCCACAATCAATCTACTATCACCATCGACTTTGATACCATGATAAAAAAAACACACTTGTCTTGATTGCATTCAAAACTGATTACAAATGCCTCTATAAATAGAGGTCTTAGAAATTTCAAGGAGCTTTGAGATAATTCCTATCACTAACATACAACATTTAATATCTTCACTTGTTTCTAATTGGTTGGGTGTTAGATGTCTCTAGAACATGTTTAAATAGCAAAAATCACTAGAAGCTTCATTTAGTGTTGATGTACGAGAGAAATTAATATTCCAACAGAGGCTTGGGATGCTTGGCCACTGAAGAGAAACTCAGAATCTGATGTGCAAAAGAACTCTATGGGAAGCCCTAGATCCATCATCAAGAGTGCTCCCTCTTTACCTGTTCCAAATTTTTTAGAGAAGCTTAAGAAGGAGGTTAATGCTGTGGAGAAATTTTATGCTTCAAATAGTTTGATTGGTCAATTCAACCGATTTTGGCCAAAATTATCATATTTGTACAATTGGATTCCATCATCATGGCAACCAAAGCTCAAAGGTAATGTTGAAGTCTACCCTTGTACTCAGGGGTTTTTCATTTTGGTGTTTGATTGTAGGAAAGATAGGGATGCTATTCTACAAGAGAAATGGTGGTGAGGGAAAATATTGCTCCTTCTCAAACCATGGTTTCTAGATTTTAATCCTATCACTGAATCCTTCATTGTGAAGCTTGTTTAGATCTACCTTCTAAATCTTCTGCTACAATTCTTGTTCGTGAAGTGCTTTCAAGCAATTGGTAATTCTTTGGGTTGTTTCTTAGATGTTGATTCAGACACTTCTAACTTCATTCATACATGATTTAATCACATCCTCGTGGACATGGATGTCACAAAGGACCTTCTAGTCGACATCACCTTTCAATTCAAGGATCACAGTTGGACCCAAATTCTAGACTACAAAGGTTTTCCTTTTCGATGCAAAAAGTGATTTGAAACTAGTCATATGGCCATTGTTTGCTCCAAAATAATTAAACAATTAGAACAATCTTGGTGGTCTGAGGCCCTTTGTCATCATTACTCAATCATAGTTCCATTGAAGGTCAAGCACAAACAACCAACATCTTCCTTGCGGGGCAGATCTCCCTCAATTGACGAGGGTGGGAAAGGTATAGTTTCTCAAGATGAAGGGCTTTAATCAAAGGCAAACCCAACCCAAAACTTCCATCAACAACTAGTCTTTGTCAATTTAAATCCACCAAAAACCAATTCACAACAAGTGGCTTCAATTTCAAAGGACATTTCCCCTTCAAATTTGTCAATGAGTGGCTATTGTTCGTACATTTATGTTGGAGAGCATGTTTCATAGGTACTAGCTCATATTAATGATCCCTTAAAATTATAGAAAAATGAGGATGAGGAGGAGTGTCAAGAAGTGGAGAACAAGAAAAAGAAAATCTTCAAGGCAGAGTTAAACTAGATTAGATTACAATTCAAACCGCATCTTAAGCAGTGTAGTGTCTACTATCCTTATCACTTAGGTTGTTTCTCTCGAGAAGGCATTAGAAATTAGTAGGGTGTCTAGAGGTTGAAGATTTTTTGTTTTTTGTCCATGGCTGGCCACGTATGTAACTTTTCATTAGTATAAATAAAATCTTCTCTTACAAAACAAACAAAAAAATGTGCCTTGATGTTCAAGGGAGAGAGATTGCTACCTAATAATTAAAATTAAATTTGAGATGAATGTGTTCTATTAAACTTATGATTATGTTTCAATTAGGTCAAGTTTTTATGAAAAAATAATATATGGATTCCTATATAATTTTGATTATTTTTTTAATAATTGTGACCTTCACCTCAACATTTAAACCTAGGGTTTCCATATATTGAAGCTACCGAGAGAACATATGATATTGGAGTGTAGTGTTCTGAAAAAGTAATGCTATAATAAAATTATTCGGAAGAAAGTTTATTTATAGTTTGTTGAATCTTCTTTCTATAATTATGGTTTAAATTATTTTTTTGCAGTCCTAAATTCATTATTTGTCGAGCTTTCAAAAGGCTCTTAGTTTATGTTTTGATGATCATGATATCATTTAGTATAGATAATTCTCAATGTTTTCTCATATTGGCTACAATCAAGGTAGAAAGCTATCTAAAAGACATTAAACTGAATTCTAAAATATATAACATATAATTATAGATTTAAAATTATTGTAAGTTAATTTTACAATTATAAAATTATAAATTATATATTTAGTTTTTTAGTTTTTGCTTTAATTTTTTCTCAATATTTTTTCTTAAAAATATATTAAAAGATAGTTTTAATTTTATTTTTTATTAAAATATGTTTTTAGTTTTCCTGAAATAAAAGAAAAGATGTTTTGAAGAAATTAAATTAAAAAATGGTTAAATATTTTTAAAAAAATAAAAGTGGTAAATAATAGTTATAGCTTCAAAGTATGTTTATGTAGGTGGTCAAAGAAGGGGTCTTATAGAGCTATTGTATGAAATATTTGTGTGGAGAAGGGATCCCACGAGAAGAAAAAGTTATTCAATAAAATGGAATTTTGCATTAAAAAAAAAGGCTCATTTTTTCAGAATTTAGATTCAAGGTGTTGATTTTGAGGTGGGCTTTAATGTCTCTCTCATCCACTTCCTAAAATTTATTTACCAAATGCTATTCATCTATAATTTTTGAAAATAGTGATAATAATTTTTTTTCCATTGAGCTATATAATTTTCAATTTAGCATTCTTTGCTGCTAAAAATAGTTATTAGAACATTGAAATTTTGGAGCTTCAATTAATAAGCTTTTCCATTTTATTAAGAATCCATAAGGTCTTGTTCATATAGAAAATCTTAAAAAAAAATAGCAACACCTACTAAGATAACTTAGGAAGCCCCCCTCCATGGGTTTATAGCCTAGAAAATAAAGTATGTAAACTTAATGATAATTTTTTATTAACATTTAAGCATTTGATTTTTCCTATGATTTAGTAATCTCATTAGAATCTAGTTGGCACATGGCACCCTTTCGAAGAAGAGTTTTTAAGTATTTAAAAGTAACAAAATAAAATAAAATAAATTAACTTAACATGGCGACTATCCAAAGATTACCATTCAAAGATTTAGATGTACCCAAATTTTTATTAAGATAACATGGTCCCCTTCCAAAGATGAGTGTCAAAGAATTAAATGTACCAAAAAAATATTAACCATATTAACATAACATGACACCCTTCCATAAAAGAGTGTTTAGTAATTTCAGTGTACCCAAGAAAATATTATAAAATATATTAAAATAATGCACAAATAATGGGGAGTTTATCAAAGTGGAAAGCTTCCTTACTATAGGTTATATATGAACTTTGGTAATTGATTTTTAAAAAATTTCTTTACAATTACACCACAACCCAATAAATAAAATTGGATTGTCTCCACTTTTATTGAATAATTATAATCACAACCAAAAAATTACAATTGATTGATAATACAATTCTCTAACTATGCATAGGTATCTTAAAAGTTTTAGCTAACATTATATTTTTTTTCTTTCAATATATATGTATAGGAGAAAATTTGCACCCCTTAGGAAAATTCTCCTTTCACATACCCTCACCTTAGAAAATCAAATCTGAAGGCGAAATTTCACGTCACTCGCCTGCATTCCATCCACTTGGCATTTGTCTTGTGCATCGGTGACAGAATATTTGTTGGGGATGCATGCATGGTGCACAAACGACCGTATGGCACACTACCATCCCTGATGGATTCCTACATATAAAGCTTGTTGAGGTGTTACACACCTAATTGGGGCCAAATTGTAACATCCCTCTTCAACCAACCAACCTAGAAATGGTAGATTATTATTCATTCTTCCTTCAAATTCATCCATTCTCACTTCATTTGGATCCTCTAGCATCTTTATTGAGATCTCTAGGCATTCATCACTTCATCTCTTCACATTCTCTAGCATTCTAGAATTTCATTATTAGCATTGCAGCAACAACAACACTCCATCAACTCAACATTGCAAGTGTGAGGCTATCATAGATGTTGCAAGCTCAAAGTCTTGCAAGACCTCCCTTCACCATGGTTGT